>JBCNJP010000025.1:38110823-38157609 GCA_039602395.1 Deinandra increscens subsp. villosa
TCTTCTGCAAGTAATGGTGCAATCCCACAAGAGATAAATATTAATGTAACTGATGATGATGTGTTTGAAGAACCTATTCCTGCACGTGAACCTTCACCAAGAAAGAAATCTGATCCAAGATCTATCAGATTCAAGTTCCAAAAGACAAGCTTAAGCTTGATGGTATTTGAATCATCAGGTGCAAATGTTGAGAGCACATTAGTGGATGATGATCAAGCAGATGTAGAAGAGACAACGCCAACTCAAACTGAAAGTCCTATTCTAAATGAACACAGCCCAGTTCATGAGGAAATGCAATCCTTCGAAGTTGATAGCTCGTTTGTGGAGCCCAGCCCAGTGAGAGTAAATGTTTCTACTGAATCAAGCCAAGGTCCAATCATTCCAAGCTTTCGTCCATATCCAACACTTGTTGGAGAAAGTGTTCAAACTGGTGATCTCCCGATAGACCTTCGGATAAGTGCTGATCCTCATATCAACTTTCTGTTATCTCAAAACAGGAAGAGAGAAGGAGAAATAAAAGAGCTGAAGGAAGAAAACAAGAGACTGAAGGAGAAGGAGAGCAAGAATGAAGCCAGTACTGGATTTTTGTATGCAAGATATCTTGAACTGAGGAAGAAGCGGGAAGATTTGAAGGTGCTCAAACAGCTGATGTTGTGCATGAAGATGAAGGTGATGACTCCATTGAGATCTCAGACTATGTGCGAGGAGGAAGATTCATCTCAAAGGCACCAGAAAGGCATGAAAAATGGTTCAAGGAATTCTTTCAGGGACCTCCCCCCTAAGCTATACTCAATTGATGTGGGACAAAGTGAAATTGAGAAAAGGGGGAGTCGTGAACCTATTCTATGCTGGCATTACGATGGAGAGAAGAAGCTGTTTGCTGTAATCAGAGATGGCTATAGTCCAGTGGAGTACTACAGAACTCGCGGTCAATTTCACCCCTGGACTGGGACAGAGAAGAGGAATTTGTTGAGGGCTCCATTTATTAACATATGGATGAATCCACATGGAGACCTTGTTCGTAACAATCTGATGAGCCATCTTGAAGAAAACTTTGCAATCTTTGACCTCAAGCAAGCTATATGGATTTAAACTGGAACTGACCATGTTACGAATGAGCCTGTTGGAGAAGTGAGGCAACCACCCACCAAAAGAACTCGAGTGATCAACATGTTGGATAAGATTGAAGATGGCACACTTGTGAGAAATTTTGATAATTAGTTTTATGATCCAACATCTCATGAGATGGTGGTGGTCTGCAAGAAGATGCGAGAATTTCGCTTCTATGATCCTGTTGATTTGCTGAGGTTTTGAGAACGTGATATCAAACTCCTGGCCACCCAACCTATCCTTGGTGAAGAACTTGATTTTGAAAATGCTATAAGGGTAGGAATCTTTCATGGAACAGCAAACAGGATTGTGGAACGTGAATGGTGGTCTAAGAAGGAGTCTCACACCTTCCGATTTGATTTGCTTCTTCCTTAGACTGTCTAATGGTTCATGCCTAGGGGAAGATTGTTGGGCTATACATTGTGAGGCATGAACATTAGACTTGGGCTTACTTGGATGTGGGCTTGATATGTTTACGACTTAGGCCTCTTGGGCCGATTTCTTCTCGTGGGTTTACGATTTTCATTAGGGCTTTTGTAAGGGTAGTATAAATACCCATGTAGTTCATGTTTATGACTAGTTGTTCTTTACGATTTTCAGTCTCCCTTGTGTATTTACGATCGTGAACTCCACTCAATAGAAGATTGATTGTTCTCCATTCAAGATTTGATTGTGTTGCTTTGTTCTTCATCATTAGATCAAGTCTTTTTCATCATCTTCTTATCGAATCTCTCACAAACAAGGTTTCCGCACTTGTTTGTGTTTAAGATATCGTGAATGATTGTTGTTTCGGGACCAACAGTAGGGATGTTGAGTGTTGGAGGGGGTTGGGTAATCTAGGAGTTGACAATTTCAAAAATTGGTTTCAGAATGGAAATTGAGCCGCCAGCTTTGGTACCAGATCGGGTTGGTTCACCGGGTTAGGTAATCGGGTCGAGTCCTTGGGTTGAGGAGAAGGTTAAACGAGTGGGTTAGCGTGTTAAGATAAATTGAACAATTTACATATTTAATTAGATAATAAACGAAATGAATGTAGGAAATGAATAAACCAACGAGATTTATTCAGTGTTTTATCAGGTAATTCCAAAATGTAGAAAATGTCATAAAACGTATGCCAAGTGTGTAAAATCATGAGTGATATGCATAAATATATACATGTTTACATATCAAATATTCCCCAAAATACAAGGTATTTTTAATTAATTATACACGTATGATATTGTTCCATTACAGATTTTCAGAATAATCCAGGTAAAAAATAAAAAAGAAGTCAAATATGTTGAAAAGAAGACAAACTGATGATTTTTGGATTTTTGGGCCTTTGCATGGGCCATGCCCGAAAAAAAAAGAGGAAAAAGCTCGTTGAGATCTTGCCTCTGATAGACATGGTCGTGCCCCTAACATTAAGCCCCGTGCCAAGTTTGGCAGACACGCCCTATGCTCTGAATACGCGTCATGTGCCGAGTACGAATGAGATACGCGAAAATATTCTGACAGGCACGGGCCGTGCCCAACTTGGCACATGTTCGTGCCCCATCCATACAAGCGCCAATAAAAGGCATCCTTCTTCCACTTCACAAATTTCTCAATTCTTCCCTCCCTCTCCACTCTCTAGTTATACTTTTTACTTTTGCACCATTGAAGTGTTTTCAAGATTGTAAGAACACAAGCTTAATGAGAATTTGATTTACATTTGTCTATGAACTTGCCACTTTATTTTAAGCAAATCACTAAAGCCATGACTGGCTAAACTCTTATACTCACTTTGGGGGAAAACAAGCCTTTGGTGGGTTGGTAAAATGCGTTAAGGTTTAACCTTAAGGTTTGTGTTAATGACTTTGAGGAAAAACTCTTTATATTGAGAGTTTTTATTGCTCTTTAAGAACAAACATGCCTTGTGAATAAGACCATTTTTGTTTTCGAAATCACATTAGTCGGTGAATGACACCCGACTAGAGGACGAAGCATGATCCATATTATGGTGACTTGCACCTTGTGGAAAGCAATGCATTCATGTGTATGATGTATATGTAAACAAACAAGAGACTCACGCGAGAGCATTTTAAAGGTATAGGTTGGGACTCTGGGTTGGTAATATTTTGCCACTTCACATGCGCGAGACCGCTGTGTTTGTGGACTTGGTTTGGGCTACGACTGATTGTATATGCGTGAGAAGGTGCACAGGAGGAAACGAGCCCTTGCCCTATATACAAGGTTTTTACTCAATACTATCATCCTGTGTGTGGGTTGATTTTGATTGGATTGTCCTTAGTTATAGCCCCACTTGAGAGTTAGAATTTCGCCAGGAACCATCGAACGGGTTCCGGTTTCTGAAATTATTATCATTGTGCCCCCAGCCTCTACGACATCAACTCCGGCAATCCCGGCTATTCCTGTAACTCCAATGAACACTACAACTGAAGCACCAATAGCGAATGTGGAGGTGCAAAAACCATCTTTTGCAGCAACCCTAGTGGGCTCGTCTAAACAGAAAAATATAAACTTCAGGTCCCTTGCATATGATAATACTCTACCTGGAGTGGATGTGATTCTATCTAAGGAATCGATGAGAGTGATCCAAAAAAGGTTAGAATTTACGTTGGTTGGTTATTTCTTAGGTGATCGTGTTGCCTTCCCGGTTGTCGATTACTTTGTTACTAAAAATTGGAAAAAGTATGGGCTTCAAAAAATGATGATGAATGGTAGTGGTTTTTTCTTTTTCCAATTTGCTGACCAAAAGGGAACGATGGATGTTATGAAAGATGGCCCTTGGATGATCCGTAACCATCCAATTATTCTTAATATCTGGTCACCTACGGCTAAACTTAAGAAAGAAGATATACAATCTGTAGCGGTCTGGGTGAGATTCCATGACTGCCTATTCGGAGGATGGGCTTAGTATGCTTGCAACCAAAGTGGGGAAACCAAAATTACTTGATTCCTATACAGAAACGATGTGCCATGATAACTGGGGAAGAAGTAGCTATGCCCGAGCGCTAATTGAAATTTCATCATCTGAAGAGTTTATGGAGACGGTATCCATCGCTATTCCTGATTTGGACAGTGATACATTTAGTGTGGAACATGTGAAAGTTGAGTATGAATGGAAACCTCCGAAGTGCAAACGATGTAGTGTTTTTGGACAAGATGATCAAACTTGTCCAAAGAAACCTGTTCTAGCGCCTATACCGGTGGCTAACACTGTTGATGAGGAGGGTTTTACTACAGTCTCCGGAAAAAAGGTGGCTAAAAAAGGGATACAATAAAAAATCAGAAGTCAAAACTGGTATATATACCGGTGAACATTAAAGCTCCAGAGAAGGGTGCCTCATCAGGTAATAATACCAAACCGTTGGGCAAGGAAGTGAGGAATGAGCAGATTGCTAATATACCAACGCACAACCCATTTGAAATTTTTGAGGGGGGAGAGGATCGAGTTGTCCAGATGGAGGATCTCTAGAACATGATTAGGAATCTAAAACGGGGTAAATACGGCATGCTGGATTACCATGATAAAGACGTTAGGGATGGGTCTGGCATCGTTTATGGCTGCAGGTTTGAATCTAAATAAACAAGGGGCAAGCACTCCTTCTGTGACTGGTTCCTCAAGATTAGTCTTGCAACTTGGAACATTAGGGGGTTGAACCGCCCTCTGAAACAAAAGGAGGTTCGTTTCTTAGTTTTGGAACATTCTTTAAACTTTTATGCTGTGTTGGAATCGCATGTTAGTTGGATAAGCTTCTTAAGGTGTGTGGAAGTATTTTCCGATCATGGGACTGGACAAAAAATGGTGGGGTATCACCAAAGGGGACTCGATTTATTGTGGGATGGGACAAGACGGCTATGGATATAATGGTTCTTTTTCAGACGGACCAAGTTATACATCTCCAGATTATTCTTAAACATGATAAAAAAGTTATCTTCTGTTCGATTGTTTATGCTGACAACTACTATATAACAAGGCGCCATTTGTGGGAGGATCTAGTTAAATTCAAAGGTGTTGCAGGAAATAGCCCTTGGATTGTGATGGGTGACTTCAACGCAACCCTTTTCCTTGAGGACAATGTGAGTAGTTCCTCGGGTCTTGACATAAGCATGCGGGAATTCAGGGACTGTGTCATTCGCTGTGAAATAAATGATCTAAAGGGCATGGGAATACACTACACATGGACCCAAAAACCGAGGAAAGGATGACTCTTAAAAAATTGGATCGAGTTATGACTAATGATGCTTTTTTTGTGGAGTTCCCTACTGCTTCTGCTTTATTCCATCCTTATAGGGTGTCTGATCATTGCCCCAGTGTTGTTAAATTCGGTTGTAATAGGCCTCCGAAACCTAGATCATTCAAGTTTGCTAATTTCCTAACTACAAAGCCGGGTTTCTTGGACTTCGTCCAGAGTTCTTGGACGAATCAGATTAGAGGGGTCCCCCAACTCCGAGTGGTTAAAAACCTTAGACTTCTGAAATCTCCTCTTCGGTCGCTGCTTTTTAAACAAGGAAATATGCATGAAAGAGTTATTAGACTAAGGAAGGAGTTGGACGATGTCCAGAGGGCTATAGACATGGATCCGTTGAACTCGTCCCTGAAAGATAAGGAAGCCACACTCCTTATTGATTTTCAAACTGCTAGCCTTGATGAAGAAAGCTTCTTGAAACAAAAATCTAAGATCCATTGGCTAGCTACAAGGGATAGAAACACTGCTTACTTCCACAAGTCGCTACAAATCAGGAATCATAGAGGGAGAATTGATGTGATAAAAGATACTATGGGTGCAATCCATGAAAGCAACGAGGTTCCGACCATCTTTGTGGATCACTACACATATTTTTTTGGAGTCCAAAGTATTAGCTCTATGCCGCCCCCTATTGATTTATTTACTAGGCGTGTTGAGGTTGAGGCTGCTGCTCAGATGACCCGTCCTGTTGAAGATAAGAAGATTCAGGATGCCATTTTTTGTATTGATAATGATAAAGCTCCAGGCCCGGATGGGTTTACCTCGGCGTTCTTTAAGATTGCTTGGCCTATTGTGGGAAAGGATGTGATCAAGGCTGTCCGTGATTTTTTTCAGTATGGCAAACTGTTGCAGGAAATCAACCATACTTTTATTACTTTGGTGCCAAAGGTTACTACTCCTGAGTGCATAACTGATTACCGTCCCATTGCGTGCTGTAATGTCTTATACAAATGTATAAGCAAGATACAATCGGATCGGATAAAGGGAACTCTTGGAGATATTGTTAGCATTAATCAATCTGATTTTGTCCCGCGAAGGCTAATTACAGATAATATCCTTTTGTCCCAAGAACTTATGCATAACTATCACCGGAATGTTGGCGAACCTAAATGTGCGTTGAAGGTTGACATCCAGAAAGCTTATGACACTGTTAATTGGGGTTTCTTAAACCACATTCTTATTTGTTTTGGTTTTCCTGATATGATGGTTAACTTGATCATGAAGTGTGTCTCTACGGGTTCTTACTCGATATGTATTAATGGGGAGACGTTTGGATACTTTAGAGGCAAACGGGGCCTTCGACAGGGAGACCCAATGTCCCCCTATCTTTTTACACTAGTGATGGAAGTTCTTACACTAATCCTTAAACGTGATGTGGATATCGATCCTTACTTCAAGTTCCATAAAAAGTGTAAGGACCACAGGATTGTTAACCTGTGTTTTGCAGATGATCTTTTTCTCTTTGCTCATGGAGATACCAAATCTGTTTCTTGTTTGATGCATTCAATGGATGAGTTTTCGAAGATGTCTGGGTTAGTCCCAAGCCTCCCTAAAAGCACCATATTTTTTTGCAATGTGGGGAATGATACAAAATCTGCTATCCTGAACCGATTGCCGTTTAAGGAAGGCTGCGATACAGAGACTGTCAACCTCTTATGGAAGCGGTGGATCATCGTATTTCGAGTTGGAGAAATAAAAACCTCTCTTTTGCGGGAAGACTACAACTAATCTTGACTGTTCTATCATCCATGCACATTTATTGGGCATCGGTTTTTCTTCTTCCTGTTAGAGTATGAATGAATTAGAGGCTAAAATGAGGGGTTTTTTGTGGTCCCAAGGCAAGCTTGTAAAGGGGGCTGCAAAAGTTTTATGGAAAGTGGTTTGCCGACCTAAATCTGAGGGAGGGCTGGGAGTTAGAAGTTTATCGGATATGAACCGTGCTCTCCTTAATAAGCGTGTGTGGAGCATCCTCACTAAACGAAAGTCCCTGTGGGTGGACTGGATCTATACTTACCGGTTGAAAGGTCGTACGTTTTGGAATTGCAGATCTTATGTTACAAGTAGCTGGAATTGGAGAAACCTTATCCAGATACGTCCGTTAATCCAACAATATATATGGGTTCGTATTGG
Source organism: Deinandra increscens subsp. villosa (assembly GCA_039602395.1). Taxonomy (NCBI): domain Eukaryota; kingdom Viridiplantae; phylum Streptophyta; class Magnoliopsida; order Asterales; family Asteraceae; genus Deinandra; species Deinandra increscens. The sequence continues at coordinate 38,118,299 of JBCNJP010000025.1, forward strand.
GAATGGGCTAGACACTTCGGCCTGGTATGATACTTGGAATGGTGTTGGCCCGCTGGCTATTATCCTCTCATCGCGGCAAATTCATAATGCAGGATATACCATATTTTCTCATGTTGCTGATATTGTTGTGAATGCCACTTGGTCTTCGCCAATGGATTGGTGCGATCGATTCCCTATTCTAAACAACATTCATATACCGGAGATAATTGATTGTGCTGACAAGCATTGCTGGAAGGTGGAGGATACTTTTGCTGATTTCTCCACCACCACTGCCTGGAATTCGTTGCGGCAGAGTTACTACCCTGTTCCGTGGAGACATGTTATTTGGTTCAGTGCTTGCATTCCCAAACATGCTTTCTGCCTTTGGTTGGTGTTGAATGGTAAGCTCCGTACTCAGGATAAACTGATTCGCTGGAATTGGAGGAAAGGGTGTATGAATATGATGTGTTGCCTTCTTTGTTATTCTGACATAGACTCTCATCATCATCTTTTCTTTTCTTGCCCTTACTCTAAGACGCTTTGGGAGATGATTAGTGGTACCATGAAGATTCAGGTTTCTAATGAGTGGCCTGCTATTCTTAACTAGGATGAGTCGGTTTCGCAGTCTAAGGCTATTGATAAAGTTGTCCGTAAGATCGTTGTAGCTGCTGCTGTTTATCATGTTTGGCGGGAACGGAATAACCGTTTCCATTGTCGCACTGCTAGAAGACCTGATAGGGTTGTTATGGACATTGCTTCTAGTATTTGCTACAAAATTATGGGTCTCAACGTGCGGACTAGTGATCGGATTCGTGATGTCCTTGTGGCGTGGAGCTCTCATGGGAATATAGTGTTTGATGAGGGAGGCTAATTATTTTTTGTTGTGTTTTTGGTTTTTTTATCAGTTTGTTGCTGGGTGTTCGTATGTTCTATTTTTGTGTTCTACTCTATAGGGGCATGTCCCTTAGAGAACTAGTAGGGATGTCACTCTACTACTTGTGCTTCATTTTTTGTGTATTTATAACATCACCAAGGTAACCCTTTACCCAAAAAAAAAACCGTAGAAATTATAGGTAGTGTCCACTTACACGTTTAGTGTAGAAGCAAAAAATTGACACTTGTCTAACATATACCACCTCCACATTTGTCACAATTATTAGTTGACTTGCATGTTCGGAAATTCACCTGACTCATAAGAGCCTCTAATTTGCTTCAAGACCGGTGACAATGTCTAGAGCGCGTACTCCAGATTGTTTAGAACATGAAGATTGTTGACGTCCTTTAACAGGTTGCCAATCATAGTTAATTGCAGTGATTTCTTCTAACAGTGCTATAGCATCCTCATGGGTTTTCTTCAGAATTGATACTCTAGATGAGGAAGCAACATGCATCCGAGTTGCGCTCCTCAACCCATTATAGAAGTATTATACTTGTAGCCACTCATCCATGTTATGACGAGGACATTTCCTTAATAACTTTTATCTCTCCCGCGCCTTATGTAGGCCTTCTTCGTCTTCTTGCACAAAGGTAATGTTGTTCCGTAGGCGAGTAGTTTTAGAGAGTGGAAATAATTTAACTAGGAAGTTCTCAACGACTTGATCCCATGTGGTGACAGAATCTGCTGGAAGAGACTGGTGCTCAAAAGTTCTCAAAACCAATTGGTTCTCAAGTGATCCTCCCCTATATATATAGGGTTAGCTTCAAATGAGAACTTTTCTTTTGAGAACCATTCTGAGCCACTAATTTTCGGGGGAAGTGAAAACACTGGAGCGTGGAATCGGTCTAGTTCGATAACAATTGTGTGAATGAGAATGTAAACAAACGGTTTAAATAACTTAATCTCTCATTAACAACTTGATTACAAGAGACTCAGAGTACAAACACACACACTCTCACAAAAGTTCGCTCACTCTCAAAAACTACTTACAAAGACACACACACAACCTATATATAAGTCTTCGGCCTGCCGAACTCCATAGCTTGTCCGAACCTGAGGTTCGGCCAAGGCTCGGCCAAGGTTCGGCAAGAGTTCGGCCACCAGAACTTTATGTTGTAATCTTCGTGTCTTTGACGCTTTGTCTGATCCAGCTCGTTGCCACATCGTGTATCAACAAACTCCCCCTTGGCAACAGCTGGACCGTTCTTCTCAGCCTTGAACATCTGCAGCAGCCTCATCACCCTTCCGGATCAAATCATGGTTATTTCCAGCATAGATGTTGAATGCAAAACAAACTCTTATCACCCTCTGGAACTTCAGCGCTTGCTCCTTGTAATCAGGATGATACAGGATTGGATTGTGATAAAGCTCGTCTATATCAGCCTTCGACAAATTGATCAGCCACATTGGATCGTAGATCCTCACAACCTGATTGTTTTCCTTCAACACAATAACTGCTTCACCCGTCTTTTTGTTGTAGTACCACCACCTCAGATCCTTGATGAAATCAAGTTTCATCTTCATCAAATGAATCTTATTCATCACATCTGGTTTCTTCGGTAACACCAAGATTATCAGCTTCTTACCAGTTCTTTCGTGGACTCTTGTTCGGGATCGACGTCTTTTTGGCTTCTGAGGTGAAAACCCATCCAAAATTTGAAATCCTTCTAACATTCCCTCTCAAGTTTCTTCTTGAGGTGAAAACCCATCCAATCATTGCCATAATTGCAAAATGGCTTTCTGATCAACTCACGAATATCCCAAACCGGCAGACTGCTAAAATCTTTGGCACATTTGAAGTACTGGATTCCATGTTCTCGTTTAATCCCGTAGCACTTCAAACTCGAAGCATACATCCAACTTATTATATTACCTGAAGCTTGACCCTTGAATTTGAAAAATGATCTCTTCTTGATTGGCTTCGGAGGCGGAACATAATTGGCATGAAAAGTTTTCATGAATTCGTCAAATGTTTGACGCTGCTTCTGAACTTTAGCCTCCTTAACCACCGGGTCTTCAAGTTTTTCTTGTTGATACATGGTTCCTGATCGTCATGTGAAGTATCGAATACAAGACGGAACGTTCAAGTTTAGGTCTGGCCGAACCATGGCCGAACTCCAGGTTCGGAGCCGCCGAGGCTTGGCCGAACCTGAGGTTCGGCCAGTCGTATTTCCAGCCTATAAATATGTTTGTCTTGTATAGTTTTAGCAGCTTTTCGTGTCATACATTCTCTAAATGTACTCTGTGGTCTCTGTGATTAATACAAAGCCTGTTTGTATTTACTCTTTGTGTTTCTACTCGTTATACATTGATTTCATATCGACTAAGTAGAAGATCCACACGCTCAAGCAATTTCAAGTGGTGTCAGAGCATTTGGTTTACTCTACTAGTCGGAGATCACTGTTTTTCGAGTTATCGAGTTCAAATTCACGTTTTTTGATCCTTACAACTCATTTTTCATCTTCATTTCTCGAATTTCTCGTTCAAAACATCATGATTCACGTCAAATATGTCTGTGTTTACTTTTTTTTTCAGTTAATTGAGTGTTTACAGCTCGAGAGGTGTCAATTTCAGTGAGTTTTTCCAAGTTTTTCCGAAATTTCACGTTCGGCCGAACTCAAGGTTCGGCGTAACTGCTCCGCTCTCCAAGTTCGGAGTACATTCGGTCTAACCGCTCCGAACACAAGGTTCGGAGTACGTTCGGAGGTATTCGGTGAAAGTTCGGAGCTCGATCGGAGGGCTTCGGAGTTAACGAGGTTCAGTGAGAGATCGGCGAGAGTTCGGACTGTGTTTCTGAGGTCGGATCAAGTTCGGAGGAAGCTCGGAGGGTTTATTAGATTCGGAGGAGGTTCGGAGTGAACAGTAATTTGTGTTTCGAAAATGTCTGATTTTCAAGCGTTCGCGGCTATTCAAAACTCAGTTCAAGCGACTATGCAAACGATGATGAACTATGATAATGAAATTGGAACAAGTCAGAAAGTTCCCAAATTGCTAAAGTTGGAAGATTATCATAGTTGGGTTAAACGGTTTGAAGCATATGTCGATACAAATGACATTGATATGTGGTTAGCGTTCACTGAGCAATATGTTTATCCTAAGGATGAAACTGGTGAACCTATCCTTCAAAGAAAAATGTCTTCTGAACAAAAGAAAGCTTATCAAGCTGAGAAAAAGGCATATGGTACTTTAACGATGGCTTTGCCTAAAGAATTACTTCATCAATTTGCTGGTAATTACACATCGAAAAGTTTATGGGATGCCTTAGAGAAAAGATGTGAAGGCAATGACCAGTACAAGAAAAGTCGACAAAAGGTTTTGAAGAAAGAGTTTGACAGCTTTAAACATTATCAGAATGAAACGATTCCCAATCTGATTGCAAGATTTGCTCATCTGATGAGTGAAATGCGCTTGGTGAATCTTACTAAAGACGAAGCTGATATGAAAGAGAAGATTTTGGAAGCTTTACCTGAAAAATGGGAGAATTATGTTATGATGATTACTCATGACAAGGATTTTCAAGGATTGTCTTTCAATGATTTAGTTCAAAGAATTCAGGCGAGGGATATGGAGTTGATGGTGAACAAGTCTCTTCCTACACAAATTCAGAATCCTGTAGTATATCATGGTGAAAATGATTCTACAATGAATGCTGGGAAATCAAATATTCTTAATTCTGCACCCCCGACAGCATTTCTGGCAGGTAAATCTGAATCTTCAAGTTATTCTTCTGCTGGTTGCAATGTTTCTGTTCCAAGTTCTTCAAATCAAACTGCATTATCTGTTCAAACTGTTGATGATTATAATGCCTTAATGTCTGCTTTGGTATCTTCGTATTTTGGTGTTATCACGGGTGCTGTGAGTAATGCTGAGTTAGCTAACGAAGATTATGATCAGATTGATTATGATCATTTGGAGGAAATGGATCTAAATTGGCAGTATGCAATGCTGGTTCGACGAACGAAGAAATTTTTCAACAGAACTGGGAAGAAGAGACTGAATCAGGAAGGAAAGATTGGTTTGGATAAGTCGAAGGTGAAATGCTACAAATGTTCAAATTATGGTCATTTTGCTAGAGAATGTCCAAATTCTGCAGATGCTAAGTTGAAAACTGGTCAACATGCACATTTAGTTTATCATTCCCCAAATAAAGCTGAGAAGGTTGAGATTAAATCTGCTAATGTTGTTCATGATTGGACCAATACGTGTTAGGACCGATTTTCACTACAAGAATCTCGATCTTGAGCAAGAATAAAGGATCAAATGAGAAAAACTCAAAACACAAATGAAGAAGATGATGATGATGAATCATAGAATCATAAACAAGAAAGATGATGAACAATCGAATGAATTCATTAATCAAAAGATTACAATCAATGAATCATGAAGAACACTTTCTCTCTCTAGAATCCATGACTCACTCTCTCTCTAGAATGGAAATCTCACACTCTACAAGAAACTCATCACCTCCACATTCGGAGACTCCTTTACTTGTAATGGGCACCCTCACTATATATAGTGAGGGTGACTAACGACAGAAATACATGACAAATGAACGGAATTACAAGTAAAGTAAATAACATAAACTGTTAATTAAATCAAAGCTGATTAAACTAATCCGAAGCTTGACTCGCTCGAACCGATCTTCAGTTGACTTTTACGTTGACCGTTGACCCGAACGGTTGACTTTTCCGGAAAACGGTCTTCGGTCCAATCTCGCAAGCCTCGAGCATCACAACCCGGTCTCTGAATCGATTCACATGGATTCTTCAGTCGAATGCTTCGGTAAACAGATTTGATGGCGTCAGTCACATAGATTTTTGTTCCAACAATTTCCCCCTTGACTGATGCTTTCAAATCTGTTCAACTGCTGAAGAATCGCTCTGTCGTACATCTTCAATGAGAAACTGATAAACCGGATACAATCTGGTGAAGAAATTCCCCCTCTGAATAAGCTTCTTCTGTTCTTGTTGCTCCAGTTCGAGATCCAAGTGTTCCGCTCACTCGGTTCACACGGTCGGGTACAATACTGAGAAAATGCTACATCTCGGAGTTAAAATCGCAACAAACTGAATCAGATAAACCAGTTTGACACCGAACATGCTCCAACTCCGAATAATCGACCCGATATCCAAATCCATAACAATTCCTCTTATTTCTCTAATTCCCTCCAAAAACATCAAGTCGGAAGCGTAAAAACAGATGCGGAGAGTCGAACCGTCGCGATCGGTTGCCTAGAGAAACCGGATAAACAATCTTGAAATCGGATAATCTTGCGAAAAACCGGAAGCCGGATGCTGACAGTTGTGAATAATCTGCGCGACTGAGGTTGGATGCGAAAATTAAAGTAAATGTCAAATTTCTTCAATAAACGGTCATCCGAGAGATTTAATCGGATAAATTCCAATATTTAACTGAGATTCCAGTTAATCCGGTTAGTTGACGACAGCGCTGCATCCACTAAAAATAAACCGTGAGATATAACGAGAAAGCCGAGTAATTAACCGGATAAAAAAAGCTAACCCGTCAGTGATCGATAGCAAACGTTGCGCGCGACGTCAATAAACGAGAACCCCAATAAAATAGAATAAATCCGAGACCAATAAAATATTTTCTGAAATTCCGTCGCGGCATTATCTCGTTCGTCTCGAAAAACTAATAAAAATACCCCGCGTTTGACGAAAATGCTAAAATGTCCATTGGTTTAATTAAAACTCCCAAGAAAAAGCCATAAACCTTTTTAAAAAAAAATTGACCAATCATATTTCTCCTTCTGTTTTCATCAACCGGCCGAAAAAAAAAATGAATTCAAGTTTGTGAGATTGATCCGTGTGATCCAATTTCAGCCAATCAGCAACAAGCAAAAGAAGCACAATTTATGATCCAACGGCTGAAAAAGGAGTGATCCAAGGGCTTGAAATCGAGATCCAGGTGAAGGGGGGCAGAGCCAATCAAATCGCAACAGAAATTATGCCTTAACGGCTCTTTTGAGGCTGGTGGGACCATGCGACTTTCATTCCTCCAATAGGAATTCGCCAGCCAAAAGCCTTCAACGGCTGTCTTAAAACGCTGGGACCCACGACATTCTTTTAATCCAGCCAATGAGCTGTCGACAACATATGGAGAGCAACGGCTCTTTGTAGAGGTGGGACCCAGGCGCTGGTTTTTCAACCAATGAAAATTCGACAACCACTAGGTTGACTGCAAATTCGACACACAGGAGAGAGAAAGGGAATTCTCCTGCACCCAATACTCAATTGACACGTCACCGTGGTCCCCATCATCTTCCTTAAATCGTAGACAACCTGCGAAACCCTAATATCTCACCGGAAAAACGAGATACCCACCGGAAAAGCGTATTCTGCTTATATCTCGCATAATACTCCACCGTTTTTCATGAATTTTAGCTCGTTGGACTCCTGAGACGATCCTCTACAACTCTGTACGTTCAAAACTCTCTGAAACGACCTCGAACAAAAACCCAGCAAACAAGTCCGCTAACGAAAAACAAGTCCGCTAAAGGTCTGAGAAGTACGCTAAGGAACAAGTCCGCTAAGCAGAAAACAAGTCCGCTAAAGCAAAACAAGTTCGCTAAGCATTTCGAGAAGTTCGCTAAAGCATGAAGAAGTACGCTAACTTGAAGAAGTCCGCTAAGACTTAACAAGTGCGCTAAGAACATCTTCATATCTTGAAGATCTGATGAACTTTCTGGAAAAAAATGATGAACACCCACACGAACAACTTCCTGAAGCAGATTCACGGTTCCAAAACGAGTGTAGACAGTAGATTCATGACTGATTCGAAGAGATAAGTCATTCACGTGATTGTCCTGGCCACAAACAATCCATAAACAGCAGCAATCTTTGATCAAAACAGCCCCAAATCTGGAAATCTCTCAAGAACACGAAGAACACACACTTACACCGTCAGTGTGTGTTTTTCCAGATCCGCTCAAACGGTTGAGAATCAGACGAAATGGATGCTTCCAATGGATCCGGAATGCGTTTTCCACTGAGAATCATATCTTACTTCATCCGAAAACATGAAGAATAGCCCAGAAAATGAAGAATCAAGCTCCAAAATCTTCAAAAACCCCAAATACGGGAAAACCTCAAAAGTTACGAAAAAATGAGCTCGGATCTTCAATTTTCTCACAGATTTGAACAAGTAGAAGATAGAATCACATCTAAATGAACTCCCAAACACGAATATATCATCCATATCATCAGAATCCATCCCAGAAATGAAGAAAAAATAGAAAAAAGTCTCTAAAAAATAAGTTTTCTCATCTTCACCATTCAAGCTCAAAATCACAGATTCGAGTGACCAAATTCACGGTGAGATGAATCTGATCGGTACCCGCTCTGATACCATTTGTTAGGACCGATTTTCACTACAAGAATCTCGATCTTGAGCAAGAATAAAGGATCAAATGAGAAAAACTCAAAACACAAATGAAGAAGATGATGATGATGAATCATAGAATCATAAACAAGAAAGATGATGAACAATCGAATGAATTCATTAATCGAAAGATTACAATCAATGAATCATGAAGAACACTTTCTCTCTCTAGAATCCATGACTCACTCTCTCTCTAGAATGGAAATCTCACACTCTACAAGAAATTCATCATCTCCCCATTCGGAGACTCCTTTACTTGTAATGGGCACCCTCACTATATATAGTGAGGGTGACTAACGACAGAAAAACATAACTGAATAAACGAAATTACAAGTAAAGTAAATAAACATAAATTGTAAATTAAATCAAAGCTGATTAAATTAATCCGAAGCTTGACTTGCTCGAACCGATCTTCCGTTGACTTTTACGTTGACCGTTGACCCGAACGGTTGACTTTTCCAGAAAACGGTCTTCGGTCCAAACTGCAAGCCTCGAGCATCACAACTCAGTCTCTAAATCGATTCACATGGATTCTTCAGTCGAATGCTTCGGTAAACAGATTTGATGGCGTCAGTCACATAGATTTTAAGTTCCAACAATTTCTCCTGCACCCAATACTCAATTGACACGTCACCGTGGTCCCCATCATCTTCCTTAAATCGTAGACAACCTGCGAAACCCTAATATCTCACCGGAAAAACGAGATACCCACCGGAAAAGCGTATTCTGCTTATATCTCGCATAATACTCCACCGTTTTTCATGAATTTTAGCTCGTTGGACTCCTGAGACGATCCTCTACAACTCTGTACGTTCAAAACTCTCTGAAACGACCTCGAACAAAAACCCAGCAAACAAGTCCGCTAACGAAAAACAAGTCCGCTAAAGGTCTGAGAAGTACGCTAAGGAACAAGTCCGCTAAGCAGAAAACAAGTCCGCTAAAGCAAAACAAGTTCGCTAAGCATTTCGAGAAGTTCGCTAAAGCATGAAGAAGTACGCTAACGACGTCAAGTTCGCTAAGAACTGAGGAAGTTCGCTAAGAGCATCTGCAAATCTTCAAGATCTGATGAACTTTCTGGAAAAAAATGATGAACACCGTGATGAACATACCTCTTCGATCCTTGAATCAGTCTCGAGAATGAATGGAAACGAACGATTCTTGTCACAAATCTGTTGTAGAAACGTGTTATGGCCACTCACACATCCAAAACAGCAGCAAAAACCAATCGATTCAACCCCCAAAATCTGGAAATCTCTCAAGAACACGAAGAACACACACTTACACCGTCAGTGTGTGTTTTTCCAGATCCGCTCAAACGGTTGAGAATCAGACGAAATGGATGCTTCCAATGGATCCGGAATGCGTTTTCCACTGAGAATCATATCTTACTTCATCCGAAAACATGAAGAATAGCCCAGAAAATGAAGAATCAAGCTCCAAAATCTTCAAAAACCCCAAATACGGGAAAACCTCAAAAGTTACGAAAAAATGAGCTCGGATCTTCAATTTTCTCACAGATTTGAACAAGTAGAAGATAGAATCACATCTAAATGAACTCCCAAACACGAATCTATCATCCATATCATCAGAATCCATCCCAGAAATGAAGAAAAAATAGAAAAAAGTCTCTAAAAATAAGTTTTCTCATCTTCACCCATTCAAGCTCAAAATCACAGATTCGAGTGACCAGATTCACGGTGAGATGAATCTGATCGGTACCTGCTCTGATACCATTTGTTAGGACCGATTTTCACTACAAGAATCTCGATCTTGAGCAAGAACGTGGTTCGGATTCGAAAACTCAAAAAAAACAAATGATGAAGATGATGATGATGAATCATAGAATCATAAACAAGAAGAAAGATGAACATAGTCGAATGAATTCATTAATCGAAAGATTACAATCAATGAATCATGAAGAACACTTTCTCTCTCTAGAAAATCCATGACTCACTCTCTCTCTAGAATGGAAATCTCACACTCTACAAGAAATTCATCATCTCCCCATTCGGAGACTCCTTTACTTGTAATGGGCACCCTCACTATATATAGTGAGGGTGACTAACGACAGAAAAACATAACTGAATAAACGAAATTACAAGTAATGTAAATAAACATAAATTGTAAATTAAATCAAAGCTGATTAAATTAATCCGAAGCTTGACTTGCTCGAACCGATCTTCCGTTGACTTTTACGTTGACCGTTGACCCGAACGGTTGACTTTTCCAGAAAACGGTCTTCGGTCCAAACTGCAAGCCTCGAGCATCACAACTCAGTCTCTAAATCGATTCACATGGATTCTTCAGTCGAATGCTTCGGTAAACAGATTTGATGGCGTCAGTCACATAGATTTTAAGTTCCAACAATTTCCCCCTTGACTGATGCTTTCAAATCTGTTCAACTGCTGAAGAATCGCTCTGCCGTACATCTTCAATGAGAAACTGATAAACCGGAGACAATCTGATGTAGAGATTCCCCCTCTGAATAAGCTTCTTCTGTTCTCGTTGCTCCAGTTCGAGATCCAAGTGTTCCGCTCACTCGGTTCACACGGTCGGGTACAATACTGAGAAAATGCTACATCTCGGAGTCCAAACCGCAACAGACCGAATCAGATAAACCAGTTTGACACCAAACATGCTCTAACTTCTGATAGTCGACCCGATAATCCAGTTCCATAATAATTTCTCTTATTTCTCTAAATCTCTCCAAAAACATCAAGTCGGAAGCGTAAAAATGAGATGCGGAGAGTCGAACCGTCGCGATCGGTTGCCTAGAGAAACCGGATAAAAAATCTTGAAATCGGACAATCTTACGAAAAACCGGAAGTCGGATGCTGACAGTTGTGAATAATCCGCGTGACTGAGGTTGGATGCGAAAATAAAATGAACTGCCAAATTTCTTCAAGAAACGGTCATCCGAGAGATTTAATCGGATAAATTCCAATATTTAACTGAGATTCCAGTTAATCCGGTTAGTTGACGACAGCGCTGCATCCACTAAAAATAAACCGTGAGATATAACGAGAAAGCCGAGTAATTTACCGGATAATAAAGCTAACCCGTCAGTGATCGATAGCAAACGTTGCGCGACGCCAATAAACGAGAACCCCAATAAAATAGAATAAATCCGAGACTAATAAAATTTTTCGCAATTTCGTCGCGGCAATATCTCGTAAGCTTCGTTGAGAAACTGATAAGAAAATACCCGCATTTAACGAAAATGCTGAAAAATAAAATAGTAGTAATTAAATCTTCAAAAAGACCATAATCCTTGTGATAAAAGACTGACCAATCAGATTGCCCCCCTCATATTAAATCCAACGGCAGAAATAAAGGGTATTCAACGATCCAGATCTAGATCCGTGGAGATGGTGGCTAGCCAATCAGATTGCAATCAGCAAAGCCATCCAACGGCTGGATTTAATGAAGATCTACGGCTGATGGAGCTGGATCCGCGTGATGCTCTAACAGCCAATAAGAAATCAGCTAGAAGAAACACAAAGTCTGATCCAACGGTTCTAACTAAGAGTGATCCAGCGGCAGAGAAATGGTAATCCAAGTGATGGGGCGCTGGCCAATGAGATGGCGACAGCGACAAGCTGTCCAACGGCTCTTTTAGGAGCAGCCTGGCCCACGCGCTTTTCTGTCAGCCTATCACAGCTCGCCAACATCCAACTTTCAACGGATCATTTGAATCAATTGGGACCCACTCCCTTTACATCAGCCAATTAGCGACTAACAGCAATAAAGGGGGACCAGGGTTGACCGAATAAGGAATAGAGAGACATTCCTCTCTGACCAATGCCCGAGCCCCACGTCATCGTCATCTACCCAAACCAGCGAAACCCTAATTCAGTCGTAAGTACACACCGGAAAAACGTAACCTCGCCGGAAAATCGTAAAATGCTCATATCTCCGTCAAATCTTAACGAAATTCTTCGAATTTTATACCGTTGGACTCGTGGGATCATGCTCTACCATCTTTAACGATCAGAACTCTCTGAAAATGTCTCGAACGAAAACCCATTTTCAAGTTCGCTAAGCAAACAAGTCCGCTAAGCTCAAACTGTGAAGTACGCTAAGAAACGAAACAAGTTCGCTAAGAACTCAACAAGTTCGCTAAGAACGAATGAAGTTCGCTAAGACCAGATTCAAGTTCGCTAAGAGCTGTAGAAGTACGCTAAAGAGAGTAGAAGTTCGCTAAGACTTGGACAAGTCCGCTAAGGCAATCTTCATATCTTCAAAGCTGATGAACAATTCTGGAAAATCGATGAACAGTGAAGAAACTTACTTGTTAACTTGAATCTGCCCAAAACCGTAAGGAAAACCCGTAATGATGCACGAAATATGAAGCTGAACCATTCACGAGATTATTGTGGCCACCAACAACCCATAAACAGCAGCTAATCGGATCAAAACAGCCCTTAAATTCTGGAAATCTTCAAGAACACGAAGAACACACACTTACACCGTCAGTGTGTGTTTTTCCAGATCCGCTCAAACCGTTGAGATTCAGACGAAACGGATGCTTCCAATGGATCCGGAACGCGTTTTACACTGAGAATCATACCTCATATCATCCAAATCCATGAAGAAATGCCCAGAAAACGAAGAATCAAAGCTAAAAATCTTCAAAATATTCAAATACGGGAAAAACTTCAAAGTTCCAAAAATAACTTCGGATCCTCATTTCTCCACCAGATCTGAAGATGTAGAACATAAACAAACATAAAGATGAACTCCAGAACACGAATCAATCATCCATATCATCAGAATCCATCCAGAATCGAAGAAAAAATAGAAAAAAGTCTCTAAATATAAGTTTTCTTATCTTCACCATTCAAGCTCAAAATCTCAGATTCGAGTGATCAGATTCACGGTGAGATGAATCTGATCGGTACCCGCTCTGATACCATTTGTTAGGACCGATTTTCACTACAAGAATCTTGATCTTGAGCAAGAACATTGTTCGGATGAGAAAAACTCAAAGACAAATGTAAAAGAAGATGATGATGAATCATGAATAATCATAACATAAGAAAGATGATGAACATAGTCGAATGAATTCATTAATCGAAAGATTACAATCAATGAATCATGAAGAACACACTCTCTCTCTAGAATCCATGACTCACTCTCTCTCTAGAATGGAAATCTCACACTCTACAAGAAAAATCATCATCCCCACATTCGGAGACTCCTTTACTTGTAATGGGCACCCTCACTATATATAGTGAGGGTGACTAACGACAGAAATACATGACAAATGAACGGAATTACAAGTAAAGTAAATAACATAAACTGTTAATTAAATCAAAGCTGATTAAACTAATCCGAAGCTTGACTCGCTCGAACCGATCTTCAGTTGACTTTTACGTTGACCGTTGACCCGAACGGTTGACTTTTCCGGAAAACGGTCTTCGGTCCAATCTCGCAAGCCTCGAGCATCACAACCCGGTCTCTGAATCGATTCACATGGATTCTTCAGTCGAATGCTTCGGTAAACAGATTTGATGGCGTCAGTCACATAGATTTTTGTTCCAACAATACGTTTTCACATTCAAGTGAGTTTGCATGGAATGCAGATACTGAAGCTAAAAGGAATAATTCTAAACCTGCAATTGCTTTGACTGTTCGTCATATTGATGATGATAGCATTTTAACTGATTCTGATTCTTATTCAAGTGTATCTCTGGTTCAAGAAGAATTGCCTAGAGTCTCTGAGAGTTCAAAGGTTGAAGAGACTGAATGTCTTAAATGTAAGAAATTTCTTCAGGAGATTGCAAGTTTTGAACAAAGTCATCAAATTTCAACTGAAGAGATAGTGGTATTAAAACAGGAATTAGAAGATTTTCAGAAGAAGTATTATGAGTTGGTTCATGTTCATGAAGATGTTTTAGCAGAGAAAGCAGCATTGGCTGAAGAATGTGAGAAAGCAAAGGCTGAAGCTTTAGATGCAGCTCAAGACTTTGAAAATCTGTTTGAGAAAAGTTATCCTGTTCAGAAAAAGTATGAAGAAGCTACTGCTCTTATTGCTACAACTGCGGTTACTGTAGAAAAGCTTCAAAACAAGATTTCAATGCTTCAAGATGAGAATACTATCTATCGTGACAAAAATGAAGTCTTAACTAAAGATGTTGAGATTTACAAGAAAAAGAGAGAAAGTGTTCTTGAAGAATTATTTGCTGAATGTGAGATCCGAAAGCTACAAACTTATGAATATGATGATCTCAATGCAAAGTTCATCAAGTCACAAAAAGAAGTGTTTGATGCTCAACAACAGATCAATGATTTAAAATTGGAGATTTTGGAGTTGAAGCGGCAAGTGAAGAATTGCAATTTATCGCCCACAATGCTAAATTTCTTATATAAGCAGGATCAGAGTTCAGATAGTTCTCAGAAATCTGATGTTCACTTGGTTCCTCAACCAGTGGATTTAACTGAAGTTACTGCTGCTCCAATTGATCCCAAAGATGAATTGCATGATTATTCCAAGTTTGCTATTCCACCCAAGAAGAACAAATCTAAATCCAAAAAGAAAGCAAAGCCGTTGGGTGAAGCTCCAAAATTTGCTTCAAAGTCTATTTTGTTGGAGAATGAGAAAGTTTTTGATAAGGTTGCATCAAGTTCTTCATCTGCAACTGAAGAAGACAAAGTGTTGGTTGAAAAGAACAAGTTAAAGGACATTAAAGCCAAATTCACAAGTGAAGCTAAGGCGAGAGAAGCTTCAGGTTCTTCTTCAAGTACTTCAACGGTTTCAGGCTCCAAACACAAAGGTGTGGGGTTTGTTGTGAAGGAAGAACTGATTCAAACAAAGAAACCGGTGAAAGTTGCCAAGGATCCTAAAGCAAAGATTGCAAAGAAATCACCATCTCAGAAGGAATTCACTTATTATTCTGGAAGATCGTCATCTTCAAGGAGTCCATCTCCTAGGTATGATTCCTCTGATGATTTCTTTGATAATTTTGATTCTGAGCATTCATCTGGTTTTTCAAAATCAAAATCATTTTCAAACAATTTTCGAGAAAGACTTTGTTATGTATGTCGTCAACCTGGACATCTTGCTGCTGATTGTCCGACGACTGCATATATCCACAACACTGTCAAATATGTGGATAACAAAGGTCAAATTTTTGATGAACCATGGTTCTCAAAGATAAAATCTAATCGTACATCGTCTTGGTCTAAACCAAGTACGTCGGTTGAATCTGATTCAGGTTCTGATCAAAAATTGCAACTTTTACAAATTTGGAAACCAAAAGTTGTTTCCAAGGCCAACAGTGACTTTGTGGAAGACACCGGGCGACCCGACGATGTTACATCGGGTCGATCCCAGAGCGACTAATGTTTTATTTGGTGTCAACAGGTGTTTCAAGAAGACCTTTCAGTAATTGGAAAATTGCTGTTTGTGAAATATCTGTTCTAATTAATCTGATTTTCAAAATTCTTTGTGTTTTCCAAAAGACTTAACCTGCAAGTGTTCGTGTTGGTTGATCAATTTTTCTTGGTTTTTCACTCCGTCTCATCCTGAGGGGGAGTTTGTTTTTGCAAAAATACAAAAATAGTGTTTGTTTTTCAATACGTAAAAATGAAAATCTATAAATAGAGTTGTCATTTTTAGGGGGAGAAATTTGAAAAAGACAAAAACATTAAAATTGCAAAAAGTCAAAAACATTGAAAAATGAGAAATTGTATCCGACATGATTGAGAAATGATGGTACATTGGCTGACAATGTCTAACTCATGGATAAAGTAAGTGAAAAAGCCATAAGACCATTTGATTGATGTGTAAGGTAGGCTCGGCATTATATCAGAAAGTATACAGATGTGATAAACACATTAAATACTAATGCTTGACCTAGTGGACAACATCTTGATGCATATCTCATGATATATCAAGAAAAGATATGTGAAAAATAAAATGAGAAGTCACTGTGTATACATGTGTTCATTTTGCAAAGATTTAAACTTGTTTGATTTTCTTTATTTTGTCAAACGATCGGACTTTCTCTGCGTGTCGAAAGACCGACCTGATCGTTGTTCGTTTGACGTTCTGCTTTATTTTCTTTGGTGTTTCGTATAACTCATCGGACTTTCTCTGCGTGTACGGGAGTACCGACCTGATTGTTGTTGAGTTATACAACTTCAACTTGTTTTTATTTTCTTATTTTGTTAAATCCGAGGCCTTATCTGCGTATCGAAAGATCGACCTTAAGGTAGACGATTTAACGATTCTTATTTCTTTTTGCATGGAACGCAGTTGACTATATCATGGTTACAATCATTGTGTGATTAAAGTCACAAATGAAATCACAAAATGTGATAAGCAAAGCATATCTGAGTATGTCTGAAAGTGTGGGGTACACTGGTCAATGCATATCTAATAAATACCTTAACATATCCAGATGTTATGAGTATGATTGTGCCAGAGTTTAAATTGGACAAATTATATCTGCAATCGGCATGGCTTATGTGCTACAATAATCAAAATTGAAGTGTAGTTCAGCATGTTATGACCAATATGATCCCAAGTCGTGATCTTTCTCACAAAAGACAAAAATAGTGTCTGATTCTGTACTGCATTTACCTTTCTTATCAGAAAATATCAAAAAGATTTTAGGTGTGTTTTAATATAAAGTTTCTAAAAGTCAAAAAGATTTTGTTTCTGATTTGTTTTCGATTGATCAACACGGAATACAACATCTTTTTCAAAATCATGATATCTTGGAGTCTCAAAGAGACGTTTTGCACCAAGATTATTTATGTTGGCAGGTTTCTAAGTGGAAAGAGAACATCGCAACTTCAAGTTTTCTGAAGTTTGTTGATAAAGAGGCTACACACATTGCAATATCAAGTATTCAAGATCGAACTCATTGTCTAGATCGAGGAAGAGTTTGATTGAAGATACAAGATACAAGTTTTGAGAAGAGGAATGATACTGCACATGCCGAGGGGGAGTTTGTTGATACATGGTTCCTGATCGTCATGTGAAGTATCGAATACAAGACGGAACGTTCAAGTTTAGGTCTGGCCGAACCATGGCCGAACTCTAGGTTCGGAGCCGCCGAGGCTTGGCCGAACCTGAGGTTCGGCCAGTCGTATTTCCAGCCTATAAATATGTTTGTCTTGTATAGTTTTAGCAGCTTTTCGTGTCATACATTCTCTAAATGTACTCTGTGGTCTCTGTGATTAATACAAAGCCTGTTTGTATTTACTCTTTGTGTTTCTACTCGTTATACATTGATTTCATATCGACTAAGTAGAAGATCCACACGCTCAAGCAATTTCATTTCTGATTCTTTCTTTCTCAATCTTTCCTCAGCTTCAACATCTTTTTCTTCAAGAAATACCTCGAAATCATCACCATATTGATTGTTATTGAAGTTGGAGTATAAATCTGGATATTCTTCTTCTGTGATATCCTCTATCTCAATCTCTTCTTCAAACATACCTTCTTCGTCTTCATCAGACTCTGGTTCAGATGATTCATATTTCTTTGGAGCTTTCTCGGCGAAATGGGCGATTGAACTCGGCGAGCTAGACTTGAAGTGCATTCTTGGATCTCACATTATTGATCGCTTTGAAATGCATTATTTTTTTTTATTGTTAAAAAGTGAGTATTTAATTTATATGATTTGTTGGGGTTATGATTGGTTTCAATTATCTTCAAGGCTTAGATTATACATATTTATGGTAAATTTGTTAGCATTTATTTGAAAGACTTCATGTCCCCTTTCCAATATTCAATACACGTGGTGTCATTTCGATTTGTTTCTAAACTAGATTATAGATTATATATTATTTACAATTTACAATGTTTTATCACAGGTATATATGACAAGAAAATACAAGATATAATCAGAAGCAAAATATTAAGGCATAGTACATAGTACGAGCGGAACTAGAAATTTTTTAAAAGAGTAGTATAAAACATAATTTTTCTTACAGCATCACACGTACGTAAAAGTAAAAAAAATTAAATTTTTATCTATTATACGTACAAGTTTAAAAGGTAGCATAAGATACCACTAGACCAATACCAGTTTCGCCCCTCAATAGAGGTACTTTCAATCAACATACAAGTTTAAAGGGTAGGACCATAAAATACCACTTGTGTAATTTTCTAGCACCTTGTTAGTTTGTTGTAATATCATATTGTTGCTGTTTCAAAAGAAAAAAAAAGTGAGATATTCCCGTCTTAAAATGAAGTGCTTTCAATTAAAATGTTGGAAATTTGAAGGTGATTTTATTCTAACATAATTGTAGGTTGTGGTTGATGACGTGGGTCCGGTCCGGCCAAATATCGGAGGTTACCCCTCATCAGGCCGAACCAAACACCCACTCTAGCGGCACGCGACACACACGAGTCGGCCGCACGGCCCTCACGTGTAACATGGACAGACAATGATTGGTACATCATAAGCCAATCATGCGCCGCTTTACCCAAAATGGGACTGTAGGCTACGCACCTACTGCGCCCGCCCATACCGTTACCGCCAGGAGCATTAATGGCGCATCAGACAAAGGTAAGTCACTATAAATACCCCCCAACCACTTGGGGGGAAGGACACTTAATCCCTCCGGACTACAACTAGCTCCGGCACTAAAACGCCTCTCTTGACCGCACGGCAGAGCAGGCACCCCAATTCCCCACACACACATCCTATACTCACGAGGGTAGACCTGGGATGGCTATGATGCATCTGTCAGTCCCAGTCTGAGCCGGAGGACAATCTCCCTCCTATGTTCTAACTCTTCCTTCGTGACAGGTACCTTAGACTAACCTACCGAAGCAGCCAAGACGCTCCCTGCCGGAGCGGCTTAACTTATCAACTCCCTAGAAACTCTTCACTTGGCCGAACCGTTCACCCTTGATACTCGCCCGGCCGAGACTACTGTTTCTACATTGGCGCCATCCGTGGCTACACGGCGATAAACCAATGTCTTCGGTACCTGAAGAAGCCCCCACGGTTCCATCGCACAGTGGCGCCGAGGGAACATTACAACACAATCAGGTCACAATAACACCAGAGATGGTCGAAGCGAACTACGACCAGCTACAACAAATGATGCAGAGAGTGGCCCGGGAAAGAAGGCTGAAAGGGGTCCAAACCAGCTAGACTTCACAAGTTATGAGGCAGACGACAGGGATGGCCGTGACGTTCACGAGGCCACCCCAACACCACCTGCGTCTCCCAAAAGGCATCGTTTTCCCGGGACCACATCCCGAAGTGTATTTACTGACAGCACGATCGTAACCAACCGGGCTGACAGGGCCCTCCTCCTTCGAAGTAGCGCCCGGGCCGCAGCAACAAACAACTCGAGCCAGCCCACGTTTACACAAGAAGGTAGCCAACCAACGGGGGCGATATTCCAAACACAGCTAATGAGCGCAGGAGTCCCAACTTCCGCCCTACCGCCCGAGTATTTTCCCCTATGGGCGATGCAGCAGTGGAAACTGCTATACGGTGCAAGTTCAGTTGCAACCGACGCACCCATTGTCTCGCAAGGACCTGTGGTCAGTGGCTACACACCACTCGACACTTCGGTCCCCAACACACAAGGGACAAGACAGCCGCATGGCGGCGTAAGCTTCGAAGACCTCTTTGAGCAACCAATGTCCGCCGCGCCTTATGTACCACCAAGCAGAAGCAAGTTCAGCCGCGCCGTGGAAAGATTCGAGTGCCCTCCAAAGACGAAACTACCTTCGTCAGTAAAGACATACGATGGTAGCGGCGACCCGGAAGATCACATACACTCATTCAAAGCAGCGGCAGAAATCATGAGATGGGCCGAGGCCGTTTGGTGCAAAATGTTCGTGCAGACCTTAACCGGGGCCGCACGACTCTGGTTCAATGCGTTGCCGGACGGCAGTATCCGATGGTTCGAGGAGCTGCGCGTTAAGTTCCTAACACACTTCGGCCAGCAGCGCCGATGCGTAAAGGACCCCATTGAACTGCATAACATCCGCCAGGGAGATTCCGAGTCACTCAGGGCGTTCATCGAAAGGTTTAAGTCGGAGTCCATGTTAATCGGCAATGTGGACGAATGGCAAAAGATTTCAGGGTTTATACATGGCATACGAACAAGACAGCTCATAAAGGAACTAAGTGCCAGGGTACCCAGCACCATGCAAGAAGCCCTCGACCGAGCGTAAGCCTTCTTACGAGGTGAGGAAGCCGCCCAACTGCGTGACAATCAAGGCCCAATCAGCTCAAGACTGGGCCCAAGGCAGGGTCAAGGGAGAAATGAGAAACGCCCATGGCAGCGCGGTGGTGACAAGAACGAGGTACACGAGAGGAAAACAGGGTTCGCACCCTACGAACGCCCGTCGGGCATGTCGCACCGACTAGGCGACAAAGGACAGAGCCACGGGGGCTTACTTAAAACCCCAAAGGAGATCTTGAAGACAGAAGAAGCCAGGTTCAGCTTCAAGCCGCCAAGGCCGATGGGCGACAAAGCCATCAACAGAAATATGGATAAGTATTGTGAATTCCACGGTGACAAGGGTCACGACACCAACGAGTGCCACCAACTGAGGAAAGAAATCGACAAGGCCGTAAAGACAGGTGAGCTGGCACATTTAGTAAGGGAAGTGAAGGAGGAGAAGAAACCAAAAAAGGAAAGAGAGGAAAAAGTGATCCTGATGGTACATTCCAGACAGCTGAAGCGACCAAAAGTCAATCACGAATGGTGGGCCAACAGGCCGATACACTTCCCACCGCTCGGCGACTCTCAGCCAACGCTCGAGCCAATGGTCATCACGGCATAGGTGGAGGATCACAGAGTACACCGAATGCACGTAGACGGGGGTAGCGCCTCCGACATCATGTACGAGCACTGCTTCATGAAATTGCCAGCAGAGATCCGTACGGCCATCCAACCCTGCAAGACACAATTGGTCGGGTTCAGCGGCGAAAAGGTGCTGCCACGAGGACAAATACAGTTAGAAGTAACCATGGCCGACGAAAGGATGACACGAACCGAGCGGCTTACGTTCATCGTAGTTGCTGGATCGTCATCTTACAACATCATCCTAGGCCACCCGGCCATAATGGCCTTCGGCGCCATAGTCTCAACAGCGCACGGGATGATTCGTTTCCCCACCAGGATGGGAGTGGCTACGTTGCTGTCCGACAAAGGGCCACACACCCTAGTCGCGGCAGTCGAAGAAATCAGTGACAGATGCGTCATCAATGATGCCTACCCGGACCAAACGGTGACAATCAGCCCAGAGCTAAGTACCGAAGGGAGGAAGCGGCTGTATTACCTACTGAGAAATAGCGCGGATGTGTTTGCATGGTCACCATCCGATATGACGGGTGTACCCAGGCAAATCACCGAACACTACTTAAACGAAAATCCGGCACACAAACCAGTAGTTCAAAGAAAGCGGACGATGGGTCGAGACCGTTGCCGAGCGGTAGGTGACGAGGTAAGCAAGTTGGTAAAAGCAGGCATCATGCGGGAGGTACGGTACCCGCCATGGCTGGCAAATCCCGTACTGGTAAAAAAGTCGGACGGCACTTGGCGAATGTGCGTAGATTTCACAGCCATCAACGATGCTTGTCCCAAAGACTGTTACCCGTTGCCGCCAATAGACGCAAAGGTGGACGCACTGTCCGGCTACACCTTCAAATGTTTCTTAGACGCGTACAAGGGCTATCACCAGATACAGATGGCAAAAACAGACGAGGAAAAAACAGCGTTCCACGCCGATAAAGGCACATTCTGCTACACCAAGATGCCGTTCGGCCTAAAGAACGCTGGGGCAACTTACCAGAGGTTAATCGACAAGGTGTTCAAAGAACAGATCGGTCGGAACATGGAAGCATACGTGGATGACCTGGTCATAAAAAGCCAAACTGAAGACACACTACTGAAGGACATTCAGGAAACCTTTGCGAACCTCCGCGCGGCCAACATGAAGTTAAATCCCGCCAAATGCTCGTTCGGCATGAAGCAGGGAAAATTCCTAGGTCATGTGGTAACGGACCAAAACATCATGGCTAACCCGGCAAAAGTCAAGGCGATACAAGATATGAGGTCCCCCCAATCGCTAAAAGAACTCCAGTGCCTAAACGGCAGATTGGCCGCCCTGCACCGTTTCGTCTCCAAACTAGCAGAAAAATCCGCCCCATTTTTTGAAGCATTGAAAAGGTGCACCGCTAAGGAAGATTTCCTATGGACCGAGGAGGCCGAAGCAGCCTTTCAGGCACTCAAGAGAACCCTGGCAGAACTGCCGTCACTTACTGCACCGGAGCCAGGCGAAGAAGTTGTCTTGTACTTAGCTGTGGGGGAGAAAGTATTGAGCTCGGTCCTGTGCGCCGAACGGCGCGACAAGCAGATACCTATGTATTTCGTCAGCCGAACAATGGCTGACCCAGAGACAAGATATTCAAAGTTGGAAAAGCTCCTGCTCGCTCTGGTCCACACAACCAGGCGGCTTCGGCGGTACTTCCAAGCATACAGAGTGTCCGTGCTAACCAACTATCCGCTGAGAGAGATAGTACAGCGCCCTGAAACATCCGGTCGCTTTGCGAAATGGGCTATTGAACTCGGCGAGCTAGACTTGAAGTGCATTATTGATCGCTTGTCTCGGCGAGCTAGACTTGAAGTGCATTCTTGGATCTCACATTATTGATCGCTTTGAAATGCATTATTCAAATAATGTGAGATCCAAGAATGCACTTCAAGTCTAGCTCGCCGAGTTCAATCGCCCATTTCGCCGAGAAAGCTCCAAAGAAATATGAATCATCTGAACCAGAGTCTGATGAAGACGAAGAAGGTATGTTTGAAGAAGAGATTGAGATAGAGGATATCACAGAAGAAGAATATCCAGATTTATACTCCAACTTCAATAACAATCAATATGGTGATGATTTCGAGGTATTTCTTGAAGAAAAAGATGTTGAAGCTGAGGAAAGATTGAGAAAGAAAGAATCAGAAAAACTTGAAGACCCGGTGGTTAAGGAGGCTAAAGTTCAGAAGCAGCGTCAAACATTTGACGAATTCATGAAAACTTTTCATGCCAATTATGTTCCGCCTCCGAAGCCAATCAAGAAGAGATGACGCTTGTCTCATCTCTTCATCATTCAAATCAAACACCCTTTGCAACTGTTCAGCCGTCAAATCACCAAAAAATTCCCCTTCTTCAAGTGTCTGCAACATCTGTTCAAAATCACTCAAACTTGTTGCCGCTTGATTTGATGGAATTGACGTGATCGGCATAGCTTCTCGAGAGTCTTTCTCCCCCTGAGAAGTAGATGTCCCAGCACCCAAACCAGCGGTTCCAGACGGGCCTGGTCCTCCACCAACGTTCCCATGAGGATCATCTTGATCAGGATCATCGTCCAAAAATCTCATCGGATCTTCATTACAACCCGAATTATCTCCAATCTCCCCCTGAGCTTTAAACTTCTCCATCAAGAATTTTATTTGCTCACCCATTTCAAGAAGCATGCGACTCTAAGTCTGACTAACCCTATTTAATCTTAGAATCTCTTGATCTTTGGCTATGTCCCGACTCTGCAAAGTTAGGATCTGTTGACTCTGTGCTCGAGACTGTTCCCTCAATTCTTCTTTATCTAAGCGTAGCACAGTAATCATCTTCTCATGTTCCTCATTCTTAGCCTTCAAGGCATCAATTTGAGATTGTTGATCAGATAACGCGCTTTGAAGAATACTGGCTTAAGAGAAAGAAACTGAGCCGTGTTCAAAATTGAAATTCACTTCAGGTGTGGAATGTGTTGAAGTAGTAGCAGTTGCAGTAGAAAACACCGGAGTTGTGGGTGTCGAACCCATAGGCCGATTCACAAACTGCGCACCGGCACTTGCTGAAGGTGTTGTGCTAACAGTTGTCGATCGATTAGCATTCATAAGATCTTGCAAGAAATTAGCCTGAACATCAGACACTGAAGTCTGAAATGTTGTTGACACTTCAGGCAAAGACATAGCAGGAGTTGCTGATGAAGAAACACCAGAACGAGGTTGTAGAATGAACTGCTGTACTCCTTTCCTCTTTTTAGTTCTTCCTCCAGCAATCGACTTCTGCCTTTTTGCTAAAGTAACAGATAAAGAACCAGTAGCTTGTTGTTTACCTTTGCCGGAAACCACATCGGCATCAGGGTTATAGTCTTCATCAGACTCAGATGAGGCCACCACATCATACACACGATCTTTGTAACGATCGTTGCTCTTGTTCTTGCTGATTCGGTAAGCGAAATGTTCATCGCTACCTTTCCTGAGCTTTACATACTTTGAGTTGATCAAGACTCTCACAAACGAATTGTTTGTGTCAGAGAAGTCTTCAGAGTCAACCCCAACATTCAGATCCTCCTCATCTTCATTGGATTCATCTTCCAGGGTATTTACTGCTGGTGTCTCAGTCACGTTGACAGATACAGGAGACCACCGGTTTAGTAGTTGGCGGTTGAGATACAACTTGTTCAGGTCCTTGATTCACTGGTTCCTGGACCACCGGAACTTGTCTTTTAGGTATTTTTACTCGACCTTGTTGTGGAATCTGATTCTGTTCCTCAATCCATGTAACATTCCACATTGGTGGGGAGGAGAACCAAGCACTGCTTTATAAGGGTGTGGATACCTACCCTACCAAGACGCGTTTTAAACCCGTGAGGGGCGGATGCATGAGGGCATGCCGACTGCCAAAGCGGACAATATATTGGTGCGACGGGTCTGGGCTGTTACGGATGGTACCCGTGTGCCAGCGAGGACGCTAGTCCTCTAAGGGGGGAGGATTGTAACATCCCACATTGGTGGGGAGGAGAACCAAGCGCTGCTTTATAAGGGTGTGGATATCTCCCCTACCAAGACGCGTTTTAAACCCGTAAGGGGCGGATGCAAGAGGGCATGACGGCTGCCAAAGCGAACAATATCTTGGTGCGATGGGTCTGGGCTGTTACAATCCAGCTGTAATCGAGTTCCTCTGAATCACTACCATCTTCATGACGAGGTGCACCCTGTGCTGGTGCCACGTAATTGACATTGGCTATATGACCAATCAAACGCTTCAATTTCGGCTGAAACTCTGATGCCTTCTTTTGATAAGACGCCAGAGCACCAACACTTGCCTCCGTCATATGTTTCAGTTCCATCTTCTGGGCTGCATGCTTTATCAAATCAGGATACCGGTCATTGAGAACCATCTGAAGGAATCTGGGATAGATTGTCGCTTTCTTCTGCTTTTGAGTGAGATTATCTCTCATGTAATGAAAAATCATCCCAGCAACATTATACGGCCTATTCATCACTAAAGCATTCATCAGGGACAGTATGATCTGTTGAACTTCATCATGCCCATATATTCTATGGCCCAAGCAAACCAACAATACGTGCGCCAAGAACTTGTACGGAACACTCAGCGACGATTTGTAGACCCATTCTTTACTCGGATCATCAGTATACCATATTCGCTTCAAGAACGCCACATTATCTTCATGAGGAAATTCAATTCGTGATGTTGTTGTATCTGATTCTAACTTCAAAACCCGACGAATATCAGCTTCAGTAACTTCAACTTCTTTGCCCTAAATAGTAGCAACAATTCTGATAAGAACATCAGTAATTGTTCGTGCTGTATTCCAAAACTCCAGAATAATGTCTCGATACACATCACATTGTTGAGTGATGGCATAATGGATTCTGGATCGCCTTAGAAACTCAAATATCCCGGATCCTCCAAATTTGTCAAGTTTGCCTCGTGTATCACCGATATGCGCACAGATGTTATGTTTGTCACCGATTTTCAGGTCGTTGGCCATATCTGAAAACACACAAAATAAAACATTCATTAAATTCAATGTTATTAACAGATATAATCACCAATTTCGTCAAATCATTGTTGTTTGCGTAAACGAACAACATTTGATCAAAAATTTCATAGACCCTCCGAACTCTGTCCGAGCCCCATCCGGACCCCACATTCGTAGTCTCCGAACCTCAGGTTCGGAGTCTGAAAAACTCTGATGAGTTTGAATTAGAAAACCAGTGAAAACGACCAAATCAGACCATACAAATTGGCACCCATGGTCGGTTTTTAATTATAAGCACAAAGGAACCTCTTTTATATGTTAAAAACAAGTTTTAGATGGTGTAATTTCAGATCTGGAAACTGATTACAAACCGAACGAGTTTTCAAACAATAGACCCACAAATAAAGGATGAAAATTGAATCTAAAACAACCAGTGTACTTGGAATCATGTTATCTACCTAGAATTAGTCTCAAAACCGTCAATAACTTGCTAAAACGAAAGTTGAAAATTTTGGTAGCTGTTCGGTGTAAGTTCGGAGATAACAGTAACATATGAGCTCCGAACTCCAGGTTAGGCGTATTTATAGCCCAAGACGTTCGGACCTCCGAACGTCCTCCGAACGCCACGTTCGGACCAACAGTTACACCGAACTCCACAATCGGCCTCTCCAAACCTTGTCCGATAGTGAGCTTCGGACCTCCGAACTCCAAGTTCGGTCGTCCGAACTCCAGATTTGGAGATTACAAAATTTTTCAAATTAACCCATGAAATTGATGAATTTTCAAATTGAACTCCGAAAGTTTAAAAATTATCAATTTTCCTCAAACTTCGTTCAATTAATGATGAGAATACTGAAATCAAGTCCGTTTGGTTGTCTCCGGCATAATTTTGAATTTTTCACTAATGGTTGATCGAAAATAAAGCAGAATCAAAATCGTTTTGATTTCTGTAAATCTTTCAAACACACCGAAAATCTTTTTGGATTTTTACAAAATTATGCTAAAACACTCCTAATTTTTTTTTGTGATTTTCAGATATTGAAGCAACAAACCAAAACAGAAATGAAATACACAAATTCAAACTAATATAACTTAAATATTTTTGAGAGAAAGATCATATCGGCTAATATGCATCAGACACACTTCAATTTCATTTTTAATCAGCATGCAAGTCAAGTTGGCAGCAAATTCAACTTTTCAGTTTATTTCAGTTTGGACATATCAATTTTTATAGCTTTCTTATATGTTAAGGTATATTTAGCACGCATTGATAATATAATAGCCCACACAATTAGATATACCGGTAATCTGGTTTATTCTTATTATTTTTGTATTTTCTGATTTCTATTGAGATTTATCGTCCATGACGTTTCATGCAAAAATAAAGTAGAACCCTAAACAAACAACAATCAGGTCTGCCGGTAGGCACGCAGAGAAAGTCCGATTGTTTAGGAAAATAAGAAATAGAGATAAAGCAGAAATTGTATAACCCAATATCAATCAGGTCGGTGCTCCTGCACACGCAGAGAAAGTCCGATGAATTATACGAAACACCAAAGAAAATAAAGCAGAACGTCAAACGAACACCAATCAGGTCGATCTTTCGATACGCAGAGAAAGGCCGATCGTTTGACAACATAAAGAAAATCAAACAAGTTTAAATCTTTGCAAAATAAAAGCATGCATACACCAGAACATCTCTTATTCTGTTTTTTTTTTTTTTGCTTTTTCATTTCATTTAATGCCAAGATCACACAGCATTCGTCATGATGTGCCTTACATTTAATCAAGCAGATTTTTATATTTATATCATACTAGCATATATCAGATTTGCCATTACGCTTTTAACTAACCAAACAAGTACCTACGGATTTTCATTTTTACTTTATCAGTGGTTGATAACACACGCCAATGTAATATCACTTCTCGCTTGGTCGGATCATTTTCTCAAATTTTTGATTTTTCCATTTTTTTTATGCTTTTTGCATTTTTTCATTTTTTTTTATATTTTCTAATTTTCTCCCCCTAAAATACAAACTCTATTTTTGGATTTTAGAAATAATAAAAGAAAAACAGACAACAAAAGTAAAACAAAAGTAAAAATGATCAACCGAAACTTACTCAACGGGTAACTTTTGTATGCCGTTGATCTGCAAAAGATAACAAAAGCGGGTTTTGTCAAAAGCTTTCGTAAAAAGATCCGCTTTTTGACAATCAGTATGGATCTTTTACAGATCAATCAAGTGTTTCTCAAAACAGTCACGGATGAAATGATAACGAATATCAATATCTTTCGTTTTGGAGTGGTGAATGGGGTTTTTAGTTATGCAAATCACAGCCGAGTTATCTATATAAATTGGAGTAGTAAGAAACTTCAAACCGTAATCCCGCATTTGCTGTTGTATCCATAAAACCTGAGAACAGCAACTTGCAGCTTCTATATATTTAGCTTCAGCCGTGGATGTAGCAACGGAAGTCTGCTTCTTACACTGCCAAGATACCAACCGGTCGCCTAGAAACTGACATCCGGTCGTGGTTGACTTGAAATTAATCTTGCAACCGCCTGTATACGCCGAAAATCGAACTTATCATCATGAGGATACCAGATCC
Source organism: Deinandra increscens subsp. villosa (assembly GCA_039602395.1). Taxonomy (NCBI): domain Eukaryota; kingdom Viridiplantae; phylum Streptophyta; class Magnoliopsida; order Asterales; family Asteraceae; genus Deinandra; species Deinandra increscens. Next base: position 38,147,000 of record JBCNJP010000025.1, read on the forward strand.
CAAGATCTGAATTACCCTTCAGATAAGCTAGAATTTTCTTAACTGCTTCCATGTGAGAAACCCGAGGTGCTGCTTGGTGCCTGGCACACAAACATACAGCAAACATGATACATTAAAGAACCTATCATTTCCCTATAACGAGTGACATTGACTGTTCACCGTCTTCGTCAGGACACAGGCCATGGGACAGCTGAATAGGAGTTCCAGGAATGCGAACATCTTCCATCGTGAATCGATTCAGGACATCATTCACATATTTTGTCTGATGAATGAAAATTCCCTTGTCAGATTGTTGAACTTGTAAGCCCAAGAAGAACGACATTTCCCCCATTGAACTCATCTCGAACCTTGTTTGCATTAAAGTATCGAAATCCTTCGATAACTTTTCGTTTGAGCAGCCAAAAATGATATCATCGACATAAATTTGTACCAATAGCAGATCCTCCCCCATTTTATGACAGAATAAAGTAGGATCAACCAACCCACGCTTGAATCCGTTATCGAGTAAATAAGTGGACAACGTCTCATACCAAGCCCGAGGAGCCTGATGGAGACCATATAATGCTTTGTCCAGCTTATAAACCTTCTCCGGATAACCAGGATCGAAGAATCCCGGAGGTTGCTTCACGTACACTTCTTCTTTGACCTTGCCGTAAAGAAACGCACTCTTAACATCCATCTGGAAGACCTTTATTCCACGATGTGCAGCATATGCCAAAAAAGTTTTTGATCGCTTCAATTCTGGCAACCGGTGCATACACCTCGTTAAAGTCGATTCCTTCTTCTTGAGAAAACCCTTGAACAACCTAACGAGCCTTGTTACGGACTATGACTCCGCGATTATCTCGTTTGCATTTATACACCCACCGTGTTCCACACGGTTCTTTGCTTCCTACTAGTAAATCTTCCAGGTGCCATACTCCTAATTTATGAAATTGTAGTAACTCTTCCTGCATTGCTTCAACCCACGAGCCATCTAATAAAGCTTCATGAACATCTTTTGGCTCGATCTGAGATATAAAGCATGAATGAAACGCTTCTTCCTGAACACCAGATTCTAGAACTGATAGTAATGCACTGCTCTCAATTTGATGTCTCGTACGCACTTCTTCATTTAAATCACCAATATTATTGTCTTGCGGATGAATGATGTTTATCCGGAGTGTCTGATGAATTGGAACAACCACCGTTTTAGCCATACCAGGAACATGATCTTCCTTAACCACCACAGTTTCAGTTGTATTGTCTTCAACATCATTTGAAATAACCTTAACTTGTGAATTGATCACATTGTCAGTTGTCTTAGAATCAACTTCATTTGAAGTAGCATCAACTTGTGGATCGAATTGTTGAGTAGGAATTTCCACCTGATGTGTCACACTTCATGAAATTCACTATCATCATCAGAAGACATATCATCAGCCACAATTGTCGAATCATTCGAAGTCTCGGTTAAATAATCATCAGCAACAGGCACTACTGGAGTCGGCAGAGTTTGTATATTTAGAACCGGAGTATCATCTTGTAATTCAATAATCACTCGAATAAGTTGCTCATCAGACATCTCTGGTGTCGATTCAAGATTTTCAAAAAGAGCTTTATAATCGAACAGCCAGTCCGACCCAACACCTCTAGGTGGTAAAGTATAGGATTGAAAATCCACATGCAAATATTCTGCCACAGTACCGGTCTGCTTATTGAATACTCGTTTCTTTTGATTCGATTAACCGACAAACAATCCTTCAAAGACTTTCTCGTCAATTTGCCCGCAGATGCTAATATGGTACGGGGACACCCAAAAGGCTCCATATAATCAAGATGAGGCTTACGATTCTTCAGTAATTCATAACATGTCTTCCCAAGATGTTTAACAGTAAGCACTCGATTAAGCACGTAACATGCAGTGTTGACAGCTTCCGTCCAAAAAGGAACAGGCAATTGAGCATCAGCCAACATCGTTCGCGCTGTTTCAATGATTGTACGATTCTTTCTTTCTGCCACATCGTTTTGCTGAAGTGTGTATGGTGTGCTGAACTCATGTACGATTCCTTTTTCCATACAAAATGTCCTCATGGCGGAATTCTTGAACTCCATGCCATTGTCACTGCGAATCCGTCGTACCTTCAATTTATACAATGACTCAAGTGTATTGATCAAATTGATAAGAATTCTTGATGTTTCATCCTTGGAGACCAGAAAATCAACCCAAGAGTATCTTGAATATTCGTCAGTAACCACAAGACAATACCAATTCCCAGAATTACTTCGACGATTCACAGGACCGAAAAGATCCATGTGAAGTAATTCTAACGGGACTTCAATTGAATGGTATTTCTTCCGTGGATGGGATTTTCTTTTCTGTTTTCCCTTCTTGAAACTCACACACACATCGTTAAATACAAACTGCTGCTTTGGAACCCCTTCGATAAGACCCGCCGCACAAGTTCATTCATATTTCGGTAATAGATGTGTCCCATGCGACGATGCCATAGAATGGAAACTTTTTCAGAAGCTTTTGATAAGAAACATTGACCCACGATAGTTGCTTTGGCTGAATTCATATCGAGCATATACAAATTTGAAAATCGCGCTGCTCGCATTACCACATATTCATCTGGAATCTTGAAATCAGGTTTCAGTATCACACATTCACTCCCCGTGAAAGAAGTTGTGTATTGCTTGTCACAGATCTGGGAGATGCTCAGAAGATTATACTCCAATTCTTTGACATATTCAACCTTCTCGAATGTGACTGCACCATTTGATAGTTTACCAATTCCTGTGACTTGACCTCCCTTGTTTCCAGCAAATGTTACTTTACCTCCATCGAAGTACTTCACATCATGCAACAAAGAGATATCACCAGTCATGTGCCGAGATGCTCCGCTATCAACAACCCAAATGTTATTCATCAGTTGTCGCGAAGATCCCTGTATAAATTAAAATAGAAGATTAGTTTCGGGACGAACCCAAGCTTGAAGCTTTGGGTCGACCGTCATCTTCAACAAAATCTGCCCTAGCCATGGATGAACCCGACGAGCTTTTGGATCCAGAGGTAGAGTTTTTAAGAATTGATTTAACTTTTTCAAATTCCGATTTCTTTTCAGTGTTATGTTTTTGAAAATTTGATGACTCATCGAAAAAATGAACTTTCCCCTTATAATCCACAAATCTGACTTTCTTTTTGGAAACTGGTGTTTCTGTCTGATATCCTTCAGAACCTTCATCAGATTTTTCGACATCAGACTTGCCAGATTTAGACTTCTTCAATGGACAAGTCCGATATGTATGACCACAAGCTTTACATTTAAAACATTTTCGCTTATCTATTACAACTTTTTTGCTCGTGTCATCATCCACTTCGGACTCAACAATAGGTTTTTGGGTCACAACAGGTTTTTGGGTCTTGGGTTTCAAACCCTTTCGGTTAAACACACAATGAATTCTAAACTCATCATTAAAACCAGACTCATATCCTGAAACATTTTCTGGAAAATCATCACAATACCCAAATTGACCTCTAACATGTGAACTACCAGAAAAATGATGATCCTCATGATTTTGAAATCTGTATCTTCTCCCACCAAATCTTGGACCATAATTACTTTGAAAGCCATGATCAACCGATTTTGGACCCCTTCCAAAGCAGGTTGAATCGGTCCACAACCATACTCATCATAAAAACCCTCGTCATTGTAAAATTGTGATCTTTTGACATAAGGACTCGGTTTTCTAAAATTTGATTGTAAAAACCTCCTAGTGGTGTTTGAAAAGTTGATTTTGATGATTTCTTCTTTAAAGACTTTTGAATAGAATTTTTCACCCTGTTAACCAACCCAGTGTCAGATTCAGAATCAAGTGTGTCCATTACATTAATACTTCCATTTCCCCTCTTAATGGGCACACTTCTCATCTTGGGATCATAAGCAGGATCATACTTGCCATAAATTTTTTTATCAATTAAGACCCAAAAACACTTCTAATCGAAAGGGTTTGAAACCCAAGACCCAAAAACATGTTGTTGAGTCCGAAGTGGATGACGACACGAGCGAAAATGTTGTAATAGATAAACGAAAATGTTTTAAGTGCAAAGCTCATGGTCATACATATCTGACTTGTCCATTAAAGAAGCCAAAATCTGGCAAATCTGACGCAGAAAAATCTGATGATATGTCTGAAGGTTATCAAACTGATATAAAGAAGAAAGTCATATTTGTGGATGAGCAAGGCAGAGTTCACTTTAATAATAAATCATCAGAATTTCATAAAAATGGCAAAAGATCAGAAAGTGAATTTTCAAACATTAAATCAATTTTGAAAAATTCTGCTGCTAGCTCCACGGGCTCTTTAAATGAAGCATGGAAACCTAAGGGTTCGTCCATGGTTGGTGATGACTTTGTTGAAGATGACGGTCGACCCAAAGCTTCAAGCTTGGGTTCATCCCGAAACTAATCTTCTATTTTAATTTATGCAGGGATCTTCGCGACAACTGATGAATAACATTTGGGTTGTTGATAGCGGAGCATCTCAACACATGACTGGTGATATCTCTTTGTTACATGATGTGAAGTACTTCGATGGAGGTAAAGTAACATTTGCCGAAAACAAGGGAGGTCAAGTCACCGGAATTGGTAAACTTTCATGGTTCTGTCACATTCGAGAAGGTTGAATATGTTCAAGAATTGGAGTATAATCTTATGAGCGTCTCCCAGATTTGTGACAAGCAATTCATAACTGCTTTCACGGGGAGTGAATGTGTTATACTAAAACCAGAGTTCAAGATTCCAGATGAATATGTGGTAATACGAGCACCGCGATTCTCGAATTTATATATGCTCGACATGAATTCAGCCAAAGCAACTGTCGCTGGTCAATGTTTCTAATCAAAAGCGTCCGAGAGAGATTCCATCCTATGGCATCGCCGCATGGGGCACATCCATTACAGAAAAATGTACGAACTTGTGCGGAGGGGTCTTGTCGAAGGGGTTCCAAAGCAACAGTTTGTCTTCAATGATGTGTGTGTGAGTTGCAAGAAGGGAAAACAGAAATGAAAGTCCCATCCACTGAAGAAATACCATTCAATTGAAGTTCCGTTAGAATTACTTCACATGGATCTCTTTGGTCCTGTGAATCGTCAAAGTATTTTTGGGAATTGGTATTGTCTTGTGGTTACTAACGAATATTCAAGATACTCTTGGGTTGATTTTCTGGTCTCTAAGGATGAAACTCCAAGAATTCTTATCAATTTGATCACTACACTTGAGTCTTTGTATAGATTGAAGGTTCGAAGGATTCGTAGTGACAATGGTACGGAGTTCAAGAATTTAGTCGTGAGGACATTTTGTATGGAAAAAGGAGTTGTACATGAGTTCAGCACTCCATATACACCTCAGCAAAATGGCGTGGCAGAAAGAAAGAATCATACAATCATTGAAACTACACGAACGATGTTGGCTGATGCTCAATTACCAACACCTTTTTGTATGGAAGCTGTTAACACCGCATGTTACGTGCTTAATCGAGTGCTTACTGTTAAACGTCTTGGGAAGACATGTTATGAATTACTCAAGAATCGTAAGCCGAATCTCAATTATCTAGAGCCTTTTGGGTGTCCCTGTACGGTTTTAGCGTCTGCGGGCAAATTTGACGACAAAGTCTTTGAAAGATTGTTTGTCGGATACTCAAATCAAAAGAAACGAGTATTTAATAAGCAGACTGGTACGGTGGCTGAATATTTGCATGTGGATTTTCAATCCTATACTTTACCGCCCAGGGGTGTTGGACCGGACTGGTTGTTCGATTACAAAGCTCTTTTTGAAAATCTTGAATCGACGCCAGAGATGTCTGATGAGCAATTTACTCAAGTTTTCATTGAATTACAAGACGATACTCTGGTTCTTAATATATAAACTCTGCCGACTCCAGTAGTGCCTGTTGCTGATGATTATATGACCGAGACTTCAAATGATTCGACAATTGCGGCTGATGATATGTCTTCAGATGATGATAGTGAATTTCATGAAGCCGTGTCACATCAGGTGGAAATTCCTACTCAACAACTAGATCCACGAGTTGATGCTACTACAAATGAAGTTGAGTCTAATACAACTGACAATGTGGTCGATCCACAAGTTGATACTATTTCAAATGATGTTGATGTCAATACAACTGAAACTGTGGTGGTTGAGGAAGATCCTGTTCCTGGTATGGCTGAAAAGGTGGTTGTTCCTATTCATCAAACGCTCCGGATAAACACCATTCATCAGCAAGACAATATTATTGGTGATTTAAATGAAGGAGTGCGTACGAGACATCAAATCAAGAGCAGTGCGTTACTACCAGTTCTGGAATCTGGTGTTCAGGAAGAAGCATTCCATTCATGCTTTATATCTCAGATCGAGCCAAAAGATGTTCATGAAGCTTTATTAGATGGTTCGTGGGTTGAAGCAATGCAGGAAGAATTACTACAATTTCAAAAATTAGGAGTGTGGCACCTGGAAGATTTGCCAGCAGGAAGCAAAGAACCGTATGGTACACTGTGGGTGTATAAATGCAAATGAGATGATCATGGAGTCATAGTCCGTAACAAGGCTCGTTTGGTTGTTCAAGGGTTTTCTCAGGAAGAAGGAATCGATTTTAACGAGGTGTATGCACCGGTTGCCAGAATTGAAGCTATAAGAATCTTTTGGGCATATGTTGCACATCGTGGATTCAAGGTCTTCCAGATGGATGTTAAAAGTGGGTTTCTTTACGGCAAGGTTAAGGAAGAAGTGTACGTCAAACAACCTCCGGGATTCTTCGATCCTGATTATGCGGAGAAGGTTTATAAGTTGAACAAGGCATTATATGGTCTCCATCAGGCTCCTCGAGCTTGGTATGAGACGTTGTCCACTTATTTACTCGACAACGGATTCAAGCGTGGGTTGGTTGATCCTACTTTATTCTGTCGTAAAACGGGAGGGGATCTGCTACTGGTACAGATTTATGTGGACGATATCATCTTTGGCTGTTCAAACAAAAAGTTATCGAAGGATTTCGAGATTTTAATGCAAACAAGGTTCGAGATGAGTTCAATGGGGGAAATGTTGTTCTTCTTGGGCTTACAAGTTCAGCAATCTAACAAGCGTATTTTCATTCATCAGACAAAGTATGTGAATGATGTCCTGAATCGATTCAAGGTGGAAGATGTTCGCATTCCTGGAACTCCTGTTCCCCTAAGAATCATCTTGATCAGGATCATCGTTCAGAAATCGCATCGGATCTTCAAAACAACCCGAGCCATCTCCAATCTCCCCCTGAGCTTTAAACTTCTCCATCAAGAATTTAATCTGCTCACCCATTTCAAGAAGCATCTTAGACTGAGTCTGACTAGCCCTATTTAATCTCATAATTTCTTGATCTTTGGCTACGTCACGACTCTGCAAAGTTGTGATCCGCTGACTCAGAATTTGATTCTCATCCTTCAAATCATCATTATTTAACCGCAACACAGTAATCATCTTCTCTTGTTCTTCAGACTTAGCCTTCAAGGCATCAATCTGAGATTGTTGGTCGTTTAGCGCGCTTTGAAGAATACTGGCTTGAGAGAAAGAAACTGAACCTTGTTCGAAGTTGAAATTCACATCAGGTGTTGAATGTGCTGAAGCAGTAGCAGTTGCAGTCGAAAACACCGGAGTTGTGGGTGTAGATCCCACTGGCTGATTCACAAACTGCGCACCAGCACTTGCTGAAGGTGTTGTGCTAACAGTTGTCGATCTATTTGCATTCATCAGATCTTGCAAGAAGTCAGCCTGAACATCAGACACTGAAGTCTGAACAGTTGTAGACACTTCAGGCACAGACATAGCAGGAGTTGCTGAAGAAGAAACTCCAGAACGAGGTTTGCAGAATGAACTGTTGTACTCCTTTTCTCTTCTTAGTTCTTCCTCCAGCAATCGACTTCTGCCTTCTTTTTGTTGAAGAACCAGTAACTTGCTGTTTACCTTTACCAGAAATCACATCAGCATCAGGATTATAGTCTTCATCAGACTCAGATGAGGCCACCACATCATACACACGATCTTTGTAACGATCGTTGCTCTTGTTCTTGCTGATTCGGTAAGCGAAATGTTCATCGCTACCCTTCCTGAGCTTTACATACTTCGAGTTGATCAAGACTCTCACAAACGGATTGTTTGTATCAGAGAAGTCTTCAGAGTCAGCCCCAACATTCAGATCCTCTTCATCTTCATCTGATTCATCTTCCAGGGTATTTACTGCTGGTGTCTCAGTCACATTGACAGATACAGGAACTTCCTGTGCTGAGACCACCGGTTCAGTAGTTGGCGGTTGAGAAACAACTTGTTCAGGTCCTTGATTCACTGGTTCCTGGACCACTGGTACTTGTCTTTTAGGTCTTTTTACTCGACCTTGTTGTGGAATCTGATTCTGTTCCTCAATCCAGCTGTAATCGAGTTCCTCCGAATCACTACCACTACCATCTTCATGACGAGGTGCACCCCGTGCAGGTGCCACGTAATTGACATTGGCTGAAATGACCAATTCAACGCTTCAATTTCGGCTGAAACTCTGGTGCCTTCTTTTGATAAGACGCCAGAGCCCCAACACTTGCCTCCGTCATATGTTTCAGTTCCATTTTCTGGGCGGCATTCTTTATCAAATCTGGATATCGATCATTGAGAACCATCTGAAGGAATCTGGGATAGATTGCCGCTTTCTTCTGTCTTTGAGTCAGATTATCTCTCATGTAGTGAAAGATCATCCCAGAAACATTATACGGCCTGTTCATTACTAACGCATTCATCAGAGATAGAATAATCTGTTGGACTTCATCATGACCAGAAATCCTATGTCCCAAGCAGACCAACAACACGTGCGCCAGATACTTGTACGGGACGCTCAGCGACGATTTGTACACCCATTCTTTACTCGGATCATCAGTATACCAAATCCGCTTCAAGAACGCCACATTATCTTCATGAGGAAATTCAATTCGTGCTGTTGTTGTATCAGATTCTAACTTCAATACCCGACGAATATCAGCCTCAGTAACTTCAACCTCTTTGCCTTGAATATTAGCAACAATTCTGATAGGAGCATCAGTAATTGTTCGTGCTGTACTCCAAAATTCCAGAATAATGTCCCGATACACATCACATTGTGTAGTGATGGCATAATGAATTCTGGACCGCCTTAGAAACTCAAATATCCCTGATCCTCCAAATTTGTCAAGTTTGCCTCGTGTAACACCGATATGCGCACAAATGTTATGTTTGTCACCGATTTTCAGGTCGTTGGCCATATCTGAAAACACATAAGAGAAAACATTCATTAAATTCAATGTTATTAACAGATATAATCACTGATTTCGTCAAATCATTGTCGTTTGCGTAAACGAACAACATTTGATCAAAATTTCATAGACCCGCCGAACCTTGTCCGAGCCCCCTCCGAACCCCACATTCGGAGTCTCCGAACCCCAGGTTCGGTGTCTGGAAAACTCCGAAGAGTTTGAATTTGAAAAACAGTGAAAACGACCAAATCGGACTACACAAATCAACACCCATGATCGGTTTTTGATTATAAACCCATAGGAACCTCTTTTAATTGTTAAAAACAAGGTTTAGATGGTGAATTTTCAGATCTAAGAACTGATTACATGCCGGACGAGTTTTCGAACAGAAAAATCCACAAACAACAGATGAAAACCTAATCTAAGACAATCAGTGAACTCGGAATCATGAAATCTACCTAGAATCAGTCTCAAATCCGTCAATAATGAGCTAAAACAGAAAGTTGAAAATTTTGGCAGCCGTTCGGTGCAAGTTCGGAGATAACAGTAATTTATGACCTCCGAACTCCAGGATTGGCGAATTTATAGGCCATGACGTTCGGACCTCCGAACGTCCTCCGAACTCCAAGTTCGGACGAACAGTTACACCGAACTCCACACTCGGCCATCTCCAAACCTTGTCCGATGATGAACTTCGGACCTCCGAACTTCACGTTCGGTCGTCCGAACTCCAGGTTTGGAGATATCAAAATTTTTTCAAAATAAACCCCTGAAATTGATGAATCTTCAAATTGAACCTCGAAAGTTTAAAAATTATCAATTTTCTCAAACTTCGTTCAATTTACTGATGAAATTTCTGAAAACAAGTCAGTTTGGTTGTCTCCGGCATAATTTTGAAATTTTTCACTAACGGTTGATCAAAAATAAAGCAGAATCAAAATATTTTTTGATTTTTGTAAACTTTCAAACATACCAAAAATCTTTTTGGATTTTTACAAAATTATGCTAAAACACACCTAAAATCTTTTTGTGATTTTCAAGTATTCAAACAATAAACCAAACAGAAATGAAATGAAAATTACTGAATTAAAACTAATATAACTTAAATATTTTTGTGAGAAAGATCCAGACGCGAGATCATATCAGCTAATGTGCATCAGACACACTTCAATTTCATTTTTAATCAGCATGCAAGTCAAGTTGGCAGCAAATACAACTTTTCAGTTTATTTCAGTTTGGGCAGATCAATTTTTATAGCTTTCTGATACGTTAAGATATATTTAGCATGCATTGATAATATGATAGCCCACACAATCAG
>JBCNJP010000025.1:38158109-38288505 GCA_039602395.1 Deinandra increscens subsp. villosa
AAAATGATTCCAGTTCTCTGCAACCTATGGCTCTGATACCAATCTAGTGACACTCACCTTTGGTTGCTCGGCTAGACTTGCTTATTTATCCTTGAATTGATTTCCTAATGAAGACCTATAATTCATTTAGGTCTTATGTATTAGTCTTGTGTCTAATTCATTTCAAACAACGTTCACTATGGCCCATAACATAGCACGTTAAGCTAAGACACGACATATCGACACACGACACCGATGGTTGATCATAAACAAGGGTTCATATAGATCAGATATCAAACATGTTTCATCATGGCATAATCATGCAAGTCATGGCATAATACTTAAGCAAATTTCACAAGTTTGGTTTTTAGGTCAGGTCTTAGTTTCGCTAGCACAGTTTCGCTAGGCAGTTTCGCTAGGTGCTCGGGCAGCACTTTCGCTAGGCAATGCCCGGTGACACAGTTTCGCTAGGCTAGTTTCGCCCGAAACTGCTGACGCAGTTTCGCTAGCCTAGTTTCGCAGGGAAACTGGTTTGAACTTTCGTTCAGGTATTTCGCTCGGTAGTTTCGCTCGAGCTGGTCTGGTCAGGTTACCCGGCGACACTATAGTTTCGCTGGGTAGTGTCGCTGGAAGGAGATATAGTTTCGCTACTTAGTTTCGCCCAGAGAACAGCAGTTTCGCTGGTCGCAAAAAACATACGGATTTGCCTAAAAATCAACCTAACAGCTTCTGATCTTACATGCAATTCATCATTTAGCATACAGGGGCATTTACCAACATAAATCAAGCAACTTTAACACGTTTAACATGCATTTTGTCATCAAATCACCAAAAAGCACATTTTAACCTAAAATGACCTAATCTAGCATAAATCATCATTATGGTATGTTTTTACACGTAAAGTTTCTGACTTTATGGTAGATCTAGCATTCCTAAGCAACATATTAAGAGATCAAGTGATTTCATGTAGATTTAGGCATGCTTTTAAGAGAAAACACATAGAAGAAGCAAGAAACATAGTTTTGGGACTCACGGTTGATTCTAGAATCGATAGATGAGATGAGATGATGGTCTAGAGGCTGAGATCTTGGTCCTTGGGTGACTTTCTCGGCTGACCAGGTTCCAGGAGTGTGTGTGTGTTTGTGATGAAATGAGGCAAATGGAGAAACTAGGGTTTATTAAGTTTATTTATATCTGAGGCTAGTTTCGCTGGCAGTTTCGCTGGCCAGGCGAAACTAGCTCTGGTCACGTGTTGATCGAGTAGTTCAGCTAACTGCCGGGCGACACTATAGTTTCGCCCGGTAGTTTCGCTGGCGACCAAAAAGGCAAGTTTTCATTTTTATTCTTTAACACTAAATCATGCGTTTAAATCACATTGCACATAGTAACATTAAGTAAATGAGCACATAGCACATATGGGCGGGTTCGGTGATCAACCAAAGGACGTGGACATATTCGGCCTAGTTATGCATTAGTTACCTAAGTCAATACTTATAACGTAACTGACGGATTTGTCTAACGGAAGTTAACCTTGAAATTCTCGGGTGTCACAATATCCAAAGGAAAATCTTTATCGCTATAAATCTTATCAGATCCTTTCAAGCGATAGGTCACCCAACTTTCAGAATTGTCAAAATTGGTTTTCAAAGTAGGATTGCTAGCCTTGGCTTTTGCAGGTTTTGAAATGTTAGAAGAAGAACCTTTTTCAAAAGATTTGGGGTTTGCCACAGGCACAAATCCAACTCCACCATTTTTAACTTTCTTACCTTCAACAGATTTGCTTCTAGCAATCTGTTTTTGTTCAAATTCACTAAATTTCTTAAGCTCGGATTTGATAGTTGAAAAATCATGTTTTGAAATCAAATCTTTGTGATCTGGCTTAGAAACCTTTGAACGAGTGTTTTTGGAACATTAAATGTCTGTTTCAGAGACTAAATCATCAACTTTATCAAAGTCTGAAACATCATAAAACAGTTCATCAACCGTCGAATCCAGAATAGATTTTCCGGTTGAAGTTTTGTCAGATTTTGAATTAATTGAATAATGATTGTTCTGCTTGGCATGAGAAGGAACATTCACTTTCTCGTCAGTTGACAGACCATTTGTGATAATAACAGGAGGCGGAACTTGGCTCAATTTACCAGAAACATTTTCTTTTTCAGTTTTATAAAGAAAATTGGCAAATGAAGAGGAAACTTGAACAGAATCCAGTTTTTGTTTTAGTTCAAAAATTTCAATTTTTAGGTCTGCAACAAGTTTTTGACTGGCAGCCAAGTCCTTTTGTACAGACACAAGCAGTTTAGACTGGTTTGAAAAATCGAATTTTTGTAAATGTAACTGCTCATGAACCGACAATAACTCCTTAGTGGTTCCCTCCTATCTTTCTTTATATATTGTCTTATCCGCTTTTGCTACCGACAAAAGATCATTGAGTTTTGTCTTCTCATCTAAGAGCGTACTTTTAGCAGTAGCAAAATCATCACAAGATTTGCACATTGAAGGATACGAAACTACCTTAGAAGTATCGGCCATAAAAGCAACTGATTCTGTGATGTTACTTCTTTTCAATGTGCCGACCTCCTGTTTCAAACTTGTGTTCTCATCAGATAGTTTCTGCATTTCTCTCTGAAGTGCAATCATCTTGTCAGCAATTTCCACAGCATTTTGCTGAGCCTTTTCATATTGTTGCTTCAGTGGAAGACTCTCTTTATATAAATTCTCAAAATCATTGGCTGTGTCAATCGCTTCAGCTTTCGCGGCTTCAGATTCCCGAATAAGTGCTTCCTTCTCCTCAGTTAGAACTTGAATTTGTTTTTCTAACAAGAGAACAACATCCGATTCAACCCGCTTAGATAAACCGGCCATGAAAGCAAATTTTTCTTCCGAATAGATTTATGATCATTCTTTGAATCTGATACTCCTGCTTCATCATTGACTCCAACAATACCTTCACCAATCGCTTCATCATGAATTTCATCTTCATCTTGAGTGGATTCTGTCATAGTGTCTTCATCCTGCACATGCTGCACAATCAATGCAGATGAATCAGCGAATTGGTTACCCCAATTATAAGTTTTATCTACTTGAGATACAAGGGCTTTTTCGGAATTAGATTTAGAGTTAGAAGAACTCCCTGAATTCGATGTGTTGTAGGATCCAGAAGCATTAGATTTGGGAGCAAATTTCTGATATTCTTGCTTTTTCGGTTGAGAGCATTCTCGAGCGAAGTGTCCAAAGTTAGAACAGTTATAACAACTCACCTTCGACTTGTCAAAACCAATTCTTCCTCCAGAATTTAGGTCTTTTCTGCCAGTCTTTTTCAAGAATCTCTTTACCCTCCTAGCAAGCATGGAAAATTGCCAATTTATGTCCATCAGCTCCAAATCACCAGGATCCACCTGATCATAATCTTCTTCAGTCAGTTCGGCATTGCTAACATTTCCAGTTATAAGTCCATAATAAGATGACACTAAAGCAGAAACAAGTGCCATATAGTCTTCAGTTGTTGACACTGACATAGCCATTTTACTCGTGTTCATCCAATTACTTGCTGGAATTGAAACATTACTCCCTCCAGAATTGTAATGGTATTCATAGCTATTTGAGCCCATTCTAGTTCCTGAATTTTGAGCATGTCCAGGTAGATTCCCAACTACGAAAGTCGATGCTGGTACAGAACTTGTCAGTTTAGCTGACTTACCTGAAATTGTTGCTGCATTTAATCCATAGTATACATCAGGATTTTGGACTTCTGCAGGAGTAGTATTCACATTTTTCATTTCCAAATCTCTAGCTTGCAACTTTCCTAATAATTTCACAAATGTCAAAGTAGAATAATCTTTATCATTCGTGATCATTAGCACATAAGATTCCCATTTTGATGGCAGACCTTCAAGCAATTTTTCCTTAAGCTCTTCATCGTCTTTCTTAATTTGGACAATATCCATTTCAGACAACAAGTGACAATATCTTGAAATTAATTTTGGAACGCCCTCACCATCAAAATGTTTAAAATTGGCAAACTCCTTGTTTAGCACTTTCTTCTTACTTTTCTTGTATTGTTCGTTTCCTTCACACCTTTCTTTCAGTGTCGTACATAATTCATTAGAATGTTTGCAACTTTTAAATTGGTGTAGCAACTCCTTAGGTAAAGCTTGAGTTATCAAACCGTATGCTTTTTGCTCTCTAACAAAATCAGCCGTTTGTTCAAGATCCAGATTCCTTTGCATAATAGGAACATTGTTTACTCCAACATGATACACATATGGTGTATTTATAGCAATCCATAGGTCTGGATCCGTTCTGCCGATATAAGCTTCAAACCTTTTCTTCCAATTAGCATAATCCTCAAACTTAAGAAGTTTGGGAACTTTCTGAGTTGTCCCGATTTCATTGTCGTAATTCAATAAGGTTTGCATCTGTGATTGAGTAGCAGCAAACGCATTATAATCCGACATTTTGAAAAAGTTCAAGATTCTGATTTGTCCGAACTTGCTCCAAACTTGTGACAATCTCCGAACGTGCTCCGAACCTATCACCGAACTCAGATTTTCTAATACAGACCGATCTCTCTCCGATCTACGTCCGAACTCTCACCGAAGATGAATTCTCACTGAACTCCCTCCGAAAGACCACCGAACTCTCAACGAACGAAGAATCTTATCGAACTTCACTCCGAACTCGAAACTCGGAGCAGTTACACCGAACTGGAGGTTCGGTCGAACGAGAATTTTTCGGAAATTTTTGGATCTCACCAGAAAACACACTCAACCAAGTTCAGAACGCTTAGATGAACAAAAATGGACAGAAACAAGGAATTGAGACGTAAAACATGACGTTTTTCATGTAATTTTTCAGAGATGAACTTGAAAACGAACTTTGAAACAACACAATTGCACCAAATCGAACCAAACAATACCAGATAGCTCTGATACCACTTGAAAACGCTGGAGCGTGGAATCGATCTAGTTCGATAACAATTGTGTGAATGAGAATGTAAACAAACGGTGTAAATAACTCAATCTCTCATTAACAACTTGATTACAAGAGACTTAGAGTACAAACACACACACTCTCACAAAAGTTCGCTCACTCTCAAAAACTAGTTACAAAGACACACACAAAACCTATATATAAGTCTTTGGTCGGCGGAACTCCATAGCTTGTCCGAACCTGAGGTTCGGCCAAGGCTCGGCCAAGGTTCGGCCACCAGAACATTATGTTGTAATCTTCGTGTCTTTGACGCTTTGTCTGATCCAGCTCGTTGCCACATCGTTCTCAACTGACCATCTCTCAAAATTCATGGGGGGGGGGGGTTATATATAACTTGTGGCTCAGAATGGTTCTCAAAATTTCTCAAAACCTTTTGGTTCTCAACTGAACATCTCTCTCTCTCTCTCTCTCTATATATATATATATATATATATATATATGTGTGTGTGTGTGTGTGTGAGGACATTTTGGGTGTCTAATGCTAGGTCTAGTTGGTTAGTTTGTGTTTGCTGAAATTTAGCTTAGACAGCCTCACGAACTGGACAACAAACCTGGAGACGAACCAGCCACGAACCAGTGGTTCGCTAGGTAGTTTGGTTCGTTGGCCAGTAGGTAGTATAACTTGGTCATTTGTGTAGAATTTTACATATAGTTCATGGTGTATTCTGTGTGATGTGCCCATTGTTGTGTTTTTGGTCACCATAAGAAAAACCACGTTTCTCACAAGGTGGATGACGAAGGTTTCATTGAACCGAAAGGTAAACAGGTTGCTCATAAACAGGTGGTCATACCAACGAAGGTTAAGCAGAAGTTTGAGTATCGGCCAGTGAACCATCGTTCTCAACTGACAATCTCTCAAAATTCATGGGGGGGGGGGGTGTTATATATAACTTGTGGCTCAGAATAGTTCTCAAAATTTCTCAAAACCTTTTGGTTCTCAACTGACCATCTCTCTATGTATGTATATATATATATATTTATGTGTGTGTGTGAGGACATTTTGGGTGTCTAATGCTAGGTCTAGTTGGTTAGTTTGTGTTTGCTGAAATTTAGCTTAGACAGCCTCACGAACTGGACAACGAACCTGGAGATGAACCAGCCACGAACCAGTGGTTCGCTAGGTAGTTTGGTTCGTTGGCCAGTAGGTAGTATAAATTGGTCATTTGTGTAGAATTTTACATATAGTTCATGGTGTATTCTGTGTGAGGTTCCCATTGCTCTGTTTTTTGTCACCATAAGAAAAACCATGTTTCTCACAAGGTGGATGACGAAGGTTTCATTGAACCGAAAGGTAAACAGGTTGCTCATAAGCAGAAGTTTGAGTATCGGCCAGTGAACCATAAACCAAAAGCTACTTCTAAACATGAAACTAAAAAGGATAATAGGGTCACTTCTAATAAGTATGATGTATTAACAGATGCAGATGACGTTCAGGGTGGTAATAGTCTGGATGCAAATGCAGGGAAGGGTATGGCTGAATCCTTAAGTTCAAGGAGTGTACAACAGGTTACTTCGGATGAATTGGGTGAGGACGATGATGTTGAGGAAGTAATGAGACCCACGAATCCATGGTTACGGGGACTAAAATGAATGTTAAAGTGGCAAGCACTCCTTCTACTAGTGTTTCCAATGATTAGTCTAGCCTCTTGGAATATTAGGGGTTTGAACCGTCCCCTTAAACAGAAAGAGGTTTGAAATGTGGTTAAGGAAAATAAATCATCTCTTTGCGCTATTTTGGAGTCTCATGTAAATGTGAGTAATCTTTTTAACGTGTGTCAAGGTGTTTTTAAAGGTTAGGATTGGACTTCTAATGGTGGTTTATGTAACAAGGGTACTCGAATTATTTTGGGGTGGGATATGAATGTTTTTGATGTTATGATTATTTCACAAATGGATCAGGTTATGCATGCTCAGATTACGTGTAAGGACACCCGATAGGTTTTCTATTGCTCGATGGTCTATGCTCATAATTATTACATCAAGAGGCGAATGCTTTGGAACGATCTTAAACCGCACAATGTTTTTATCAAGGATAGATCTTGGATTGTTATGGGGGATTTCAACTCTACCCTTAACGTCGAGGATAAGGTGGTGGGGTCATCGGTCAATGATATTGGTATGCACGACTTTAAAGATTGTATTAATGATGTGGGTCTGTTTGATATTAACAGTTTTGGTTTCTACTACACTTGGAATCAAAAACTGAAGTCGGGGTGGGTGTTTTTAAGAAGATTGATAGAGTGATGGGGAATATGTTGTTCATTGATTATTTCCCGGCGGCTTCTGCTATTTTCTAGCCTTACAGAATCTCGGACCATTGTCCTTGTATTTTACGTCTTCAGCCTACCAAGAAAGGCAAACCGAAACCATTTAAGTTTGCTAATTTTTTGATGGAAGGGGTTTTTAGGAGGTGGTTGAGGCTGGTTGGAATGCGAATATTAGTAAGGTTCATCAATTTTGTGTGGCAAAAAAGTTGAAAATGCTGAAATCGCCATTAAGAAAATTACTTTACATGCAGGGTAACTATACATGAGAAGGTGGCTGCTAGTCGCAAGAGACTTGATGAGATTCAACAAGCTCTTGATAATAACCTGATGGATGATACTTTGAGAGATGAGGAGCGACGTTTCCTTGATGAGTTTCGGATATGTTTTCTTGATGAGGAATCTTTTCTGAAACAAAAATCTAAAGTGCATTAATTTGATTATGGATGTGCTGGGTAATAAACATGCGTCCTTGAAAAACAGAAACCATAGGGGTCGTCGTATTAATTTGACTATGGATGTGCTGGGTAATAAACATGAGGGGGAGTCTGTTCCTACTGCTTTTGTTAGTCACTATGAGGCTTTCTGGGGATGTGCGGGTGCTATTGATATATCTGTTTCCCCGGATCTCTTTATCAGAAATCTTGATCCAATGTCGGCTAGTCACATGGTTCGGCCGGTTGATGACAAAGAGATAGGGATACTATTTTTGCCATGAATGATAATAAGGCCCCTGGTCCAGATGGTTTCACTGCTGCTTTTTTTAAGAAGGCCTGGTTTATTGTCGGTAAACAAGTATGCCTTGCTGTTAATAATTTTTTTTGTTACTGGTAAATTACTGGTAAATCACACTATTATTGCTCAGGTTCCTAAAGTGTTAACCCCAGGGAAGGTTACTGATTACACCCCTATCTCGTGTTGTAATGTTATATATAAGTGCATTAGCAAGATTGTGGCTGATCGCATTAAGACTGAGCTTGAAAACATTGTTAATATCAATCAGTCTGCTTTCATTCCGGGAAGGAGGATCTCGGATAACATTATGCTTACTCAAGAGCTTATGCATAACTATCATCGGGAGTGGGGTCCCACGCGTAGTGCTTTTAAGATTGAAATTCAAAAAGCCTATGACACTGTTGATTGGGGTTTCCTTGAGAGGCTACTTTGACTGGCTTTGGTTTCCACACTAGATTTATAAAGTGGATGATGCGTTGTGTCTCATCCCCCTTTTATTCCATTTGCATCAATTGTAACATTTATGGTTATTTTTGCGGGAAACGGGGTCTTAGACAGTGAGAACCGCTCTCACCTTACCTTTTCACTTTGGTTATGGAGGTACTTTCTCTTATGTTTCAGCAGGCCGCTACTATTGATACATCTTTCAGGTTCTATTACCGATGTGAGAAGCTGAAGATCATCAACTTGTGTTTTGCGGATGACTTGTTTATATTTACTCGGGGTGATGTTCCCTCTGCTAAGGTTATCTTTTAGGTGCTTTCTATGTTCTCTAGGACTACAGGTTTAACTCCTAGCCCCCAGAAAAGTACTGCCTTCTTTTGTAATGTTCCTAATCAGGTGAAGGCCAGCATTCTGTCTGTTAGGTGTATGGTGGAGGGGTCGCTTCCGGATTGTTACTTGGGGGTTCCTCTTATCTCGTCTAGGCTATCGGCTAAAGATTGTGCTCCCCTTATTGATGGTCTTGAGAATAGAATTGCGAACTGGAAAAACATATTTATGTCGTTTGCGGGTAGAGTGCAACTTATTGTTTCTGTTTTATCCTCGCTTCATATTTTCTGGTCTTTGGTTTTTATTCTCCCAGCTAGTGTTATTATCTCACTTGAGAAGAAACTGTGGGATTTTCTTTGGTGTCAAGGTGTCGTTAAAAAATGGATGGCAAAAGTTACGTGGAAGCATGTTTGTGTTCCAAAGTCCGAAGGTGGTCTTTGTATTAGAAGGATTGACGACATGAACAAATCCTTAATGGCTACTCATGCTTGGAGTATCCTTACCAGACGTAATTCGCTATGGGTGCCCTGGGTGTATGCTAATCGGATAAAAAATCGGAACTTCTGGGAATATAAATGCCCGTCTATATGCTGCTAGAGTTGGAGGAAGATCTTGGCTATTCGACCTCTTATTCGTCAGTTTGTGTTGTTGTGCATTGGCGATGGGAGGTCCACGTCCAATTTGTTTGATAAATGGAAGCCTTCGGGTCCGTTGTGTCAACAAATTTCTCCCTGTATTAGGTTTTCAGCTGGCATTTACTTCTACTTCTATGGTGGCGGATGTTTTTTATAATAATGGGGAAATTGGCCTTCCGCGTGGCTTGATCTGTTTCCAGTGTTAAACGAGTCCATGCATGTTCTTTTAAAGGCAGATGGCAATGATAGTTTACAGTGGAGGTTGAATGATAGGTTGTATGACTTCTCTTCGTCTATTGTGTGGGAGTCTATTCGCTGCAGAGAAGTGGAGGTTCCTTTGGCAAAGTTTGTTTGGTTTGCCCAATGTGTTCCTCGCCATGCTTTTATTGTTTGGCTGATTATGCGTGATCATTTGCTTACCCAGGATAAAATTACGGGTTGGTGTAAAACCACTAACGGATCTTACTACTGCATTATTCGGTTAATCGATGAACACGGATGTAAATAAAGCTTTGCTTTATTAATTCACAAAGAGGTTACAATGTAGAGAGAGAGACACTCAAGAACACACATAGTTAAGATGTAGCAAATGACAAAACTAGTTAACTCTATCTAACATGAGCTATTTATAATCTTACCATATAGGCTGGCATACCACCCTACGTACCAGTTGGTACGTCCGTACCACCTGGTACGGAAGACCATATGGTATGGCTACAATGGTATGCTGACTACTTTGACTCACACAGACGCTCTAGACTAGATACAATACATGAGACACATTGAAGCATAGGAATATGCTCTAACAACCCACTCCCCCCCCCTTAACATGTAGTGTATCTATGTATCTATCTATCTAACTAAACTTCAGTCAATCTTCAGCATCGCTGCGTCCGATCTTCAACTTGAAATCTTATTAGAAGTAGAGCTTGCATGGCTGGATCAATCTTGAATAATCTTTGAACTTCAAGATCCACTTGTGAAATATAACATACTCCCCTTTTCACCATGCTTGAGTCTTGTCACACAGAAACCTGCAATTTCAGAAGACAGAAACGCGGCTTTCTTTTTCTTTTGAAAAATGCGCAAAACTTCTCTTCGAGAATCCAAGATATAGTTTTGAAATCATAATTTTGTATCTTGTATCGATCGGTCGAAAACAAATAAGTCGAAAATTTATATCAAAATACACCGAAAATCTTTTTGATTTTTCTAAATTTATGCTAAAACACACCTAAAATCTTTTTGGAATTTTCAAATATGAACCATAACTGCAATATAAAATGAAACACTGAATCACACACTATTTATGTCTTTTGCGAGAAAGATCACAACTTGGGATCATATTGGACATGATATGCTAAACTACACTTCAATTTCAATTACTTCAGCACACAAGTCATGTCGATTACTGCTATAATTTGTCCATCTTAAACTCAGGCACAATCATACTCATAACATCTGGATATGTTATTGTATTGATTAGATTTGTTATGACCAGTGTACCCCACACTATCAGACATGCTCAGATATGTATTTGCTTATCACACTTTGTGATTTCATTTGTGATTTGATCACATAATAATTGTATTCATAATTTAGTCAACTGTGTTCCATGCAAAAAGAAATTAGAACCTTAAATCGTCTACCTTAAGTTCGATCTTTCGATACGCAGATTAGGCCCCAGATTTAACAAAATAAGAAAATAAAAACAAGTTGAAATTATATAACCCAACAACAATCAGGTCGGTACTCCGTACACGCAGAGAAAGTCCGATGAGTTATACGAAACACCAAAGAAAATAAAGCAAAATGTCAAACGAACAACAATCAGGTCGGTCTTGTGGACACGCAGAGAAAGTCTCGATCGTTTGACAAAATAAAGAAAATCAAACAAGTTAAAACTTTGCAAAATGAACACATGTATACACAGTGACTTCTCATTTTCTTTTTCCACATATCTTTTTCTTGATATCATGAGATATGCATCAATATGTTATCCACTTGGTCAAGCATTAGAATTTAATGAATATCACATTTGAATATTTTCTGATTTAATACTGAGCCTACCAAGCACATCAAGCAATGATCATATGGATTTTTCATCTATTTTATCCACGAGTCAGACATGTAAGCCAATGTACCATCATTTCCCAATCATGTCGGATACAATTTCTTATTATTCAATGTTTTTGTATTTTTCTGTTTTTCAATGTTTTTGTATTTTTCCTTTTTCTCCCCCTTAAAATGAAAACTCTATTTTTGGATTTTCATTTTAACAAAATACAAAGACACTATTTTTTGTTTTTCAATTTTCTCCCCCTAAACTACAGACGAAATGCATTAAAGAAAGAAAATTGACCAATCGATAATACCTTTCAGTTTTTAGCTTTCATAATATTTAGTTTGAAATTTGATATTTCTTGAAATTTAAGTTAAAAACGCGGAATACTTCTCCATTACCAACTTTTTCAATCACCAACGGGTCTTCTAGAAGTACCTGCACACTGGTTTTAAAGAATTAGTACTCAAATGACCTGTAGCACACAGCTTCTGGTCGACCAGTGTCTTCCACGAAAGCAGTAGCAGCCGTGCTGAGCACTTTAGGTCGCCACTGCATTTTTGCCTTTTTAGTTTTTACTGAATCATCATCCCTTGATGACTCACCAACACTTGAGTCAAATTTGAAAAATTGTTTCGATTTAGATTTAGTTTTAGAAGGTGGCGACTCAGTAAAAATTCTGTCTGATTCATCGATAAAAGTGGCAGATTTGTTTGAAAATCTTCTGTTGGCAATTTCAGGAGAATCCTGTGCCATATGTCCCTTTTGGCGACATTGATGGCACAAACGATATGATCGTTTAGATTGTGGTTTGGCCTAAACTGGATGACATCTATCATCAGACTCAGAACTATCAGAAATATCATCAAAAATTTGAAATCGGTTAGAATGCACCCAGTTGGAAGTAGGACTTTTGGGGTAGCATTTGAACTAGAAGAAGAATAATTGTTGATCTTTTGACCATCTCTTGAAGAACTTGTAGATGAATTCTTCTTCTTTTGCTTTCCTCCAAAACCTTTTTCCCTTGTGGAGATAAACACCTGGGCGAGATGATAGATTTGATCCAGACTGGTATCCTTCTTTTCCTTCTTAATCTTCTTTGAGACATTTTTCGGATTCTACTTCTCAAATTGCTGATTCTTGTTTCCCAACCCGAAACGATTGAAACTAGATTTTGACGAGTCAGCTTGAGAACTAGAAACACCATCATTAGCCATTTGAGAAAATATAGCTTTCATATCCTTCAACTTGTTGGCTTCATTCAACTGAACAACAACATGTTCTTCAATCACTTTCTTCTCATCTTTTTCACTATGTTTTTCTGTAGAAAGAACACTCATATCTGCCATAAACCCACCAGAAACAAACTTTGACGTGGATATATCAACCACACTTTTCTCTTTATCCTCTTTCTTCTTTGACTTTTTCTTTTTAGATTTCTCAGAAACAATTTCAGAATAATCTCTAGTTAAATCAGAAGAATGAACATCAGCTTAAGCATCAGATTGAATCACAAGATGTGGAATGTGATTGAATTCTTCTCCTCCAAATACTCTTTTGAAGTTGTCATCCTGACACAAATAACTTGCAAATGAATGTGAATTTGTCAAGTTGTGAACCTTCCGATTAAGATCCAAAACTTCAACATTCAAATCTGATATCTTCTTTTGAGCTTCTCCCAACGCTTTTTCTGATTCAATTAACTGTTCCAAAGCTTGGTTAGACAAAAACTTTGCTTGTCTCATCTGATCATGTGCATCATACACTTCTTATGTAATTTTCTTCACCCGTTCTTCATAAATTTCAATATTTCTTGGCAACAATTTGTTATCATGCGTTAAGCTTGCGACTCTGTCTAGTAATTTTGAATGTTCCTCCTGACGATTACTTTCCAAAGTAGTAACTTCATCAAGAGCTTTTTGAAGTTCACCATTTGTCTTTGTAAGAGATTCCACTCTGGCTGTTGACTTCTTCAACAGATTATCGAAATCTTCAATTACATCCTTTGCTTCAGTTTCCCATTTTTTAACACTTTTAACCAATTTTTCTTTTTCAGTTTGTAACTTCAAAATCTGTGCTTGATCTGCACTAACCACCTCATCCAATTTAGTCTGAAGCCTAACAAACTCTTCTATCAAAACATTCTTTTCTGTAACTAAATTCTCATTTATCTTGAGAATCTCATCAGAATCCTCGAACTTCTTCTAGAGACTTTCTAATTCTTCTTCCTTTGTCTTCATACAAACAACTAACCCTTCTTTCTCTTGAATCAATTCTCGAATCTTTCTATCTTTTTTAGCACACAATTCACATGTTGACTCATAACCATTAGCTTCAAAATCACTTGTTTCAGGCTCACTTAGTTGAGATTCAGAATCACTTGATTCAACTTGCATAGTAGCCTTCAATGCTTTATATTCTGGAGAGTGAACTAAAATGCAGATTCATCTGGAAACTCTGCAGCCCAATCATAACCTTCCTCAGTCACCAGTGCTTTTGCATCTTTATCATGATTATGGTTATCCGAAGTACTTGGTTTAGAAGAAGATTGCTTGCATTCTCGAGCAAAATGTCCAAATTTGGAACATTTGAAACATTTAAGCTTCGACTTATCCAGACCAAGTTTTCCTCCCTGAAAAATAGATGTCTTGCCATGTTTCTTCACGAATCTCCTTCCTCTCTCCACTACCATAGCAAACTGCCATTCCAGATCAGGTTTATTCAATTGACGTCATCCAACTGATTTATATCATTAGGGTACAAATTAGTTTCACTGATTTGATCAAGTATAGAGCCAGAAGAAGATGATATGAAAGCAGATAACAAAGCAGCTAAATCTTCAGTTGATTTAACATGACGAGAATTATTTGTTGATTTATCAGGAATGGTAAAACTGCAACCTAGAGAGTAACTAGTATTGTCAGATTTTCCAGCAAGAAAAGCTGTTGGAGGTGGATTAATGCTTGAATTAGAATGTGACTTTGCTTTAGCATGCATGGTAGCAGAATTTTCTCCAAAGTATACTTCAGCATTCTAAACAGATGGAGTTGATGACTTTTTCACAAGCAGTTCCATTTCACGAGCTTGTAGTTTGCTTATCAACTGATTGAATGTCCAACTTGAGTAGTTTAGATTATTAGTTAACATCATAACAAAATTCTCCCACTTTTCGGGTAGAGCTTCTAGAAACTTCACCTTCAATTCATCACTTTCTTTCTTGACACCTACAACTTCAAGTTCATTGATTAAATGTGAAAACCTTGCAATCAAATCTTTGATTTTTTCATTGTCACAATGTCCAAAATTGTCAAACTCTTTCTTCAATACTTTCTTCCGAGTCTTCTTGTATTGCTCATTACCTTCACATCTTTCAGCAATAGCATCCCATAAATCCTTACAAGTTGTGTAATTCTTAAACTGATGCATCAAATCTTTAAGTAAAGCCATTGTAAGAAAGCTATACGTTTTCTTCTCTTAGGCAAAAAATTTATTTTCATCAGCATCAAAATCACTTATCATCTTCGGCTTTCTCGGGCTTATCATCGGATACTCATATTCTTTTTCAATCGGGATCCAAGAATCAACATCTTGAGAAAATATGTATGATTCAAAACGTATCTTCCAATTGTGATAATCTTCTAATTGTAACAACTTAGGAACCTTCTGAGTTGTTCCTATCTCGTTATCATAATTCATCATTGCTTGCAAAGATGTTTGAGCAGCTAAAAATGAGTGAAAATCGCTCATCTTGAAGTTAAAACTGATCGTCAAAACTTCAAACTCAAAAATGAAGGTCTTCCAAGTGGATTTTGGGGATCAAACTGGAGGGTACTAACGTTAGGCAGTAAAAGTATAGATCTCGTCGAGACGAACGTTTTGGCTGGTATTAGCTCTCGTAACTCTTAACGGTTCTCAAGTTACGTCAGTTTTAGTGAATACCACTTTTCTGCCAACGTACCAAAACTAGTCTCAGCGTACCATATTATCTTCAGCATACCAACTTATTAACCAGCGTACCAGAAATCTTCAACGGATCACCCACGTACCACCGAATCAGCGTACCAAGACACGGACCAGAAACAAAAACTCAGCAAACCAAACCACTCGGCGTACCAATTTGGTACGGCGTAACTGTCAGCGGACCAGAAAATAACAGTCATGTACCAAACTTGAAGATTGTCTTCTGTACCAAAATTTAGCGTACCTGAACTTATGAATATTACATTCCGTACCAGAAACGTACCAAACTGAGATCGACTAATTTTTCGAATTTTTTACTGTTTGAGCTGGAAATTGGATCAATGAGGTGCGAAAACACTCTAGGAACACTCACAAATCATTTTTGACCTTGGAATCACTCAGAATTGAGAAAAATTGATGAAAAACGACGCAAACCCAAACTTTCTCTCTCTAAAATTTCGAAATGGACCAAATCAAAGCAGTAGAGTAACCTGGATTGCTCTGATACCACTTGTAAAACCACTGACGGATCTTACTACTACATGATTCGGTTAATCGATGAACAAGGATGTAAATAAAGGTTTACTTTATTAATTCACGAAGAGTTTACAATGTAGAGAGAGAGACACTCAAGAACACACAAAGTTAAGATGTAGCAAATAACAGAACTAGTTAAATCTCTTTAACATGAACTATTTATTGTCTTACCATATAGGCTGGCGTACCACCCTACGTACCAGTTGGTACGTCCGTACCACCTGGTACGGCGGACCATATGGTACAGCCACAATGGTATGCTGACTACTTTGACTCACATAGACGTTCTAGGAATATGCTATAACAGTTGGGATATCTCGAGACGAAGGAATATGAATATGATGTGTTGTCTCCTCTGTTACAATGATTATGATTCTCGTGATCATCTTTTCTTTGAGTGCCCCTTTGCTTCTCAAGTTTGGAAGTTGGTCCAGTCTCACACAAGTATGAAGGGGGTCACTAATGTTTGGGCTAATATCTCTAGGTATTTTCTTGGTAAATTGGTGAATTCGGTTCAGATCCTTGTGGACAAGTTGGTGGTTCATGCAGCTACCTATTTTGTTTGGTAAGAAAGAAATAACCGGATTTTCAATAACCATGCTCGTCCTCCTAACATCGTTGCGGGCAGAATTATAGATTTCATTCGATGTAGACCGATGGGCTTGAAATATAAGAGGTCCCCCAGGGGTGGCGCAGTTCTGAGCTCGTGGAAGATTGATGGTATGGAAGGCAACACGGGCGCAACGTAGCTTGTTTTTTTTGTTATTTTTCCTAGTTGTTGTGTGTTAGGTGGCCTTGTTTTTGTTTCTGGTCCTTTTGGTGGTTGTGTTGACTCGTTGTGTGGGTTTTTTGCATGCTCTGGGGCATGTCCCGAGTATGAACTAGTAGGGACTCTCCTTCCTTCTTGTTTTTACTGCGATATATATATATATATATAAAATCATCAAGGTAACCCTTTACCCAAAAAAGAGTTGTCTGAGAGTTGTCCTTAATCTGTCAACTTTGTAATTGTGTTTTGTTCATTATCTAATGCAATTACCAAGTTATTTACATGCTTGTGATGTCTTGATTTATTGATTCATTGAGTGTTTGAGAAAAATCGATCCAGATCTACCACTTACAAGTGGTCTCAGAGTAATACGTGTTAAGCTTTTTGTGATTTCATCACTTTTTGAGTCAAATTTTGTGATTTTCTTAGATTTTACCTCCAATTCTCGAGAATTTTGTGCCAAACATCATTTAGAATGAGTTGATACACATGTTTTCACCTTTCTATAGCTTCTATTATTGTCAAAATTCAAAAAATATATCAATCTGGTTCCAGTTTGTTGGATGATTTCCTTGGTTTGCCGGTTGAGTCTCTTGGTTCGCTATGTATATCTTCATCCTTTGGTTAGTCGAGTCTCAGTTCGCGTAGGCAATCTTCATAGTTTCTGCTTCGTTCGATCTTAGTTCGTTTAGGTAATCTTCATCTTTAGTTCGTGGCAGCTCTTCTTTGGTTTGCGGCAGTTATTCCAACGAACTAGTGGTTCGTTCAAGTTTTCTGGTTCCTTAGAGTGGTTAGTTCGATGACTATATCAGGTCGTTCAGAAACCTTGGTTCTTTGACCTTTGTGTTGACTGTTTTAGTTCGTCCACAATTCTGGTTCGTTGGATTGTTATAACTTGGCTCGTTGGATTAGTTTTGCATACTTTTCAAGATGGATCAATTTCAAACATTTGCTGCTATGTCTAGTTTGATGCAAGCGTTACTCAACTATGACAATGAGATCGGAACAACAAGCACAGTCCCAAAGTTGCTAAAATTTGAAGATTTTCATAACTGGAAGCGACGTTATGAATCGTATACCGGTGTTACCGATGTTTGAGTTTGGGTACCGATGCTTGAGGGATACAAGCCACCTCAACTTAATTGGGCTGACAAACCTCTTAGCAAGATGGACGATGTTGAAAAGGAACTATTCAAAGCTGAGAAGAAAGCGTTTGCGACATTGTCAATGGCTTTACCAAAGGAGGTACTACATCAGTTCAAAATGCACACAACATCAAAAGATTTGTGGGAAGCATTGTGTAGTCGATGTGAAGGCAATGCACAATATAAGAAAAGTAAAAAGAAAGTGTTGCAACGAGATATGACAATTTCAGTCATGTCCAAAATGAATGTATCAATGACTCGATTTTAAAGTTGTCACACTTTGTGAGTGAGCTGGAAATTGTTGGTGTCAAGAAAATGGACGAAGATCTTCAAGAGAAACTACTAGATGCTCTATGTTTTGCTGCTGACACACGATAAGGATTTTCCAACGACAAAATGTGATGATTTGAAAAGAAATTTGTTGGTAAGAGAGCTAGATATGACAAGGGTCAGGACTTTGCCTACTCAAACTCAAAACCTGGATGTCTATTTTACGAAAATCCTTCAACTATCAATGCTAAGTCCAAGATCAGTTTCAATCCATCATCTACTGCATTCTATGTTGAAAATTAGTTAAATAGATATTGTTGATACCTGAAATGTGCGTCGTGTGAAGTATCGAACGAAGACCAAGTTCAAGCCAATATAGGGTTGGCCGAACTAGGTCCGAACCTGAAGTTCGGACCGGCCGAACCTGGGGTTCGGTGGGAGTTCGGCCGATCGGGTATATATAGTTGTTTGAGCTTTGTATTCGATAGTTCTGAGCCTGTGAGCGAATCTTAAGTGTGTGTTTCTGAGTGTGTAATCTCTGTGTCAATTCTCTGTGTTTACACTGATTGTAATTGTTCGTTTTGATCAATAAAACAACCGGTTAATTACGTTTCGATGTCCGGATAGCTAGATTGAGTAGACGATCCGATGCTCACGCATTTTCAAGTGGTATCAGAGCTTTCTGGTTCATTCTACTGATCTGTGGTTGCGATTTTTCGGACGTTTGAACGTTTTTGAAGTTTTCTCGAGTTTCATTACGTGTTTTCTATCATTTCTGACGTGCATTTTGTGTCAAAACTGTTTTTAAACCATTTCCTATTGGTTTTTCTGATTCACCATATCAAGTTTCATCAAAATCAGTCCGTTTTCACGAGTTTTCGAAAAATGTCTTCGAGGTTCGGAGGTTACTGGGCAAGCTCAGAGTAACCGCTCCGAACTTGAGGTTCGGAGGTGACTCGGAGTGTGTTCGGCGAGAGTTCGGTGGTGTATCGGTCTAGGTTCGGTGAGATTTGAGGTTCGGAGGTAGATCGAAGTCTACATATATTCGGAGCTCGTTCGGTGAAGGCTCGGAGGTGGTTAGGTGAGAGTTCGGAGCTAGTAGTTGATTCGGACAATGTTCGGAGCTCGTTCGGAGTCTGATTTAGGTTCGGACTAAGTTCGGTGAGGGTTCGGATGGCAGACTAAGTTCGGAGCAAGTTCGGAGGGCAGAATTGTTCAGATTTCCAACGATGTCGGAATTTCAATCGTTTGCCGCAATGCAGAGTGCAATGCAAACTATGCTCAATTTTGATAATGAAATTGGAACAAGTCAGAAAGTTCCTAAATTGTTAAAGCTTGAAGATTACCAAAATTGGAAGAAACGATTTTCTGCTTATATTAGCACGAATGACATTGATTTATGGATTCCAATTCGAAAGTTGTATGAACGACCAATGGAAGATGGAGATCTTAAAGAAATTCAAGACTTTGATGGTGATGAAAGAAAAAGTTATGAGCTTGAAAAGAAGGTTTATGGTTATCTTACTATGGCTTTACCTACTGAATTGCTTCATCAATTTAGTACTTGCAAGAAATCTAAGCAATTGTGGGATGCTTTATCCGCAAGATGTGAAGGAAATGCTGATTATAAGAAGAGTCGAAAGAAAGTTTTGAACAAAGAATTTGATAATTTTCAGAATTATGACAATGAAAACATTACTGCTCTAGTTTCAAGATTTTTCACATTTGATTAGTGAATTGAAGGTAGTTGGAATTGAAAAAT
The DNA here is from genome assembly GCA_039602395.1 of Deinandra increscens subsp. villosa. NCBI lineage: Eukaryota > Viridiplantae > Streptophyta > Magnoliopsida > Asterales > Asteraceae > Deinandra > Deinandra increscens. The sequence goes on from JBCNJP010000025.1 coordinate 38,177,991, forward strand.
CTGATGCGGATTTAAAGGAAAAGATCATGGAAGCTTTACCTGAAAAGTGGGAAAATTATGTTTTGCTACTCACTCATGACAAGGATTATCCTGCTTTAACATTTCACGAGCTTACTGGAAAACTTCATGCCCGGGAAATGGAAATGTTAAACAACAAAAAGTCAAGTGTTACTTTACAGAATCCGGAATTGTATCATGGTGAAAATTCAGCAAGCATGAATGCTAAAGCTAAACCAAATTTAAGTTCTGCACCAAGTGTTGCTTTTCTAGCTGGAGCTTTAGGAAATTCTGATAATAATTCTTCAAGAGGTTGCAATTTCACAATTCCGAATATTTCAAATCAAAGTGCTTTCTCGGCTGAATCAACGGAGGATTGTGCCAAAATGATTTCTGTATTGATTTCATCATCTTTTGGTCTGATTCTCAAAAATGTTGCTGATGCAAAGTTAACCAGTGAGGATCTTGAAGAACTTGATGATGATCAATTAACTGAATTGGATGTTTCGTGGCAATATGCTATGTTATGTCACGGTCAAAGAGGTTTTTCAAGAAACATGGAAGACGTATTTCTGGTGACAAATTGGGATTTGACAAGTCAAAACTAAAGTGCTTTAAATGTCAACAACTTGGACATTTTGCCAAAGAATGTCAACAGAAATCTGATATTCCACAATCATCCAAACCTGGTTTTACTCAACCATCTACCAGTAATACGAACAAGACAACAACATTGACAGTTCAAAAGGATGGTGCTATTTATTGGGGTAAACATTTTGGATATGATTCATCAGCTTTAATAGTTACTCATGATTTACAAGAAGATTATTGTTCAGACACTAATTCAGAATCTAGTTCAAATGCTAGTTCAATTCCAAGTTCTTATGAATCTGCTGAAAACTTGGAGAGTTTGATGAAGGAAAATGCTTTGTTGATAAATAAAGTTCAACAATTGACTGAAGAATTTGAGGTGATTAAATCTGAATTGAAGATTTCTAACGAACGTGAAAAGGGTTTGGTGTTGAAGAATGAGGATTTGACTACTGAAATCAAAATGTTGAATGAAGTTTTAGAAGTATTGAAGCAAGATAAGAAGAATGCTGAAACTTCGAAAGCTGAAATTTGTGAAGAAAAGGGTGAGTTAGTCAAAGAAGTGAAGAAATGGAAGGAAGAGGCAGAAGATGCTGCAAATGATTTTCAGAATTTGTTTGATAAATCCAAGATTAAGCTTGATTTGCTTACTAAGCTTGTTGAAGAATCTGATGCTAAAATCAAAGCATATCAAGTTGATATGGAAAAGTTGTTGGATGACAAGCGTGAGTTGGTTAGGGTTAACAAGGTTCAAACTGCAAATCTGGAAATTCAAAAGAGAAATGAGGATAAACTGAAGAAGGAGCTACATGAAGGACTTGACAATCTTTGCTTGCAAAAGTTTGAAACTCACAAAATTGCCAAGCGTTTGATTGCAAAAGAAAAGGAAGTTGCAGAAGCTCAACAGCAAATTTCTGATCTCAAAATTCAAGTTCTTGATGCAAAAAGATTGCTCAACAATGTTTCTAATTCTCAGGTTTTCACAAGCTTCTTAGCAAATGATGCAAATTTTGAAAGGATGTTTGATAAAACTGCATCACCCCCTGCTCATATCAAGGAAGCTGTCAAACAAGTGAAGGAACAGGTTGATGATTTTGATTATTCCAAGATATCATCTTCTACTTCAGAAGAAGTCAAGGTTGTAAAGAAAAAGAAATACAAGAAAAACAAGAAAAAGGTTTTGAAATCTGAAATTCCTCCAGCATCAATGTTTGTTTCGGGTTCATCTTCTGCTGATAATGAGAAATCGGCTACATCAAGTGACAAGATTCAGTCTCAACCTGAAATTGATGAGACCATTTTTTATGATCAGAAGAAAATCACTGATGTGAAAGCTGAATTCACCAGGTTGGCTAAGAATGGACACCAGAGTTCAAATTCTGAGGAGAAGATTTCTGGTAAACAAGTTGGTTTGGGATTTCAAGAAAAGCATGTTCAAGTTGAGAAGGGTCCAGCATCTGAATCATCAAATCTAAAGAAGCTTAAAATGAAGCAAATGAAGAAGGATGTGTTCAAAGCAGACAAACTTCAACCTGAAAGGTTTTATAAGCTCAAAGGTTCTGAACAGTTATTTTCTGACAAAGAATCTCCTCTTCACTGCGTGGATGCTCGGAAAATTTCAGAAGTGTTTGTGAAAGCTGATATTTTGTCTGAAAGTTCTCAATCTCGTAGCCCAACTTCTAAATGGGTGCATGATCATCGTCATCAGGTATATGATTCTCATTCTGATCATGTTAGAGATATTCATGTGTGTTCTTCGCAGGTACATCAAAGATGGGATAAAACGACAAGAATTTGTTATATTTGCCGTCGCCCAGGGCATATGGCAAAAGATTGTCCCTCACCTACTGATTCATCACAAAGATTTCATAAGAAATCAGTTTTTGGTAAATCTGCCAACAAAAAGTTCTTTGATGAAAAAGGCAGAGTTTTTGATGAATTTGAACCTACATTCTTTCAAAAACAAAAACGTTTTGTTCCAAAGTTTTCAAAGGATCAAAATGTAGGTTCATCATCACAGTCACCTGTGACTGTTTCATCGAAAACTGAATTACCAAAACAACAGGAATGGAAACCTAAGGTGGTTTCAAAGCAAAATCAGGACACTGGTCGACCAGAAGCGATTCGCTTCGGGTCATTTGTGAACTAATCAGGTTGTCCAGTGTGCAGGTACTTCTAGAAGATCTATCGACGATTGAAAAGTTGTTGATGGAGGAGTATTCTGCTTAATTTAAATTTAATGACAAATTTTTCTAACCTGCAAATTTTCTGAATTCTAAAGCTGCAAAAATATCCGTGTTGATTGAATACTTTTCTTTGTTTTCAAGTTTTTCTCAAAAAGCCAAAAATAGAGTCTTATTTTTGTGTAAAATGAAAATCCAAAAATAAGTAAGGGGGAGTAATTGAGAAAATGCATGGTATGGGGAGAAGGTGAATACATGCAAAATATATAATGAAGGAAGGTGAATACATGCAAAATATAAAATTGTGAGAAATTGATCATTGGGAAATGATGGTACATTGGCATACGTATCTGACTCATGGATAAAATAGATGAAAAGGGCCATAAGATCATTGTTTGATGTGCTTGGTAGGCTCGACAAATCAGAAAGTATTCAGATGTGATATACATTAAATGCTAATGCTTGACCAAGTGGATAACATCTTGATGCATATTTCATGACACAAAATAAAAAATAAGTGTGAAATTCAAAATGAGAAGTCACTGTGTATACATGTGTTCATTTTGCAAAGATTTAATCTTGTTTGATTTTCTTTATTTTGTCAAACGATCGGACTTTCTCTGCATATCGAAAGATCGACCTGATCGTTGTTCGTTTGACGTTCTGCTTTATTTTCTTTGGTGTTTCGTATAACTCATCGGACTTTCTCTGTGTGTACGGGAGTACCGACCTGATTGTTGTTGGGTTATACAACTTCAACTTGTTTTATTTTCTTTATTTTGTTAAATCTGAGGCCTTATCTGCGTATCGAAAGATCGACCTTAAGGTGACGATTTAACGTTCTTATTTCTTTTTGCATGGAACACAGTTGACTATATCATGAAAAATATTATGCGTTGTGAAATTTCACAAATGCAATCACACAAAAGGAAAAAGAAAGAAAAACAGAGAATGTCTGAATATGTCTGATAGTGTGGGGTACACTGATCAAAGTAAATCTAATCAATACCTTAACATATCCAGATGTTATGAGTATGATTCTGTCTGAGCTTAAGATGGACAAATTATACCAGCAACCGACATGACTTGTGTGCTTCAATTAGTTGAAATTGAAGTGTAGTTCAGTGCGTTATGATCAATATGATCCTATATAGTGATCTTTCTCATACCAAAAATAGCATTTGATTCTGTATTGCAATTTCATTTCATATCAAGAAAAGTACAAAAAGATTTTTGGTGTGTTTTAGCATAAATTTAAAAAATCAAAAAGATTTTAGGTGTGTTTTAATATAAATTTTCAAAAAGCCAAAAAGATTTTGTTTCTGCTTTATTTTCGATCTGATCAACACGTGATATAAAATCAATTTTCAAAATCATATCTTGGAGTCTCGAAGAGACGTTTTGCGCCAAGATTATTTAAGTTCTGATGCAGGATGCTGTAGTGCAAGATATCATCAACTTCAAGTCTTCTAAAGATGTTGATAAAGACCAGAGATATACTAGATATAATCAAGTATTCAAGATCAAGCTATGATTGAGTTGAGGAGGAGTTTGTTCGAAGATTCATTTCATTGGATAAACGGATTCTTTACTTGAGGGGGAGCTTGTTTGAAGATACATATTTGATGATGTTGAGAAGAAAAGAGAAGACATACTGCACACGACGAGGGGGAGTTTGTTGATACCTGAAATGTGCGTCGTGTGAAGTATCGAACGAAGACCAAGTTCAAGCCAATATAGGGTTGGCCGAACTAGGTCCGAACTTGAAGTTCGGACCGGCCGAACCTGGGGTTCGGTGGGAGTTCGGCCGATCGGGTATATATAGTTGTTTGAGCTTTGTATTCGATAGTTCTGAGCCTGTGAGCGAATCTTAAGTGTGTGTTTCTGAGTGTGTAATCTCTGTGTCAATTCTCTGTGTTTACACTGATTGTAATTGTTCGTTTTGATCAATAAAACAACCGGTTAATTACGTTTCGATGTCCGGATAGCTAGATTGAGTAGACGATCCGATGCTCACGCATTTTCAAGATATAATAATGGTTCACGAGATCAGTCAATGGAGTGTTATATACTCAGAATGATGTTGTCTCTTATCCAGTGAACGCAACTCAGAATGTGTTTTCAGAAAAACTACTAATGATTACATGGCATTATTTTTTGCTTTGGTGACATCTTATGATGGGTTTATTGCTGGAAAACTGAGCAACATAGAGCTAATAGAAGAAGACTATGATCAGATAGATGCGGATGATCTGGAGCTAATGGATATAAATTGGTCTATGGCTATGCTGGTTAGAAGGAGCTAAGAAGTTTATGAAAAGAACAGGGAGACTTGATCCGAATCCAAATTGGAAGATCAGATTTCATAAGTCAAAAGCGAGGTGCTTTAATTATCAGAATTTTGGGCATTTTGCGAAGGAATGTGCGCAACCCAAAAAGCAAGACAATCAGAGATCTTATCAGAAGTTTACACCTTAACATTCCAACGCATTAGGGAGTAATTCTAACCCTACTTCTAATAATAATAATAATAATAATGTTTTTGGTTCAGGTGCCAAGGCATTAGTATCTCAAACAAGTGAGGGTTATCATTGGAGTAAACAGTTTCCTGATCAATCCGCTTCTGTTTACAGATCTTAGATTGATGAACGTATAACAGAAAACTGGTTCTGAAGTTCCTGATGAAGATTTTCTTGGTGATTCCTAACATGCACTGATGACGGGTATCGTGAAGGTATATACTCAACAATGTGCTATTTGTGCTATTTCTACTCAGAAAATTGCAAGAATTAGCTGAGGAAAAGACCTTGTCCTGTGACAAGTATAAAATTGGAAGAGGCCAATACAAGGATCTATAAACAAAGATGGGAGGATATTAAGGCTGAACTTAAAAGGTATATGATGTGATTAGGAACACAAAAATTTTTCTTAACAATACAAAAGAAGAATTCATCTTTTCAGAAATAAAGTTAGCTGAAGCAAATGCTAAGATTTCAGAACTTAACATTGAAATTTTGGATTTAGAAAGACAACTTGATAATTTTGAAAATTTTGCTTCCTTTGCTAGCTATCTATGCAAAGATGAAAATCTAAAAGATGTTTTGAAAGAATCATGTCTTAAATCTGTTCTTCCACTCATTTCTCATGGGAAGGCACCAACTGAGGATGAGTTCAAACCAACTGTTGTGTTTGATTTCTCAAAGTTTACTGATAATTTGTTTGCATCCCCTGATCAACATAAGGGAACTTACAAAAAGAAACCAGGAAGGAATGTCGATAAGACAAAGAGTGCAACTCAGACAAATCAATCACTAAGTGAGGTTTCTGTTGAGAAACCAGTCACTGAATCTAAATCTGAATAATTATAAGCGGTTATGAATGAAAAACCTAAAGTTGAAAAACTTAAGACGTTTTCACAAGAAAAGAAATTTCTTAAAACAGAAAAATTTGCTAAAGGCACGAGTCTTTATTATGAGAAAGATAAGATTAATTTTGGTGAACAACCCAAGATTGATTTTTCTAAACAACCACTTCCTATTTTAAAAGCTACAAAATTTAGTGGAATTGGGTTTGCTTTGAATGATGGTGTGAAATCTGAAACAAATCAAAAGAAGTTTCAGACGTTACAAAAGAATGGCAAGAAAAATGAATCTACTAGTGGTTCAAAGTCTGGTAAACCATTAGTTGAGAAAAATTTAGAAAGTGTGGATATAAAGGGCAAATATGTTACTGTTGATACATCAAGCGCTCAAAATATGTTTTGTTCAAAAGACAGTGATATGACTTATTCTGATGAAGTGCTTCCTTTGAAGTTTGTAGACCCAAAGCTAGTTTCTAATGTTTTTAATGTTGCTTCTGGAGTCAAGGTGGTGCCTGTTGTTAAAGCAATGTAAACTGAAAAATCTTTCTCTAAACCACCTCAAAGGAAATCCAGGTCACCATCCCCAAAGAGTTCTTATGACTCTTATGGTCATTACTCTCCTAGATCAAATGATTCTGAGTACGAATCATATGGTTTTTGTGAAGACTATAATTTCTATGATGATTTTGGTGTTGGTTATTCTTTTGGTTATTCTGCTAAATTAAAATCCAAATCATATCAGATAAAGAAATATTTTGATAATTGTGGGGTTGATGAGTATGGTTTCTATAATGAGTTTGGCTACATTGGTCCTTTGTTTAAACCATTACCACAAAGCTAAGTTCATTGAAGACAAAGAAACCAAAAGATGTCATTCCAACCATTTATGACGATGGTTCTACCGACGAGTTTGTTAGACCAATTAGTACACTCATTACTGATCATCTTTGATGCTTTTATTGTCATATGCGAGGACATCTTCATCACGAGTGTCCTATGCTTTCTTGGTAATAAGGGTGGAAGAAAAATCGGTGAGGGCAGACTTAATGAGAGTGTCTCATTCGACAAAGTTAAATTTGTGGAGCTGTTACAACACAACTTGTTGAGTGTATCTCAAATTTGTGATAAGCAATATATCACAGCTTTCACAAGTTCTGACTGTCTGATTTTGAAGCCCGGTATCATTATTCCTAAAGATTGCATTGTTATGCGTGCACCCAGTTACATAGATTGTCAACAATATACTGAGCTTATTTGATTCTTTCTCTACACCAAATGTTGATACAGACGGGGAGATTGCTGCTTCTATGTTTTATTCGTTACAAACAAATCTATTAATCTTCCAAAATCGTCTGCTTCTCCTTTTATTAATGTTTGTACCAGATAATTAAAATATTGAGGATGACAGCTCATCTGTTGATGATAATGAATTTCATGAAGTTGAGTCGGAACCGGTTGAAGAGTCAGTTTTGCTTCCGAGTACTAGTTCGTGAGTTCCATCAGTAGATTCGGATGGTGCAAATCTGAATATCAACAATATTGATGCTAATAATGAGGTTCCTGAGCATCCTACTACCAGAATTCATAACATACATCCTTAAGAAAATATAATCGGTAATCAAATGTCGGGCGTGCGCACGCGTTATCAACTTTCCAATTCGGTTGACGCTTTGGTAGCCAGTATTCAGGATTCTGGTATTCAAAATGAGATGTCCTTTTCATGCTTTCTATCTCAAGTGGAACCGCTTAATGTAGTTCAGGCATTGAAAGATGCTTCTTGGGTAGAAGAATGCAAGAAGAGTTGCAACACTTTTAAAAATTGGGTGTATGGCATCTCATGGACAAGCTTAAAGAACCTTGCGGCACACGATGGGTCTATAATTGCAAAAAGGACGATCATGGAATCATTGTCAGAAATAAAGCTCGGTTAGTGGTTCCAGGTTTTTCTCAGCAAGAAGAGATTGACTTCAGCGAAGTGTATGGTCCTATAGCTCGCATTGAAGCAATTCGGATCTTCCTAGCTTTTGGCAAGTTATAAAGTTTTTAAGGTATATCAGATGGACGTCAAGAGTGCTTTTCTTATGAGGAAGATTAGAGAAGAAGTATATGTTAAACAGCCTCCGGGGTTTACTGTTCCTGATTTCCCAAACGTGTGTATAAGCTTGATCGTGCGCTTTACGGTAAAAATCAGGCTCCACGTGCTTGGTACATAACTTTGTCCACGCATATGCTGGATAACTGTATACTATTTTATAAAGTGACGAACGGTGATTTGCTCGTGGTACAAATCTACGTCGATGACATTACCTTTGGCAGCACAAATGACAAACTCTGCCATGAGTTTGAGCAAGTCATGCAAACCAAGTTCGAGATGAGCTCGATTGGGGGGGGGGTGAATTTCTTCCTTGGTCTCCAAGTTAACAATCGGGAAAAGAGATTTTTATCCATTAAACCAAGTATGTGATACGACGATAAAACTAGTGAAGCTGTGATTGTTGTTAAAGAAGATAACAAGGTGGTGAGAGTGTATGACACGCTGTGGCTGATAAATATCTCGGAAGCAGATATCCGAGAGCTTACCTACTCGAACATAAGACAAGGGGGAATTCACTCGGGCAAGAATCATAGGCAGATTTGGGAGGAGTAATGACTTGAAGAAGCTTTTGAAGACTAGCGTAAGACAAGGGGGAGTCTGTTGGGACATTTTGTGTGTCTCATTATAGGTCTGGTTGGTTAGTTTGTGTTTGTTGAATTTAGATTGTGTGTGTGGTGTATATAATAATATATCAATATTAATGACACCCTTTGTATGTAAGCTTTTAAATTTATTATAGCTGATTAACTTATGACTACTATTTCACCACATAACACGGGCAAGTGTACCCATCATGGAGTAGTATAGTAGTGGTAAGTTGACCAAGGGTCGTTCAAGGACACAAGGAAAAGGAGGCTTTTAACAACAAATCTTCCATCAACAACTTTAACCGAGGTTATCAAATACATATGGTGGTGGTTGAAGTTGTGTGAAAATATAAAGGTAATAAAAGTTGGTTTTAGATTAATAATCTTTGTAGAGGATAATGTTACTTGAGAAGACTAACTCGTGATAAAATGAATAAAATTCGTGGTTACATAATTGCCTTAAGATTATTTTGAAGATGAGGAAGACCGCCTTTCAGTCGTAAATCATGTCTCAGTTCCTCTCGTCTCCTCGTAAGGATCGTGAGAGGACCGTTCTGGTAGTAATAAATAAAGTAAGTATAAATGCAATGGTTGTAGGGCCCGATGGGTCATTGGCGTCATTACACTTGAATACGTTATCATGAACCAGCAGGGAAACAACCCACACATCGAATTAATTTATTATGAAAAAAAACATCTTTTAAAAGGGACTAAGGCTCGTTTCCCCCATGCACCGCTTTCGCGCAAACATGGGAAGTCGTAACCAGAGCCAAGTTCACAAGCATGTGTTGGATATCATATATCCAGACCCGACAACACCAAGAACCCGACCTGGTTAAGACCATAAGAGTTACACTGAGGGAAACGAGATTTAAATCCGCTTAAATTGCTAACCTGTAAATCATGGAAATTGTTTTGGTCAAAAATTCACAAAGGAATTTCGTATTCCAAACTTAGAATGTGAGGTAGTGTGCTTGTCAATACACTTGAAATGTAAAGTTGAACAAAAGGATGTAACGAGGGAAAAATCCAGGATCCTTCGAGTTGCCTCTAGGAATCCTAGCAAAAAAACCTCAGGAGCCGGCCTGAAGAGCCCGCTACCACACAATTTTATTGATAATCAAATGAAATATTACAAGGGGTTGGAGGTTTGATCGATCAGAACTATGTGATACAATGTTGTGCGTTCTAAAGTGTGTTTAATCGATGTTGATTGTTTGTTCCTACTGATCGAATCCTCGAATTATATAACAAATACAATAATAACAAACTTTCCGAAATTCCCGAGATCTTAACGTCCAACTAACTCGACCGTTATGGGTCTTCCTCGTTCACTTGGTCCACGATCTACCGTAGCTGGAGCTTAAGTTTCGGAAGTAGTTATCGACTTCACTTGTACCTGGTCAAATAAAACACGTGGCAAATATGAGGGTTAGCAAAATAAAACTATTCAGGATACCTGAGTAGACGGGATTCCCAGATGATAATAGGATTCTTGAACTATCTGAGCTTCCTGCGAGCATCCTGAAAATAGACCCTCAACAATTGCCCCTTGAATTTCAACAGGTGTGGATAAGCTCGACAGCTGTTAAAATTCAAAAAGATTCCCTTTTTAATGGCGTTTAGACGGTAAAAGTGGTTATGATGGGACAGATTTCTCGGCGTCCAAGTACTAATCATGATCTTTTCTTTAAATAGGAGATCCGAAATGAAGATTTTCACCGTCTTCTTCACAAAACCTCTCGAGCTTCTACGATATTCCAGGTCAGTCCCTTCTTCGTCTTCTTGTTTTCTTCTCGTTTTTCGGCCATGGCCAAGAAAAACACCCGGTCATCTTTTTCGTTAAGCTCTACGGTCATCGAGGATTTCCATGATCACGGGTACATTATCCCCTGTGAGGAAGAAACCTGTTCTTTCGACGATCGCGATATCCTTGAATTGAAGAATTCCGGCATTTTTCCGCCGGAAACTGTTTTTCGACCCTTCGATTCTCTTACCAAGTCTGATTTCATCTCCACAACTTGGGTTTGCTTTATGTACTATCCTTTCCGGCTTAGGATGACGTTCCCCTTTCCGGAGCTTATCACTCAGTTTTTCAAAACCACCCGGCTTTCTTACTCCCAAACCATGCCGATGGTCTGGAGAATCTTGTAATCTCTGGATCATTTAAACCAAACCAGGAATCTCAATATTGGGATTCCTGAAATATGTGAAGCGTATCAGTTAAGAACCCATGGTTGTAGCCGGTTTGTTCTCAAGGCTCGCACCTCCACCTCCACCTCCCAGTTAATTCCCCGAGCTTCCCACAATGTCCATGACTGGAAGAAGCGTTTTTTCTTCGTCAAACGAGACTCGATTCCTGGGGGGACGGAGTTACTGTTGAAGTGGGTTGAGAAGGGTAGGATACTGATGTTTCTTGTTGTTACTGAATTTTCAATATGTTTCTAACTTTTCTGTTGTTTTCTTTTTTGCAGCACCCAAGTTTGAGAATCTCATCAAGAAGCAGCCATATTTCAAGAAGCTTGAAGCAATTTACTGGATTCCTGCCAGCGAGAGAGCCCTAGTTCTTGAAGCAACAGCTAGTGAAAACAGCTATTCAGCCGACCACACTCCCGCCATGTCTGGTAAGTCTTTGTAGGATTCTAAATTGTTTACTTATTCGAGCATCTTGGATGTTATTAACCTGTTTCTGTTCGCAGCTCCCAAATCCAGCGCCTCATTTTCCCTGAAGGATCTTGACAGTCTGCTCAAGATCAAGAAGGAACAGCTCGAGCATCCCACCACCTCCAAGCCGCCTGTCAGCCGGCCGAAGGCCTCAGCTTCCAAGAAGCGAAAGGCTCCCGAGACGCCTGTAGCTCCCGTGGTGTACCTACAATCCTTTGAGAATCTTGCCCCTTCCGAGGTCAGCAACAAGATCCTCCCGATGCAGACCATGATAAACCTGGTAAGAAGCTCATACAATTTTTATGTTAGTTTCATACCTGTTGCAGCTGCTGACCAGGATTCCTGTTTGTGCAGGGTATTGAGAAGCTGAGCACCAAGGCCATGGACATGGAGCGGAAGCTTGCTGAAGCCCACGAGAAGATCCAGGCCCAAGCCGACACTGCCAAGGGTAAAACCCTGTTCTACGAGCACAAGCTCGCCGAGCAGCGTCAAGCCCTGGAAGCCAAGATGGCCACAGATGCTGAAATGCAAAATCCAGATGGCTGAAGAAGCTGAGGCAGCTGGCTTCCAAGTGCCAGGTTGGGACATCGCAGGCTGGAAACTAGTCTTGGAATCCTTGGGAGGAGATGGTAATGTGGAAGGGAAAGATGGGAACGATGGTGGCTCCTCAAAAATGGTTCCGGATTCTCCGGTAGCGATGACAGGGGCTTTTGTGTTGGAGCTGGGAGAGGGCAAGAAGCTGGAGGATGTGGTGAAGCACGTGGAGGAGGAGAAGACAGTGGGCGATGAGGACAATGCAACGGTCTGAGCCCACTGTTTTAGGTTTTTTGGTGGTTCTTTTGGTGAAACTTGTTCTTTTCCCTGTAATGAACAAGTAGCAAACAGCAGTGGTAGGGATCCTGGTGGAGGGATCTTGTGTTTACAAAACGAAGCCAGGATTCCTAAAAACAATCTTTTGACCTGCAAGCTTCTCAAGTGGAGGGATCCTGAGGTTTTTCAGGACGAAGCTTGAGAAGCTCATAACCTTTCGAAATTATCAATAATATCAGTATCTTTTGGCTTCTCATGTTATGTTTTGTATTGAAATTTCTATAGATAGAGTAAGTTTACAAAAATTATCAAGAAGCTTAAAAATGACTTCTTAGTTGAAAACCATTTGGGATTTAAACAGTTAAATAAGTTAAGTTTCAAGATCAATAAAAACTTAAGTCACTTGTCCTTCAAGATTTACCTCAGTCGACTTTTCAATCCAAACAATCGTTTCTTCTCTCATCTTATTCGGGATTCCTATAGGAATCCTGAAGTCACTTCTCTTGGCACTCGTCTCAACTTCCTCGGGAACCTGAAACAATCTTAAGAAGCTTCTTGGCCTTCGGCCGAAGCTAATGCTTCCGAAAGTAAAATAAGTTTAATAATAAGTTGGGGATAAACCCAGGATTCTTGGGACTAAGCCAAAAACTGGGGACAAGCTCGATAAACTTGGGACTAAGCCAAAACTAGGGTCAAGCCCATACATGTGTGACATGAAAATGCCAAAACCTTAGATAACACGTTAGTGTTATAAACCTTGAGAATCCTCCCAGCAGCCTCTAGTGACAAGATTGTCAGCCACCCCTGGAGTGGACTGGTCCGGCCACCTTGAGCATACTGGGGGACAACGTGCGCTACTGGCGAGGGTCGTGCGCTACTGGCGATTACCCAAACTTAGGAGAGGAGTCAGCCTCTCAAACCTTATAAGGTATGCGGGATACCTTAAACGTAGGAGAGGTGGCCAACCTTTAACGGGGGATATACCCAAAATTCTCTAGGATTCTCAAAATCTGCAAAACACTCAACACTTGATGAGGGGTGGGTGTTAGCTTAGCTAATACCACTCTGATGCTTAAGTCAGTAATGAGTCATAGAAATAATAAGAATAAATTGAAATAGGATTAGTATACGTACCTTGGAGTATTTAAGCGGTGAGGATCCTTGGGATTCTGCCTGAGATTTTCAATGGGATTCTCACATAAAATACGGTTTAAGGTGGATGGCATTCCAAGCTCTTGGGAGAGGTTCTCCTTCCATATTTACCAAACAGTATGCTCCATTTCCTTCTTCAGAATCTATAAGGTAAGGGCCTTCCCACTTGGGTGCTAACTTCCCATCAGCAGGATTGGTAGTATTCTGAAAAGCATTCTTTAAGACCAAGTCACCTACTTGGAATCTTCTTAGCCTGGTATTCTTGTTATAAGATTTTGCTATCGGCTGTTGATAAGATGTCATCCAGATTCTGGCCATATTTCTGAGCTCCTCAATTGTTTCGAGATCCTGAAGGAGGTTCTGGCTGTTAGTTTCAGGACACTGGCAGTTGACTCTGGCTGTCGGGAGTATCAATTCTGTTGGGATTACAGCTTCTGCTCCAAACACTAATGAGAACGGTGTTTGGCCAGTAGCATTTTTTGGTGTAGTTCTGTCTGCCCAAAGGACAAACGGCAGCTCTTCAGCCCATTTCCCTTTCTTGGAGCCCAGCTTCTTCTTGAGGTTGTTGATTATGATCTTATTGCTGGATTCTGCCTGCCCATTAGCCTGAGGGTGGACAGGTGTTGAAGTGATCATCTTGATACCCCAGCTTTCACAAAAGCTTGTAGTTCTTTTGCCTATAAACTGGGAGCCATTGTCGCATATGATCTCTGCCGGAATCCCAAATCTGGTGAGGATGTTCCTTTTGATGAAGGATATCACTTCATTTTCTCTCACTTGAACATAGGCTTCTGCTTCAATCCACTTGGAGAAGTAATCCGTCATGGCAAGCATAAACACCTTTCCTCCAGGAGCCTTTAGCAGCTTGCCCACAATATCCATGCCCCACTTCATGAACGGCCATGGGGATACTATAGGATGCAGATGCTCAACAGGTTGGTGGAGGATATTGCCATGCCGTTGACAAGCATCACATTTCTGAGATAAGTTTGTGGCATCTTTCTTCATAGTTGGCCAATAATACCCGAATCTGAGAACTTTAGAGAACAGTGCCCTGCCCCCTGTATGGTTCCCACAATCTCCACTGTGGATGTCTTCAAGCGCCTCAAGAGCTTCTGATTTCTCTAGGCACCTTAAGTAGACACCTGCAAGAGATCTTCTATATAGGATATTGTCAATAATAGTATAGGGTACTACCTTTGTGCGAAAAGCCCTGGATTTTCGCCCTTGGGAATCTCCCCATCTTTGAGATATTTCTTGATTGGGTAAGTCCAGGATTCCTGAACGTCTTCAGGACTCTCAACGTCTGCGTCTGCGTTATTGTCAACAGCCTGAGCTTCCTGTAGAGCTATCGCTGGCGTCAGGATGTGAGTTATTGGAATCTTGACATCCTCAGGAATCCTGAGCGATGAAGCTAAGTTTGCCTAGGCATCGGCTTCTGTATTATCTTCTCTTGGTACCTGCGAAATGTTAAAATTTTCGAAAAATAGAGACAATTTTTTAACAATTTCAAGGTATTTGATCAGATTTTCTCCTCTCACTGCATAGGAACCATTAAATTGATTAGTCAATAAGAGAGAATCAACAAACACGTGTATGGACAGGATTCCCATATCCCTAGCCAGCTGTAATCTAGCAATCAAAGCTTCATATTCAGCTTCATTGTTGGTAGCCTGGAATTCACAGGATATGGATAGAGGTATTATGTCCCCCTGTGGCGATTTTAGCAGGATTCCCAGCCCTGTTCCTCAGAGATTTGAGGAGCCGTCAGTATAGAGGATCCAGTCTTCCTTGAGCTTCTCAAGCTGCTGGACTTCCTTTTCAACTTCTGGTTCAATGTCACTGCTGAAATCCGCCACAAAGTTAGCTAATGCTTGGGACTTGATTGCTATTCTTGGTTCATATTTGAAAATGCGTGAGCAACGGATCGTCTACTCGATCTAGCTATTCGAACATCGAAACGTAATTAACCGATTGATTTATTGAATCAATGAAGAACAATTACAACCAGTAAACACTCAGATACATACTCAGATAATACACACTCAGAAACACACACTTAACAGATCTCACACGCTCAGGACTCCCAATTACAAAGACCAAACACCTATATATACTAGCTGGTCCGAGCTTCGGCCGAACCTCAGGTTCGGCCAGTCCGAACTTCAGGTTCGGACCTAGTTCGGCCAGACCTAGTTGACTTGATCTTGTACATTATCTGATACTTCACACGACGCACATATCAGGTATCAACAAACTCCCCCTCATCGTGTGCAGTATCTCTTTAATATCATCAACTTTGTATCTTCAACCAAGCTCCCCCTCAAGTGTAGAATCCGTTCGTTCAATGAAATGAATCTTCAAACAAACTCTTCCTCAACTCGATCGTAGCTTAATCTTGAATACTTGATGACATTTTAGTGTATCTCTGGTCTTTTATCAACAGCTTCAGAAGACTTGAAGTTGTGATATCTTGCACATAGCAACCTGCTCAAACATTTAAATAATCTTGGCACGAAACGTCTCTTTGAGACTCCAAGATATGATTTTGAAAAAGATTCGTATCACGTGTTGATTAGATCGAAAATAAAGCAGAAACAAAATCTTTTTGATTTTTCAAAGTTTATGCTAAAACACACCGAAAATCTTTTTGTTGTTTTTGAAATGAAATAAAATCACAATACAGAATCAAACACTATTTTTGGTATGAGAAAGATCACTATATGGGATCATATTGAACATAACACACTTAACTGCACTTCAATTTCAATTAATCGAAACACATAAGTCATGCTGATTGCCGGTATAATTTGTCCAACTTAAACTCAGGCAGAATCGTACTTATAACATCTGAATATGTTAAGGTATTGATTAGATTTGCTTTGACCAGTGTATCTCACACTATCAGACATAATCAGACATTTTCAGTTTTTCTTTCTTTTTCCGTTGTGTATCAGCACTTGTGATTTTTCACAATGCATAATATTTTCATGATATAGTCAACTGTGTTCCATGCAAAAAGAAACAAGAACGTTAAATCGTCTACCTTAAGGTCGATCTTTCGATACGCAGATAAGGCCTCGGATTTAACAAAATAAGAAAATAAAACAAGTTGAAATTGTATAACCCAACAACAATCAGGTCGGTACTTCCATACACGCAGAGAAAGTCCGATGAGTTATACGAAACAGCAAAGAAAATAAAGCAGGATGTCAAACGAACAACGATCAGGTCAATCTTTCGATACGTAGAGAAAGTCCGATCGTTTGACAAAATAAAGAAAATCAAACAAGTTTAAATCTTTGCAAAATGAACACATGTATACACAGAGACTTCTCATTTTGAATTTCACACTTATTCTTCTTTTTGTGTCATGACATATGCATCAAGATGTTATCCACATGGTCAAGCATTAGTATTTAGTGTATATCACATCTGAATACTTTCTGATTTGCCGAGCCTACCAAACATATCAAACAACGATCTTATGGCCCTTTCATCTACTCTATCAATGAGTTAGATACGTAAGCCAATGTACCATTATTTCCCAATGATCAATTTCTCACAATTTTATATATTTGGCATGTATTCACCTTCCTTCAATATATATTTGGCATGTATTCACCTTCCTCCCATAACATGCATTTTCTCAATTACTCCCCCTTACTTACAATTCTCCCCCTTAAAATGAAAACTCTATTTTTGGATTTTTATTTTACACAAAAACAAGACTCTATTTTTTGTGTTTTTGAGAAAAAATTTGGAAGTAAAGAAAAGTGATCAATCAACACGGATAGTTTGCAGATTTAAAATTCAGAAAATTTGCAGGTTAGAAAAATTTATCATGAAATTTAAGTTAAGCAGAATACTCCTCCAAAAATGACCTGAAGCGAATCGCTTCGGGTCGACCAGTGTCCTTGTTTTGCTTAGAAACCTCCTTAGGTTTCCATTGTTGTTGTTTTGGTAATTCAGTTTTTGATGAAACAATCACAGGTGACTGTGATGATGAACCTACACTTTGAACCTTTGAGAACATTGGAACAAACCGTTTTTGTTTATGAAAGAATGTAGGTTCAACCTCATCAAAAACTCTGCCGTGTTCATCAAAGAACTTTGTGTTGACAATTTTACCAAAAACTGGCTTCTTATGAAACCTTTGTGGTGAATCAGCAGGTGATGGACAATCCTTTGCCATATGCCCTGGGCGACGAAAAATATAACAGATTCTTGTAGATTTGTCCCATCTCCGATGTACCTGCGAAGAACACACATGAAGCTGAAGTAATTCCTGCTCAACATTTGCTGGGATTCTTGTTCCCATGAGCACTTTGATTTCAGGATTTCCAGGGTCTAGAGGCACTTCTTTGACATCAAGCTCCCTGTCCTCCTGTACTTCAAGTGCTCTTTTCTGTAATTGCTATCCTTTCGGCACCTTAGTTGTGTTCTTCATCGAAGTAGAGTAACAGTTCTTGGCTTCCTGTTGGTCACTTTCAATTCTTACAACTCCCCAAGGTGTAGGAAGCTTGATACACTGGTGATAAGTTGAGGGAACTGCCTTCATCTCGTGTATCCATGGCCTGCCAAGAATAATATTGCAACAAGATAGAGAATCTATAACACAGAATTTTTGCATAGAGTTTACCCCCTCTATATATACCGACAACCTGATATCCCCAACGGTGCTTTTAGTTTCACCGCTGAAGCCAACCAGGACTGGGGATCTTGCAACTATTTCAGTTTCTGGGATCCCCATCTTTTTGAGCACATCAAGACGGATTATGTTTACTGAGCTTCCATTATCAATCAGGATCCTGCGAACAAAATTGTTAGCAATATATAAAGTAACCACAAGACTATCATGATGAGGATCTTGAACATGAGAACGATCACTCTCATCAAAGGATATGAGTTTGTCTTGACAGGTCTGTCACCCTGTTCAGATTTGGATTCCTTAGCATGCTTTTTGGCTGAGGAATACAAAGTGCCGCAGATGTCGGAGCCTCCTAATATGAAGTTGATTATCTGGGCATCCTGTGGTGGAGAAGCTGCTCTCTGAGGCACCTTGTCGGCTTCCTGAGTCTTGACCTTCTTTCTTCCTATCAATTCTTTAAGATGCCCCTTGCTAAGTAGATAGCTGATTTCCTTTCGGAGTGCTATACATTCGTCTGTTAGGTGGCCAAAATCTTCATGGAAGGCACACCACTTGCTCTTGTCTTTCCAGGATCCTTGCTTGGTATCCTTCCTGGGCCATCTTGCCTTTTCACCTAGGTCCTGCATAGCACACATCAACCCACCAATATCAACTGAAAAACAGTATTCTGATACCTTAGGGTACTCCTCATCATCATCGTCTTGGTCAACAGCATTGACTTTGTGATTCTCCGGTTTGGAGTACGGACGAGATCTATACTCCTCATCATCATCGTCTTGGGGGATTCCGCCTTCTTGCTGTTGGGATCATATTTAGGAACCTCCAATCTTTGGTGGATTCTCTTGTCATCTTCCAAACGGATAAATCTCAAAGCTCTGCTGCGTACTTCATCAAGGTTCCTACAAAGAGCCATGACAAGGTCATCATAGAAACGTGAATCCTTTGAGAGCCCCATTTTAAAGGCTTCTACTGCTGCTGCCATATCCAGATTAGGAATCTCAAGAGATTCTCGTCCGAATCTGGAAATGTATTCCCTGAGAGGCTCATCTGGCTTCTGAATTATTCGGTACAGGTCACCTGTGAGCTTCTCAAAGGTCCTGCTGCAAGAAAATTGATTGTTAAGCAGGTTAACTAAATGAGAAAGTGATGTAATAGTGTTAGGATGAATGCTCAGTAGCCATTTCATGGCTGGTCCCGTTAAGGTTGATCCGAAGCCTTTGCATAGACAGGCTTCTTTAATTTCTGTCGGAATAGGATTGATCTCCATACGCTCCCGGTAATGTGCTACGTGTTCTTCAGGATCTGTGGCTCCATCGTAAAGCTTCATATTTAGAGTTTGGAAGCGTTTCGGGATCTCCACTTGGGAAATCGGCCAAGTAAATGTAGAGATTTTGTGGATTTCCAAAGGAACCTCGGGAATGGGTTTCAAGATCCCTGGAACATTTGATATCATTTCTTTCAACTTCTGGAGCTCCCTAGCGATACTTGGATGAATACCTGCATCATAAGGAGCACCCTGGTTAGAAAAGATAGGAATCAAATTGGACACATTACCTGGGCCAGGATTCTAGACTGGGATCCTGGGATTATATCCATAGCTCGTTGGGATGCTCGGCTCTGTAGTGGCTGCTGTTTGCATGGGGATGACGTCACCATCATGTACTTCTGAGGAGCTGGTCTTGAAGATTCCTACAGAAACAGAAGGGTTAGAGTCTGGATATCCCTGGGGATCCTGGCTTGGATTCCTAACAGAAAAGGGATATTCTTGAGATAGCGAGGCTGAGGTCCCCAACAGTGGTGGAATCCAAGGACCCTTGTAGCGTGTCTGTGAGGATTCTGGTGGCACAGCTCCTGAGAATCCAGTAGTACTCTTTGCATATCCAGCAGCCTGAGAAGTCATTGTAGGGGCT
The DNA here is from genome assembly GCA_039602395.1 of Deinandra increscens subsp. villosa. NCBI lineage: Eukaryota > Viridiplantae > Streptophyta > Magnoliopsida > Asterales > Asteraceae > Deinandra > Deinandra increscens. Next base: position 38,197,992 of record JBCNJP010000025.1, read on the forward strand.
GTAGTGAAGCGTGATGCTAATTTGTAATTGTAGTGAGACGGATCCGAGGATCCTGAAGCATTGAAGTCGAGATGCCTGGGAAACAGAGGACTTTGTTCCTCCACGGGTTTCCTAGATTTCTTAAGCTCTTAACTCTCCTTCATCACCGTTTGATTGGTTTTTTCTTGCTGGTCCATTTGATTTTTCACCTGTTTAATCAAGGAAAACAAATCATTGTTAGTAATAACAGGATCAACAGATTGAACCTGAGATCCTGTGAAGACAGGATAGTCAGTTTTTCTCGGCTGCTCGTCCACTTTCTTCTGATGGTCATTAGTCTTTTTCTGGCTTCCTGGAAAGGAAGGAAGAGGAGGAATGGAGGACGATGTAGAGGCCGAAACAGTCTTCTATATTGGTTTGACATTTTCGAGATTGGAGATCAAATAGAGCGGATGATGAGTGGAATTTTCTTAGAATAAAGCACCACTTGCCCCACGGTGGGCGCCAAACTGTTTTGGTCAAGAATTCACAAAGAATTTCGTATTCTAAACTTAGAATGTGAGGTAGTGTGCTTGTCAATACGCTCGAAATGTAAAGTTGAACACAATGATGTAACGAGGGAAAAATCCAGGATCCTTCGAGTTGCCTCTAGGAATCCAAGCAAAAAAACCTCGGGAGCTGGCCTGAAGAGCCCGCTACCACACAATTTTATTGATAATCAAATGAAATATTACAAGGGGTTGGAGGTTTAATCGATCAGAACTATGTGATACAATGTTGTGCGTTCTAAAGTGTGTTCAATCGATGTTGATTGTCTGTTCCTACTGATCGAATCCTCGATTTATATAACAAATACAATAATAACAAACTTTCCGGGATTCCTGGGATCTTAACGTCCAACTAACTCGACCGTTATGGGTCTTCCTCGTTCACTTGGTCTACGATCTACTGTAGCTGGAGCTTAAGTTTCGGAAGTAGTTATCGACTTCACTTGTACCTGGCCAAATAAAACATGTGGCAAATATGAGGGTTAGCAAAATAAAACTAATCAGGATACCTGAGTAGACGGGATTCCCAGATGATAATAGGATTCTTGAACTATCTGAGCTTATTGTGAGCATCCTGAAAATAGACACTCAACAGAAATTAGTAATTAATTATTGTTTATTCTTGATCAAAAACATATATAAATATATATATAGGGTTAGGTTCAAAAGAGAACTTTTTATTTTGAGAACTTTTGAGACTAAATCTCAACCACACATTTCAGGGGGACCACTACAATTCATGGGAGAGGGGATACATGTAAATAAACTTGTGGCTCAAATTAGTTCTTTTTAGTTCTCAAATCAAATTGGTTCTCAAATGATCCTCTCCCATATATATATATATATATATATAGTGAAAAGTTCATTGTAGACACCCTCATAAGTGTAGACATGTAGACACCATTTTTCACATTAGATCTCTTGATCTAGTGGTTGTGATTAATTTCATTTTTTCTTTTTTTCCTTTTTCTAATTGTTCAGAGCATTTCACATGTGAAAAAGAGCTATTTCACATGTGAAAGTGTCTACAATGAACCTCACCCTATACATATATATATAGGGAGAGGATCATTTAAGAACTAATTGGTTGAGATAACTTTTGAGAACCATTTTAAGCCACTAGTTGTATTTACATATACCCCCCTCCCATGAATTGTAGTGGTCCCCAACTGAAATTAGTGGTGGAGATTTAGTTCTCAAAAGTTCTCAAAACAAAAAGTTCTCATTTGAACCTAACCCTATATATATATATATATATATATATATATATATATATATATATATATATATGTAGAGGATCATTTGAGAACCAATTTGATTTGAGAACTAAAAAGAACTAATTTGAGCCACAAGTTTATTTACATGTATCCCCCCTCTCATGAATTGTAGTAGTCCCCCACCTGAAATTTGTGGTTGAGATTTGGTTCTCAAAAGTTCTCAAAAGAAAAAGTTCTCATTTGAACCTAACCATATATATATATATATATATATATATATATATATATATATATATATATATATATATATACTAGGATAGAACCCGTATGTTATACGGGTTGAATCATTAAATATATATATATATATATATATAACTGATAATTCATGCAAACTTATAATTCATGCATACTTTTCTTATTACCAGAATAACGTATTACATTACATTAAATAGCTAAAGTTATAATTCATAATATGGTATTGGCGACTTTACTCTCTTTATAAAAAAATATATATATTTAGGACATGTCTCTACTTGTATATTTGAAAAATGCAAGATGAACGTGATCATGTTTAAAAAACAATCAAACCCTCAATAGCGACTAACATGAATTATGAACTGACAAACTTAAAACTTTAAGTCTGTATAGAAAGTTAGATGAGTATAAAGTTTTATCAAAACTATAATGAGCACATTCTAACTGTTGAATATAAAATCTAAATTATAATCAAAATATTATAATGTTATCAATAAAAAATGTTATGTTGATATACATTATAAAACTTACAATTGTATTAGTCGCGATGTCCAAAATTTTCAAATTGGATGAACATGGCTAATTTTGTATGGTGGGAAAAACTATTTAATATTGGATATTATGAACATGATTTTTGTCGCTTATGAATTTCTCTCTAAATAGTATCACCCAGAACACAACGCTAATTGAATTTGTAAAATAGTATTAGGTATTAATTAATTAAAATATTAAATATGATTTGCTCAATTATATTTGAAAACACACTAAATAAGTGTTTATTGGTATTTTCTAAGTTTCCAAATATTTTTTAAAATGAAAATAATAATAGTTTAAAATTTATTTTTTTATAAAAATAAGATGTAAATTAATATATGATTGTTATAATTCCATAAATATAAATAGATAAAAATATATCATGATTATAAAATAGGATATATTTTCTAATAAAAAAAATTATTAGGGAGTAGATTTGGGAGGGAAAACTTTTGTGAGAATGAATCTAGTGTTGACATGTGTCAACAATTGTAATTGTTTATTAGAATAGGAAGATATATATATATATATATATATATATATATATATATATATATATATATATATATATAGGGTTAGGTTCAAATGAGAACTTTTTGTTTTGAGAACTTTTGAGAACTAAATCTCAACCACTAATTTCAGGTGGGGACCACTATAATTCATGGGCGGGTTTTCCATATATATAAACTAGTGGCTTAGAATGGTTCTTTTTAGTTCTCAAACCCAATTGGTTCTCAAATGATCCTCTCCCTATATATATATATATATATATATATATATAATATATCTATATATATAATTAATATATATATATATATATATAATTACATATTTAACTTCACGATAAAGTGTGAAATGTGTGGTTCGGTGGGAGGCATCGATGGCGTGACTTAGTTTTTTGTTCCTGGTGTTAGCTTGCTAGGTGGTTCTGTTTGTTCTAGTTTTGTTTCTGGTGATTTGGTTTGTTCTTTGTTGTTTCTGCATGCTCTGGGGTATGTCCCGAGTTTGAATTGGTAAGGGCTCTCCTTACTACTTGTGCTTGTTTGCGGTATATATATACAAAATCACCGAGGTAACCCTTTACCCAAAAATAAAGTGCGAAATGGGACGTTACCATTTATTGACTAACGTCTGCGACGAAACCAATAACTCAGATAAATTATTATTTGAGTTTATTGGTTCTCGGATCTACGACGATTACATCTATAAACTTGTTTAATTAATTAATCGATATAATGCGTGGTTCATTTTCGGTTAAGGAATTGACAAGGGACTTAAGACGTAATTAGTCGGATATATAAATATCCAATTAAGGATTAGGAAACACAATCCTTCTGCCGTGAAGCCCTAATCGCCGGTGATCTTCCGTCGTTTCCTCCATCAGACGACCACAGAATCTGCACCACTTAGTCACCGTACGCGGTTCCTTAATATTGTCGCGAGCCACCGCCACCTTAGACCCTGGCCATCGCGCCTCCGCCGTCGGCCAACGCACCAGCCACGTGCCACCGTCACAACACCATTGTCATCGCAAGCGGACACCGCCTCTACCACTTCGTCGCTGCCACGAACCCTAGCTGCCGTCGTGGCCGCCTCCATCTCCTCTTAGCGCGAGCTCGTCACCACCATCGTTCGAGTCATCGCGGTACACGACGAATCTATCGGAGGAGATTCACGACACGCGAAGTTTTTCAGACTCGAACGGTTGGATCTGTTTTCCGTGTAATCCTAGGGACTCGCTCGTTGTTCCTTAGTGTCTTTAATGTTTATTAGCACACCGTTCATGTATATCTAAACTCGGTTTTAAATTAGTTGTTTAATTTCGATCATGTTATTGTTATCGTTTTCGCGTTCTAATTATAGACGCGATTGGTGTTTGTGTGCGTTTTGGTGATCGTGATCCTGTTGACGAGTTTAAAATCTATTAGGTTTATGCATTTTATTAGTTTAAATCATTTTATTAGCTGCGTAGCGGATTACTTGTTTAATTCGTTTAAACTCTGATTTGCTAATTCTCGGTCGATAATGATTAATTAAAAGTAAATATTTCTTTTTGTCGTCACCGGACACCCGTATACCACTGTCGTAACCTTGTAGTGGTATCAGAGCCTTGAGCACCACACGCAAACCCTAACCGGTCGATTTTAAACCGATGGGTTTCACTAACTGGAGGTAAAACCCAAAAGTCGCAAAGATTAGGCGAATTGCTTTTATACATATTTGGTCAATTTAATTCCACCAAATATTGTTCAATTCGTCAATTGGTGTTTGACTCGCATATTCGGCTCGACCTATATTTTGTTGATGATTGATTGTCGTATTATGTTATCCCATATTGACCCATTTATTATATTTATGTTTTTTGATTGGCACACATGTTTTTGGGTTCAAAAGTTGTATCTAAAATAGATATAGGTTATATTTCTATTTTCTTGTAAATGTTGACCTTCGCCCTAGTCGAACGTGACGAGCTAGATGCGACTACCCCATCTTGGCAAGTGTCGCTTTCTAGCATGGCAAGTATCCACGGCCGAAAGACCTACGTTTTTCAATCAAGACAAAGGAGCTTATGAAGCAAGTGGGAGTATTAGAGTAGGTCGAATGTCTCTCCAGATTCATCCTTGTGGTTGATTTTACTTTTCATTCCTAGAGCTTCTTCGATATTGTCATAAGGCTCTTACAATATTGAAACCTCTTAAAGCCGAATATGTGTTTGTTTGCTTGATGTGTTTTGGTTGCTTGTTTTAACTCCCTTAATGCGCCAACTAAAACTCCAAACTAAGTTTTAAAAGGTTAAAACATTTTTTCAATCAATTGAATTGAGTCCTAAAATTATTTAAGACTCGAAATAATATAACCAATTTTATTCGATTGTAATCTCGAACTTTTCGATCATGATATCGAACAATTAATTACTTGGTTATTACCCCGCAACACCTAAGTCATTAATAATGAGGTTATTTTAATTGACTGTCCTGAGTGAGATAGGGTTTATGCATACTTCGTCAAAACACTTAAATTATTAAAATTTTCACTTAATAATCATATCTGGTAAGCCTTAAAACGGGTAGATATGTCATCCTAGTCAAGTCTAACTTGTAACATATTTACCGATGCCTCAGTGTTAGAGTATACAACACCGCACTTGGTGTTCAGGGTATCTTCCAAGGTGTATGCATTGGAGTATTTCAACACCGTGCATAAACACTGACCACTGAGAACATTGATGTGCTCGGAACGTACCTAAAAATAACTATTAAAACCTAGACCTAGACACACCTAAATTTTACCGAAACTACCTAAAACCGAACCCAACCCTAAGGCAGTGAACCTGTCGGATTATAGTAAAGCTAAGGTAAGACCGGATATCGAACCTAGGACACTACGAAGACAAGAATTAACCTAGACCTAAGAAATGGAAATGCTGAGTAATTTATATAAACTCTACGCTGGTCCTCCCTCTTAGATATAATGTCATACTATCCCCCTTGGACTCGTACGTCAACCTACAAACAAATATATTTGAACCATCTTGAGCACAATTATATCACAATCAACCTAACTAAAGACAAGACTCAATTAATTACTAAACTCACTCAAGATTGTACAAAAATGACTCGATATATTAATTAAGACACACATACTATAATTCAACTAAAAAGCACATAAAACGACTCAAAACTGACTCAATTATTATACAATATACAAAGGAAAATTAGATGTGTTTAGCATAGATAAAATATCCCCACACTTACTCTTTTTTCGTCCTCGAAAAATACTGCAATGGAATCATAACCAGGACTTTGATTTCTAACAACTCACAATCTTTCAATTTTATATTTTACATAGCTTACTTACATCCCAGTAGCAATTATCAGTATTTCGATCCGATTAAACCCAACCACCAACTTTCATAGCCCCCAAAAGTGTCATTCCTTATTCTTTAACCTAACCAGTCAACCTAATGGATCCCACACTCAAACATCACAACTAACTTTGCCTAATTTCATCATAAGATTTCAAGGCACAGGTTTAAACGTTTAGGTTCTCCTACCCTAATATTTAATTATATACTTGTCTCTAAAATGGTGGAATGATGGATGAATGGTCTGCTATTTTTGAGCTTATATATATATATTTTTTAACGAGCTTCACCTAGAGGAGCATCCACTGAGAGTGAACCCGATGGGTAGCACATAGGGTATTTAGCTCAGCTCATGCAGAAATAGAGATGGAATATGGATTTTTTTTTTCTTTCATGGAAGCGCCACCCAAGTCGGATTTATTTTCATAAAAAGACAGAGGCGTGCTTATTGCTTTAGAGACAAGTCTATCTTTATTAAGGTACATATCTTCTATTTTTGACAGTTTCAACATCATCGTTTCAATCTAAGGCGGGAACCCACTAAGTATCTTGATTTTATATATATTTAATTCCAATTTTTGACACAATTAGGATATTTAAGCTTTTTAAGTCAGCTGGGCCTACCAGTACATCACTAACCGAAAGTGTTTTCAGCTTTTATTATTTATTTAACATTTAAGCACAAAATTAGAAAACCAACGCCTGATTGTACCATCATTTCCCATTTATTTGCAGCCAGATTCTCAGACATTTTTGAACAATTTTTAATCTTTTTTTTTTGGATATTTGGACTTTTTATGACTCAAAACAAACTAAAATTCAAACAAGACGCAAGTCTTCCCATCCCCACACTTTAATCACACATTGCCCTCAATGTGGATGGAAAGAAAACTAAAATAGAAATAAAAATAAACACGCGAACGATAAAAATAAAAATGCAACGAAAAATTAAAAAGAAAAATAAAGAGGAACGGACTCCCCTGATTATTTATGTAGATGAATGGCAAGCGAGCTCGTAACCGCAGGTCCTCCACCGAAGTGTATCCCAATCCTAAGCGCGAATATCATGGGACCTGTACGACACAAACACAAAACAAACGGCTCGACTAGATCCTCACCCGTGACATAACTAACACAACTATCCAGCATAGACATGAAAGATCCAAGAAAATATACGGACTCGTTGCTCTTGTCACTAGACCTACCAACCATAAACTCAACCGATTCATTCTCAACCCTCAAAGTGATTGTACCCGCAAACACATCAACTAACGCCCGGGCAGTCCTAAGGAAAGGCCTACCTAGAATCAATGGGCACCTGACATCATAGTCACTATCCACAACCACAAAGTCTATAGGGAACAAAAACTTGTCAATCTTAACTAGCACATTTTCCACTATTCCTTTGGGTTTAACTACCGACCTATCTGCTAAGGAAATTGTCATCCTAGTCGGCGCTAATTCTCCTAACCCTAGGTGCATAAAAACATAACATGGCATGACATTAATACTAGCACCTAAATCAGTTAAAGCATGAGTAACAGATCAACTACCGAACACACAAGGAATTGTAAAAGTTCCAGGATCATTTAATTTTTCAGGCAATCTATTCTGTACTACAGCTGAACAGTTAGCATCAAGGGTTACATCTGATAAAGCCTCAAGTTTCTTTTTATTACTTAACATATCTTTCAAAAATTTTGCATACTTAGGCATTTTATTAATAACTTCAGTAAAAGGTAATGTAATCCTAAGTTGCCTAAAAATATCAAGAAACTGACCGTACTCTTGCGCATTTTTCTGTTGAATTAATCTTTCCGGATAGGGCACAAGCTTCAGGTCTTCGGCTGTGATTGGTTGAGATGCAAACCGGACTTGTTTCTTCTCCTTCGCCGCCTCCCACTTCATCGGCTTCTCTCCAGCTGACGGTTTCTTCACTCCTTCAGCCTCGACGTTTGGTGCGGTACTTGCTGGCGTTACGCTCGGATGCACCCTCCCGTCAGGCGTCTCTAACTCCAACTCCTCATCAACCGGTTCCTACTCAACTACCGCTGGTGATGGACTCTGAACTAATTTCCCGCTCCTAGTAGTAATGGCATTAACGTTGGCATTGGGATTTTTGTAAGTACTACCGAAAAACTGACCCCCACGGGAATTAAGCTCCTTCAGCTGCTTTGCGATGTCTCCAACCGAACGCTGTAAATCCAGGAATGAATCTTGCTAATTTCTCAGTAACGTGCCATGCTCTGCTACCTTCTTCTGTGTATCCTCATCTCGCGCATTCATCTGTGCCAGGATCTGGGTCTGGTTAGCAATCAACTCCCTCATCTCTCTCAAGCTAGACATGTCATCTCCTCCACCATAGTTATTTCTCGATGAAAAACCAGGTGGGTTTCCTCCCTCTCACCATCATGAATTCTGGCCACTCCTCCACCCGGACTGGAATGAATTACCGAACTGGGTTCGGTTTCCAATATAGTCGACCTGCTCAGCGGGAGCAAGCGGGCAGTCTCGGGTGTCGTGAGTGCCTCTACGCAGCTCACATTTGGCTTTGATATGGAGTTTGATTTCTTCTAAATCCCTAGGCGTCATGGTCTCTGAGCCAATGTGATGAACACCCCGGGTAGATCTGGAAGGTGTGAGTGATCTAGTCGGGGCCAAGGTGGCGCTCCGACCTCCGGGTGTCTGCTGTTCAGCAAGTGCGAAGCTCTCAAATAACGATTTGCATTCGTCAACGGTGAGCTTCTCCATCATATGACCTCCAGCCGAAATGTTGAACTCCTTCTGAACAGAATAAGGAAGTCCATTGTAGAATTATTCTATGATCGCCCAGTCCGTCAACCTGTGTTGCGGACACCTACTCAGAAGGGTGTTGAATCTCTCGTAAGCAACATAATAAGGCTCATCGGGGTCCATCCTGAAGGAGTGGATTTCCTCCCGAGTACCTGCAGCCTTGGATGGAGGATGGTATATCTTCAGGAATTTCGCTTTCAGATCGTCCCAAGTGGCGATTGAATTTGGCGGGAGCATCTCGAGCCACTCAGCGGCTCGAGAGGCAAGGGAGAATGGAATCAACCGCAGATAGATGATATCGTTCGTGACTCCCGTGAGTCCGAACGTGTTGCAGATTCGAATGAAGCGCGAGATATGCGTTGGTGCATCTTCGTCTTCACGTCCGTGGAATTGAATAGAATTGGTGAGCACGTTGATGACGTGAGACGAAACTTGCCAATTGGTGGTGTTGGCAATATTGGGTTGTGCGATGGCAAAGCGAGCGTCGTTAACTCCGGCACTGGCCTGCTCGAGGATGGTGCGACGGGCCGCCATGGTGGTAAGATCAGGAAAGGGAATGGGTTTGGTGTCGCGTGGGATGTGTGTGGAAGTGGATGTGGAAGCTTTAGAGTGAGTGGTGGAGAGAATGAATGCCCCGAGCTCCGCGCAAAGTACGCGGAACCGTTCACGGATGTCCTTATCGGGATCAGAAAATGGTGTAAGCTCAGATGGATCGTGCGAATGGGTGTGTGGCATAAAACGGATGAAAAAATAAAAATACAAATAAAAATAAAAATTAGAAACAATAAAATCCCTAAAATCTAGACTCGAAAGCAGAAAATCCTAAGACTCTAGACACTGAAAAACCTAAAAGACTCAAAATTTCCTAACACAACCTAAGTTAATCTTGCTATTGCCAAGTGTCCCCGGCAACGGCGCCAAAAACTTGATGTGCTCAGAACGTACCTAAAAATAACTATTAAAACCTAGACCTAGACACACCTAAATTTTACCGAAACTACCTAAAACCGAACCGAACCCTAAGGCAGTGAACCTGTCGGATTATAGTAAAGCTAAGGTAAGACCGGATATCGAACCTAGGACACTACGAAGACAAAAATTAACCTAGACCTAAGAAATGGAAATGCTGAGTAATTTGGGTTTTTGATTTTAGGAATTAACTAAATTAACTAATTTATGCAACTAACAAACGGAAAGCAAGAAACCTAAGGACAACCTTCAGAAACAGGGAAAGATACCACCTAGACTCGGAATCCTAATCACTATTGACAACTTCAATCGGTCATGACTAATCTGATGGTGGCTAGTTCACCTTTTAAGTCCTTCCTAGCTAACAATCCTAACACTCGGACAAGAGTTCACCTTATGGGTACATCCAACCTAAACTAAACCTAACCACCCTTGAAACAATCTAAGGCACCCTAGGCTAGCAGGATCTACCACTAATTACTATGACTGACAAGGACTAGCAAGTTACCTAATTTCCTAGGGCATCCCTCTCCCGATGGCGATGTGATCCTATTCCACTAAGTAACCCGACTACCCAACCTAACTATCACCTTCCGGCTTGTCTAATTAGGGCAGCAAATTGCAATCAAATAAACAATCATTAACTAACACAATAGTTCAATACGTCTCCTAAACCACTCTATCGCAACCAACCCCTAAGCTAGCTACTTTAGACTAACTACCTAGACCGAAAGACATTCGAAGGTAAAAAGTGCATCAATCAACAATTCTAAATCTGATCAACAATACACATACGCATACATTCATAGCAAAAAGCGGAATTTAATAGAATTACGCATCAATCAATCATTCATGAACCGAATCAAAATCATCAATAGAGAAAATTCATCGTAATGAGTCTAGGTGGCTGTAAAGTTCTAGCCAACAATCATGATATTCAAGAACACCAAATTCATAGTCATAATTATAAACATTGTGGTGTGAATAAAAAATAAAACTATGACAAATAAAGTTCAAGAATCAAGATAACTAAACCGAATGGCTCCTCGTCTCAATTGTTTCTCTTCGTTCAAATTGATTCCTCGAGACCCTTCTGCCGTTCGTTGGTTTCTTTTCCTTCCGTGAGTAGGTTTTCTTCTGCCGTCTCGAAATATATCGAAAGTGGAGCCCCCCTTATGTTACGTAGGCTTCTCTCTATTTTGTATGAGATCATGACCGGCCCACATGTTGGCTTTCTTTGTTGCGCTTAAAATCTGCCCAAGGCCCACGTGTTTGACTTCAATATGAAGATCAAATTGCAATTTGATTTTTAAGTTGTTTGGTCTCCACGTGCATAAAAATTCAAGACCCACTTTCCTCTTCTTTCTTTATTTTTTTGAATTGTGTTGCTTTCCCTCTCTGACTTCCAAAAATTGTTTCTTTTCAAGTTGCCGTCCAAATGTATATCCTCTTAAAAATAATTGTCTTAGGGTTTTAATGGTGTGTCAGAATCCCACGTGAATCTCCTACCAAATTCAAATTCACTTTAAATGATAATGGAGTTTTTATATTTTCAATTCAGCCCCCAAACTTTTATTAGTGCAATGCCGGTCCCTGGAATTTATATAAACTCTACGCCGGTCCTCCCTCTTAGATATAATGTCATACTATCCCCCTTGGACTCGTACGTCAACCTACAAACAAATATATTTGAACCATCTTGAGCACAATTATATCACAATCAACCTAACTAAAGACAAGACTCAATTAATTACTAAACTCACTCAAGATTGTACAAAAATGACTCGATATATTAATTAAGACACACATACTATAATTCAACTAAAAAGCACATAAAACGACTCAAAAGTGACTCAATTATTATACAATATACAAAGGAAAATTAGGTGTGTTTAGCACACATCAGACATCTATCATTTTCTTTATGAGTACTTTGTGTATTGGAGTATTCAACACCGTACATCTAGTCACTCGCAAACAAAATGGCATAGATGAGGTTAAACATATTTCGCGAATTATTACGCGAAAGCCTCATAAACGGGATTGTGAATGGTATTCACAAGAGATAATCATTGTCATTCTGATTACTTAGTTGCTTTGATTGCACTTAACGCTGCCTTTAATTGTCAACTACTAATTGGGTTCCCAATTTCCTATTCAAGATTTGCTTGCAATCTTTGAGTACGAATTATACACAAAACACTAAAACTAATTGCCTTTTGTTTCAGATGGCTAACACTCATGCAAATAACGAGGTTTTCCAGCTTAAGTCTCTCCTTGAGAAAGAGAAACCTGGTGACACTAACTTTCTCGACTGGCATTGAAATCTGAAAATTGTTCTGCAAATGGTCAACAAGATCCACATTTTGGAACAAGAAGTGCCCGAAGCACCTGCAATAACACCGTTGCGGTGGGAGTTGGCCCGCGGCTTGGCTTGATTTATATCCGGTTTTAAATGAAACGAGGCATATTCAGTTGAACACGGCTTCAAGTGATCGCCTTCAGTGGAGAGTTGATGATCAACTTCTTGATTTTTCTTCGTCCATTGTGTGGGAGTCTATCTGACGTAGAGATAACCAGGTTCCTTGGACTAAATTTGTTTCGTTTGCTCAGTGTGTGCCTCGTCATGCCATTACTATCTGGTTAGTTATGCGTGATCGGCTTCTTACCTAAGATAAGATCGTGGGTTGGGATATGATGTGTAGCCTTCTATACTACAACGATTATGATTCTAGGGATCACTTGTTCTTTAGCTGCCCCTTTTCGGATCAGGTGTGGAGACTCGTTCAAGTTCATACTAGTCTGACGAATCTCAATAACGTGTGGAATGATATAGTTGGATATTTTGTGGGTAAGTCCTCCAGATCGCTGCAACTTATTATTGACAAGTTGGTGGTCCATGCTGCCGTGTATTAAATCTGGCAGGAGAGGAACAACATGATTTTTGAAAATCACGCTCGTCCTCCGGAAGCTGTTGCGATTTTAGTTCTTCAAACTGTTCGTTGTCGGCTTTTTGGATTGAGACTTAAGAAGACCCCTCGGGTGGAGAATACGTTGACCTCATGGCTGCTTGGTACGGTTGATATGGATACTAGCGCAACGTAGCCCTCTTTGTGTTTGTGTTCCTAGTGTTTATTGTCTAGGTGGTTTTTACCTTCGGGTTTGGTTGTTTGGTTTTTTTCTGGATTTGACGGTGTCTGTCCCTAGTATGAATTAGTAAGGACTCTCCTTGCTACTTGTTTTGTTTGCGGTATATATATACAAAATCACCGGGGTAACCCTTTACCCAAAAAAAAACACCGCTGCTGCTCGCGCTGCACATGAGACACTGAAAACGGATGCCAATTCAGTGACGTGTCTCACGTTGGCCACCATGTCTACTGAGATTCAGAAGAGCATGGTAGACATGACAGTCTTTCAGATGGTTGGGAACTTAAGGGCATGTTTGAAACACAGGCCCGACAAAGAACGCTATGAGACCGTTGTTAGGTTGATCACTTGTCGAACGGCCGAAAGCACTCCTGTCAGCGCCCATGTCCTTAAGATGAAAAGGTACATTGATCGGCTTGCGAAGCTCGACTACGTCATTCCTCAGGAAATGGCGACGGACTTGATCCTATGCTCTCTTTCCAGTTCATTTACTCCTTTCAGGTTTAACTTTAACATGAACAGTCTAGTTAAGACAATGACCGAGCTTCACGGTATGTTGAAAACTGCTGAGATTAATTTTCTCAGCAACAACAACAAGACTAATGCCACTGAAGTGCTCGCGATCCGATCTACTAGTGTCAAGAAACCTGAGGTTAACAAGAGGAAACCTGGGCAGAGGAAGAAAGGCAAGGCTGCTGCTAATAGGAGCTCTAGTAACACCAGCAAGGCCAAGTCAAAAGCATCAAAATCACTACTGCCAAATCAGTGCCAATGCTATGAAACCAATTAGTCAATACCTATGTGAGGATCAAGCCACTAAAGTCAAAATATTTAATCTTAACGTTTAAGAAATAATCTAGAGCCAAATAACCGTATGTGACGTATTACTCAACCCTAAACCACACCAATTAACAATGATGAACACATTGTAACAGATTCATGCATTCAAATTCAGTTGATAACAAATAATTTTCATAAAATCAACATAGACATCCCAAAAAGTCAAACCTGAAAAGTCAACAATTCATAAAAGTCATCTAGGCCTAGGTAGTAACAAAGATTTAGCCTAATATATTCATACCATTCAAAAACATTAATTCTAGAATTGAACTAAAAAACATGATGTAGTCAAGAATTTAAACTAGAAGATTAATGTTTAAGAATTTAAAATAATCAAACCGAGTGGCTTAGATCTTCTACAAATAAGTTTCTTATGCTCTTTTGCTTTGTTTCGTCGCTTCTGTCCTTCCTCTGCCTTTGAGTTTTCTTTCGGCCGTCTGAATGTGTTTTGTGTTCAGCCAGTCAGAATGTGTGCGTCTCTCTTTAAACAATTGATGTTGAATTTGTTTTATACTTGATTTGCGTCGGAGGCTTCCATCCCACGTGACCTAGCCGGACTAATATTTGATTGGTTCAGGCCCAAGAATGTCCAAATACTTTCCAAAGATCCAGCTCACATGTTTATTAATCCTCAGCCCAAATACGTTCAGGCGATCCCACGTTTACATCCAAATTTCATTTTAGTCTTTGACTTATACAAAGCCACAAATAAACTACATGCTTGTCAAACTTTCATCCCTTTGTTCTCCACCGTGCACACTAACATCTCCATCACTTTTGTTTATTTTTATTTCATAACCTACAAAATAGTTACATGTAAATATATTAGATATCAATTCTTAACAATCTACAATTAAATCACTTCAAATGTTTTTTCTCATCTTTCTTTCTTTTCTTTTTTTTTTCTTTCTTTGTTTCATTTATATTAAAAGTTAATTTTAATATTGATGAAAATTAGATAGAGCTAACTCGTTGATGGATACAACTAGCGACCAAATTAGAATTTGTATGAAATAAAGTGTGTTATGACACCACTTATCACAAATTCACATATAGAAATTGACGCACATCAAACTTGCAACAACCCATACTTTTCCCTTAGTTTCATCAAAACAACATTGGGAACCTGCATTTAAATGATTTAAACAATTGAGTGCCAAAAATCACCAAATCCATATCAAAATTCGTTTAAATTGTGGAATTTATTTTAGAAAATCATAGTCTTGATGCTACGCATCAAATATTCCCACACTTTTTTCTTCCTCGAAAAACTCGCAATGGAATCACAACTGGAAAAATGACTTTTTTTTTCTTTCTTTTTCTACTCTACTATTTTTTTCTTTTTCTCTGATATAATTACACGCTAAAACATTCCAGATTTTAACCCACCACCATTAACCAAAAATATATATGTCAAGAGAATAGTAGATAATTGATGGATGATGTGTTTGAGCTTTATAACATTTTTCCTTTTTTTTTCTTCGTACCTAAAACCATATTCACCCAAATAGTAGATCTCTGGAGTCACTATCCCTAGAGGTAGTACGTAGGATCGGCGGTTTATAGCACTTTATTTTCTTTATTTTCTTTTTTTTCATATTTTCTCCTTTTTTTTATTTTTTTCTCTCTTTTTTTTGTAAATGAATAAAGCTCATATGGATGGTAAAAGGCGAGGCGCCGCTATTTAACGGATTTATTTTCATAAAAAGATCATAGCGTGCCAAAAATTCTCAAGACATATACATCTTTACCTAAAGTGGTACCTATCAACCTAGTCGACAGTTTCGGCTTTACCAATCCTCCCAAGGTGAAAACCCACAAGATATCCTGATTTATTATTTATTTATTTATTTAACAATGACATGATTTTTAAGCTATCATTGTTGGTTGGGCATACCAGCACATCACTAGCTAGACGCGCTTTCTATCCTAACTTTTTCAGTTTTTTTTTTTTCAAATTTCCAGCTATATCTATCATTTTCCATATTAGTTGCAAGCAATCAAGAACATTTTTTTTTCAAAAATTTAAAAATTTTCAGTTTTTTTTTTCAGTTTCATTTTTCAGACTTTCCCTCCCCACACTTGATTCGTTATTAACCGACACATAATTTGAAGATCATCACTTTGCTCGAAATGCCAACAATAATGTCACCATCGTCTTCGAATTCAAGATCCCAACGTTCGAAAGAAACTCGGTTCGATTTGTTGTTTCGCTCACTCCGGTTGCTACTAACATCGGACTTGCACCACCTTAGACCCGCACTATCTGTAACACCGCAACCCAAGTAGGGCTGATGTGTCACTCGTACAGTAAACAGAGATAGCAACAATCCAAAATACTCAATTTAAATGCTTTTAATCTAAAAACCAAGTTTAAACAAAGACATGACAAGTTCAAAGAAAGTGATAATTTAAATAATTAAAGTTTTTAAAATCCTTCCAGTTTCTTGCCCTAATCAGTTTTGCTCTCTTTTAATCTCTTTCCCTTGATCCCCAAAAGTACCTGTCATAACAAATAAAGAAAACACAAGAAAAAGAAAACGTCTGAGCCAAAAATTGCTCAGTAACGGTAGAATAATAGCAGTACAATGTAACAAAGACGGGAAAACATAAATATACGACTCAGAAGAAATAAATTCAACTGCCGATTTCATTAAGAACCAAAAGAAACATGCACGACTTAAGTCAATACGCAGGGGAGGCGGGCAACAAGCTGCGCCGCCAAACCCTTTTGAATAGCAAACCCTAGCCGTATAAAAACAACATTCTTTAATCTAGAGGTCGCACTATTCCCACGCATGACTTTCTGGATCCGGTTCAACATGGCCACCGCCTCTGTCTCAAGATGACCGAAAGTATCGAAAGCGAAAGGAACAAACACATGTTGATTCTCAATGCACGCTTTCTCATGTTTGTTAACCTTTCCAGCAGCAGCCCTGGACGCCGCCTGACCCGCTGTGAAGTTGCTGGCCCTTAGCCCCACAAGAGGGGAAACCCCCGTCAGATCGACACAAGCGTGTTTCCCATTCTGCCACCCAAAAACAAGTATGTCGGCCGGCCGGAGAGTGGAACGCCCATCCATGGGGTCAGACAGGAAGTTAACAGGAGCCTCCTTCCTGGCCGAGATCCCAGCCCGCCTGAAAATGTCAAACAGAGCGTCCCGAACTACATCATGACGATATTTAAACCCTGGGAGCTCTTTGCAGTGCACGGCGTGCTCCCCGAACGAATCCAAACATGCCTTGTTGCAGACGGGGCATTTTCCATCCACGGGGAACAGGGGAACCATGAGGCGGTACTTGAGGATGGCCCGGTATTCGACAGGCGACATGTGTTGCCCCAACCCATCAATAGGGAGAGCATGGAGGAAATCCTGCGCATGTGGCTGTCGGAGGCATTCCCAAACGGCCTTTTGCCTAACTGTCATCTCAAAGTTGGCTTCCATCTCGAGCATGCTTTTACCGAAGAGGGCATTCGCCAAAACGTGTTGGGCTTTTGGTGGGGCGGTGTCCTTATTGGTGAAACCGCTCAAATCAAAGCCCGGGATAATGTCATGGAGACCAGCTAAGGCATTCTCATAGTCGGGGCTCATGCCACAGCCCCCGCATTCCCGTAGAATATGGTCTTGGAGAGTCCAAGTTTGGGCACGCGAAGCCACAAAGGCGTACGAGGTTGCCTCGACCGCCGAATAAACCCCAAGCCCCCCATGCCGAGTCGGCAAGGAGGCAAGTCGCCATTGTAAGTCCCCGAAGAAGGGACCCCCACACACAACAATGTCCTCGACGGCCATCCGCAAATCCTTATCAAAACCAACTGCAGCCGTCATCATGTGGGTGGGGGGGCAAGTTCTTAGGCCAAAGAGAAGCTTGGCGAGCCCCATGCACGAACGAAGCAGGAGGAGTTCGCATTGAGGGTCATCCAGCGTGGGGAGGAGGCGCATAAGATCGGCAGCATTGGAGGCCCTCCTCGCGGCCAGCCCCTGAATAAACTGGTCATCCCGACTAACAGCCCCCCCAAGGAGCTTCACCCCTTTGGCGGGTCTACTGATGTCAGCAGGGAAGAGACCCGGGCGAACTTTCTCACCATCGCAGGATGGCCAAAAAAGCTCCGTCTTCCGAATGTTAAGGGTCAGACCCAACGACGGCCCTCTCTCGTTGATAATCCCGAGGGCCTTGGCAACCTCCCCGGTATCCCCAATAATCGTCCCATCGTCAAGATACCAGGCATGGAGTAGCAGGTGACAATTGTCACGGATACGGTGCACAAGCGGGTGAAGGACGAGGGCAAACAGGAGGGGCCCCAATGGGTCACCCTGTTGAACCCCAGTAGTGGCCCATATATGATCGTCCCCCAGGTATAAGCGGGCAGGCTGCCCATAAAGGAAGTCAACCCAAGGTGAAATGGACGGGCATCTAAGCCTGACCTCACGAAGCAGGGACGACCGATCAACCAGGTTGAAAGCATTGGAGAAATCGACCGTAAGCATGGCGAGCCCCCCATCACGATATCGTTCTTCAACCAGACGGTTGACGCTATGGAGAATGGCTTCAGCGCCGCCCGATACCCCAACCCCAAACTGGAAGTCACCAAGGTAATTAGCCATTGCCTTACAGACCCCTTGCATCGCAACCTTGGAGACCAACCGCCTCCAAATAGTGCCAACGGCAATAGGACGAATCCCGTTATCAGGCTTAAGGAGCGGCGTTAGGGGGGCCGAGGCAACAAATTCCGCTAAGCCGACCGGACACCGCCCCCCCAGCCAAAGGTTAACGACCGTTGTGATAGCATCTAGGAGGTCCCTAGCAGTAGCAGACCCTTCCCCGCACAAGCTGTCCATAAGGTGCTGGGCACGCAATCCGTCTCTTCCACACGACGTCCCTTTCGGGAAGGATTTTATACATTCAAGGACTCGCACCCCACTCGAGACAAGCGGAGGCTCGGAGAAGGGAGTCGAGGGTATGGACGGCGATGGGAGGCACGGGTGCTTGGATTCTAGGGCACGAGTGGTTTCATCGTTGTACGGCGCCACCCCAGAAGAAGACAGCACCTTCACGGCTGCAGTGAAATGACCGTCAGCAATTTTCCGGATGCATCGCTTGACGTTGGCCTGCGCATGGTCCCCCTTCTCATCGGAACCAGTGCCCGGGGACCCCTTAGCCTCCCCCCCAGGATTGTCAAGGATACCCTTAACCAACTGTTCAAAACCCCCCTCCTTTCCCCAAGTAGCTAAGGATGTCATGATGGATCTGCACTGCAGAGCCTTCCGGTTCCCAGAGCGGCAATCATGCCTATTCTGAGGTCTGAAAACCTGCAAGGTGCACCGAGGGAGAAGAAGCAGCCTAACCCAAGCATCATCAGAACCAGGGTGGGCGGCCACACGAAGGAGGGCAAATTTAAGCGCCTGGGAGAAGGCTAGACGGCAACTATGGGGGATGCTCTTGACTGTAGTAACGCGGGCCTTGAAGACCCGATCGAGCAGCCCCCCATCCAGCGGAAACGAGCAAGGATCATTAGGCACATGGACAAGGGGGGACCGACTGGGCTAATGTACCAATAAGGAAATATAACAGTAACAATATGTACATTGGCTGCAGCCCTAATGTACCAGTAATGTGATATGGGAGTGTGGGCACACACACCTAACCAATTCACTAATAACTATAATTTTGCCTAGGATCGATCCATACACCTCTAATTAACTAACTAGTGCAGCAAATTAGCACGTCAACGAACCCTGAAATATTCAACAGCCGCTAACTAACAAAGAAATTAACACCTTAAGACCGACTACTCTCTCTGGGCGATTTTGGCGAACCAGTGTTTATGCTCCTTGGTTCATTTGATCTTGTTCCTTTCGACGATTTTTCTGCACGTTAATTGTTTGCGATTATCTCCTAGCATTCCTGTCATCGTCATCACTAATCGTTGATTTGGTATGAGATGTGTTAGCGGCTGTTGAATATTTTAGGGTCTATTTTACAAAGTCTAATTGTTCAATAGGTGTGTAACTCCCTATGATCGAATCAGCTGAGATTGTGGTGAGTTATGAGTAGTGTTAGCAGCCATATCCATCTCAATTAAGGTATGTTAACTGTCGTCTCCTTCCTATCGAATTCCGATTAGGGTTCCTATTTTTTTCTTTTGTTTATTCCAGGAATTCGATTTGAGTTCTCTTGGGTGTGTAGCAATCTGTGATCATCAGTGATTTAGTGCAAGTTGTATATTTCATAGATCCTTGTATTGTATATGTGGCCGGTACGAATTTGTTAACGCCTTGGAGGGTCAGATTTGGATTCCGACGGCTGGTAGAGATTATGTGCTGGTTGGCGGCTAGGGTTGCATGCTCCCATGCAACCGATTATTCCGAGTTCCAAACCTAAGGTTGCGTCTTCTTTGGCGCAGCGTGTTAAAAACATAAATGACTGGGTGCCTTCTCATAAATTTACATCGTCATTGTCGGTGTCTGACTCTAGTGTGGAACCTAAGACTGATTTACCTAAATTGAATGAGAAGGAGATTCCGGTGGACCCTAAGGCCCATAATAAGAACCCTGTACTCCCACAAGAAGAACCTCAACCACAGGTAACCTCGTATGCTAATGTTGTCATTAAGGATAAGAACTCAGGTCCTTCTAAAGCGAACTTCCGGGTGTTCAGTTCTGGGTATAACGAACATGGGGCAGATGTGGTTATTCCGTTGGACACAGTTAGAAGGGTTTCTAGTGAAATGGGTTACACGTTGTATGGTTACTTTTTGGGAGATAGGCTTGCTTATCCGGTTGTGGAATACTACACTAGACAAAATTGGAGGAAGTATGGGATTGTTAAAAGTATGATAAATGGGAATGGCTTCTTTTTCTTCCAGTTTAGTGATCAAAAGGGTATGATGGATGTGATAGAGGGTGGTCCCTGGATGATCCGTAACCAGCCTTTATTTCTTAATGTGTGGTCTCCTAATGCGGTGTTGAAAAAGGAGGACATTGATATGGTGGTGGTGTGCGTCAAACTGCATAATGTGCCTTTAGCGGCCTATACGGATGACGGGTTAAGCATGTTGGCCACCAAAGTTGGTAAAACAAAACATCTTGATGCGTATACGTCAGAGACGTGTCAAGATGTGTGGAGGAGAAGTAGCTATGCTCGTGCTTTCATTGAAATCTCAGCTACTCATGTGTTTGTGGATAAAATAACCTTAGCTATACTGGATGAGAATGGAGAAAATTATATAAAGGAATTGGTGGAGGCCGAGTATGAATAGAAACCTCCACGTTATGAACAATGTTGTGTTTCCGATCATCAATTGAAGGATTGTCCTAAACACAAGCCTACTCCTACCGCTACGGTGGAAAAAGTAAGCCCCCTTGGTTGACACGGATGGGTACCCCTTGGTTAATCGGAAAAAGGGTGTGAAACAGGTTGGCTATCGGGTTCCTAAGCAACCTAAGAAGTTTGAATATAGACCAATTTCGGGTAATAGTAGGTCTGAGTCGTCGAAGGGGGCTTCGAAAAATGGTAAAGAGCCGACAGGTAGTGGGGGTGAGTCGTTGAAGGGTAAAAATGGTAAGGAGCCTACTAGCTCTACGAATAATAATAGGTATTCTATTTTCACTTCTTAATATAATACTCATGGGGACGGTGCTCAAGAGGAGGTGGTTCGAGATGTCGATGATGAAACTGGTGAGTTTATGGCTGACGGTTTTAAAGGGGCAAGCACCCTTCACCAAACTTTTCCCAATGATTAATTTAGCTTCTTGGAATATTAGGGGGCTGAACCGCTAGGTAAAACAAAATGAGGTTCGTCAATTGGTTCGTGATCACAGGTTGAGTTTGTGTGCTATATTGGAGTCTCATGTGGAAATGGCTAATCTTACGAAGGTGTGTAGTGGGATTTTTCGCAAATGGGATTAGGTGTCTAATTCCATGCATTGTACCAAAGGGAACCGAATTATTGTGGGTTGGGACACGGATGTTCTGGATGTTATGACCCTTTCTAGGACTGACCAGGTTCTTCATGTGCAAGTGGTTATTAAGCATTCACGGGTGGTTATGTTTTGCTCATTTATATATGCTACCAATTATTATGTTACTCGTAGGAAGTTGTTGCAGAACTTGCAAACGCATAAGTTGTTTATGAAGGATGGTGCGTGGATTATCATGGGAGATTTTAACACAACGCTCCATGTGGATGAAAAGTCAGCGGGTTCGTCTAAACTCGATGTGGGAATGGTCGAACTCAAAGACCGAATCAGGATTCTGGAGGTTTTTGACCTGAATAGCTGTGGGTTACATTTTATTTGGAATCAAAAAACCTAAGGGTGGAGTGGGTGTGTTGAAAAAGCTTGATCGGGTTATGGGGAATTTGGGGCTTATGGATCTTTTTCCTAATTATTTGGTGGGATTTCAGCCGTACCGCATCTCTGATCACTCTCCGTGTGTTCTCAAAATTCCGGGTCAATTTAATAAAAAGCATGCACCGTTCAAATTTATCAACTTTTTAGCGTACAAGCCGGATTTTTTAGAGGTTGGTAAAGATAAGTGGGATGTGGTTATTCATGGAGTTCATCAATTTAAGGTGGTGAAAAACTCAAAATGCTTAAAAAACCTTTACGTAAAATGCTCACCATGCAAGGGGATATTCATAAGACTGTGAATACGTTGCATATGCAGCTGGATGAGGCGCAAAAAGCTGTGGATCTGAACCCCTCAGATCAGGTTATTCGTAATTGGGAGGCGGAATGCTTACGTCGCTTTCAGGTGGCCAGTCTTGATGAGGAGTGATGAACCACAAAATCACACTGTAAGTAGATATGAGATAGTAATTCAACTAGGAACAAGCTAATTAATGAAGAATAATAGATGAATCGATTGTTTTATTGATATCACTATATTTGAATACAATTGGGAAAAACACATAGTAAATGTGTAGTTTTTCAGAACTCAAAGTTACATCATTGATGAATAAGTGAACTATTTATAGAGTTTCTAGAGTCGCATCTTCATAGGCTAGTTGGATGCACTTGCGTCTTGTCCATCCGCAACTGCATCACCTCCGACTTGTTCTTTATACGACACTTGCTCTTGAGGTCTTTATTATCGGAAATGTAGCTGCTAGGACATTTGCATGTCCAGCCTTGACCTATCCTCATCAAGGAGCGTTATCTGAAGCAAAAGTCTAAGATTCATTGGTTAGCTACGGGGGATTCTAATACGGCTTTCTTTCATAACTCGCTTAAATGTAGGCATCACCGGAACGGGATTGATCCAATCTGTGATGTTCATGGAGTGACTCATGAGGGTGATGCAATGCCGGAGGCCCTTGTGTCTCACTATGAAAACTTCCTTGGTATTGAGGGGACGGCTAATCTTGATGGTATTGAGGGTTTATTTCCTAATCGGCTTGATACTAAGGTTGCGACTACTATGATTAGGATGGTTATTGATGAGGAGATTCGTAGTGTGATGTTTTCTGTGAATGATGATAAGGCCCCGGGTTCGGATGGGTATTCGGCTGTGTTTTTCAAAAAAGTGTGGCCTGTCATTGGTGTGGAGTTTACTGCTGCTATAAGGGACTTCTTTGTGACGAACAATCTTCTGCAGGAAATCAATCATACCTTTCTAGCTCTCATTCCGAAGGTTCCTACTCCCTCTACTGTGTTGGATTACCGTCCCATTGCTTAATGCAATATTTTCTACAAATGTATTAGCAAGATTATTGGTAATAGAAATAAAGATGGGCTCGGGCAAATTATTAGCACCAATCAGTCTGCTTTTATTCCGGACATAATGATTTCTGATAACATTATACTTACCCAAGAACTTATGCATAATTACCATAAGCAGTATGATCCTCTGAGATGTGCTTTTAAGGTGGATATTCAGAAAGCTTATGACACTGTCAGTTGGTCGTTCTTGGAGAGTGTCCTAAAGGGTTTTAGCTTTCACGATACTATGGTGAAATGGATTATGACGTGTGTTACTTCCCCGTCTTATTCCATCTCTACTAATGGTAACGTTCATGGTTATTTCAGGGGAAACGTGGCCTTCGACAAGGTGACCCGGTCTCTCCTTACCTTTTCACAATGGTTATGGAGATCCTTACTCTTATTTTGCAGCATAATACTGGTAGTGACCCTGCTTTCCGGTTTCATCATCAATGTGCTAAATAGCGAATTATTAACTTATGTTTTGCTGATGACTTGTTTCTGTTTGCCCACGGGGATCTGTATTCGGCTAAGAGTATCCTCAGGTCTTTACCGATGTATACTGCTATGTCTGGTTTGGTTCCTAGTGTGCAGAAGAGTACTGTGTTCTTTTGTAATGTCTCGGATATTACTAAGGCGGCTATCCTTGATGTTCTCCCTTTTGTTGAAAGGGTGTTGTCGGTCAGATATTTAGGGGTTCCTCTTATCTCTTCCCGGCTTCGGTATAATGATTGTAGTATTCTAGTTGACAAGTTGAATTCTAGAATTTCGAATTGGCTTAATAAATTCTTGTCCGCTACGGGCCGCCTCCAGTTGGTTCGTTCGGTTCTGATGTCGCTGCAGGTGTATTGGTCGTCTATGTTTATCTTGCCTCGTCGCATCATTAAGGAGCTCGAGGCGAAAATGCATGATTTTCTGTGGGGCATTGGGCCGGTTTATGATGGTAAAGCAAAGGTGGCTTAGAAATCCTTGTGTGTTTCGAAGTTAGAAGGGGGGTTGGGTATTCGTCGATTAAGAGATACCAACAGATCGCTTATGGCTACTCATATTTGGAGTATATTGTCCAAACGAGAGTCGTTATGGGTTGTTTGGGTTTACTCTTACCATTTGCATTCCCGACATGTTTGGGATATTCGGATTCCTCAAAATTGTTATTGGAGTTGGCAAAAAAATCTTGTTGCTCCGTCCATTGATTTGTCCCTTTATTAGAGTCATTGTTGGTGATGGAACTTCTTCGTCTGCTTGGTTTGACAGATGTAATGATAGTGGGCCTTTATGCCAGTTTATTACTCCACGTATGGTGTATATGGCTCGTTTACAGAATTCAGCCTCTGTTGCTAATTTGGTTGTGAATGGGGTCCCTAATGATTGGAATTTATTAGGGATGGAGTTGCCGATTCTCCAGTCGGGTGTTCCTGATAAGTTGGTTTGGGTCTCGCGAACTTATACTGGAGACTTTTCTACTTTGGTTGCTTGGGATTCTATTCGTATGCATTTTCCTGTTGTTCCGTGGTCTCGTGTGGTTCTCGCAGTGCATTCCTAAGTATGCGTTTAACATGTGGCTGATTTTGCAGGAAAAACTTCCTACTTAGGATAGGATGTTGCGTTGGGATAGTAGACGGCAGAACCAGAACATGATGTGTTGTCTTCTTTGCTGTGCCAATTTTGACTCCATTAATCATCTTTTCTTTTTGTGTTCGTATTCGAGATGTGTTTGGGATCGTGTCCGTTCCAGAATTAGATTAGTGGCTACTAATCCTTTTTGGTCGGAAATTATGGCGGAGCTTTGTAGTTCTGCGGGGTCTAAGTCGTTTAACTCTGTTAGCAGTAGGATTGTGGTTGCTGCGACTGCTTAATTTGTTTGGCAGGAAAGAAACAATCGCCTATTTCATAATTAGACTCGTCCACTAGATGTTCTTAGTTCGGTGATTACTGATGTTGTTTGGATGCGGCTTGCTAGTTTAAAGTTTCGAATGTCCCTCATGTTCTAGGTCGACTGGTTGAGTGGGGGGTGGCTGATGGTTTTGTGTTTGACAACGGGGGCTAGGGCTGTTGCCCTCTTGTCTACTCTGTTTGTTTGGTTTTTTCTGAGCTTGTGTTATGTTTGGCTGTGTGCTTTGTTTACTTTCAGGGGCATATCCCTGTTTGAACCAGAAAGTGATTTTGCTTTCTACTTGTATTGGTTCTCTTTTTATGTTTAATGGATCATCAGGGAAACCCTTACCAAAAAAAAAATTAGCACGTCATTAACTACTTTGAGACGCCGTGGCTAATCGCTCTGCCACAGATAGAGCACGTCAAAAGGTGCCACAGTTGACGCCCTATGGTCCCCATAGGTGGATGTGCTGGGGTATTGAGGCCAAATAAACGGTAACATATGCAAGTCAACTCACAAAAATGAACTTGGTAACCTTAACTCTAAGGTTTGTAACTATGTTCAAATATAACGGGAACATACGATAATGAGTACAAATGGGTCTATCCTATCGCATGTATACAATTTTAATAAAACAGTACAGTGCAATTTAACAATAATCAATGAAACAGTATGACACTAATCAATGGAATGGTTCGATAAGGTATATATGATAATGACACTTGAAGCAATAAAATACGAACTCAAACGAAAAATAATTAAGCTATGAGGGAAAGGTCAAAAAACCGCACCTTAGCTTATAAGTAATAACGAATTCAAAAGTAATGCTATGCCGGTGAACCACGAAGACCGACACTTCATTATTTTATATTTACATTAGGTTTACTTTGAACTTGTATATATTTTTGCTTGGTGAATAATTAATACACTTTTATAATCGACGAGCTAAGCCCACCAGAAAACCTTAATGACATACTTTATTATTCTAAACTCTTGCTTTTCTTAAAATGATCGTAAGCCAAAATCAGATGAATGTGTAACAATACAGTAGTTAGGGGAGGCGGTATGAGGAGCGGCTCCAAGCCCGGCTCCTCATGAACCGCGCGATTCGATCCCGGCAACGACACCGCTTGATGCGGTTCCCCTCCCCCGGCTCCAATTTGCGGTCTTTGACGGGTTCTCCAAACCGGCGAGAGCCGCCCACTTTTGCTTGTTATTTTTTTGACAGTTGCCTTCTACGGCTACTTTTTTTTATTTTTTTTCATTTTTTACCAATTACCACTATATATACTACCAGATTTTATAACATTTTTACACACATCTTCTTCTTTCACCTATCTTCTACCTCTTTAACATATCTTCCATTCTTTATTCATGGGTCGATCAAAGAAAAAATCACCCACTCTCACGAAAACATCCACCGCTCCCACAAAAAAAATATAAACCGAGGGTTCGAAATACCGGTCAACGCTCCAACGCAAATCCTCCACCAATCACAACCGGCTTTTTTCACACCACATCCTTTTCCAAAATCGTACATTGATCTCCTATCCGGACGTTATGGGGTTCAAGGGGAGTTATATCCCCCACATTCTTCCCAAATGCATCAATTCCCCTCTAACGTCATGTACCAAAACACACAATTTCGAGAGCCAAGACGTCAAATCGATTCCGAATCCGAAGAAGAAGTTGAAGAAGTTGAAGAAGAAGTCGGAGAAGAAGAAGAAGAGCTTGCGGTTGAAGAAGAGGAGATCGAGGTGATGGACGAAGACGTCCAAGTGATTACAAAGAAGAAAGTTAAATTTCTGACGAGTGCGAAATGTAAAACTTGGACATCGGAGGAAGAGCTTAATTTGACAAAAGCTTATATTCATTGGACCGAAGATGGCAAAAAAAGCGGATCAACAATCCCGCGATTCGTATTGGGGTAAAGTTCTTGCCCACTTTGACGGTTTGATGGGTGCACCTAGTGGGCGAACTAGGGACCAACTAAGCTCAAAGTGGAAGAAGTTGAATACGAAATTGTCGAACGTTAATGGTCTCTACATTCAGTCGGTAAAAATACATTTTTTTAACTCGATATATATATATATATATATATATATATATATATATATATATATATATATATATAGGGAGAGGATCATTTGAGAACCAATTGGTTTTGAGAACTTTTGAGAACCATTCTGAGCCACTAGTTATCTATAGGGAAATCCCCCCATGAATTTGAGTGGTCCCCCCATGAAAATTAGTGGCCCATAATGGTTCTCAAAAGTTCTCAAAAGCAGTTGGTTCTCATTTGAACCTAACCATATATATATATATATATATATATATATATATATATATATATTAACTTGTTTATTTTTTTTGTAATAGACTAATACTTGGACAAGTGGGAGTGCGGATGTGGACGTTTTGATGAAAGCCCAAAACTTGTATAAAGAAATATACGAGAAAAATGGGTTTGCTCATTTGGCGTGTTGGGTCGAGGTAAAAGACCATCCAAAGTGGGCTCCGGTTGCGAATGTAGTTGGTGAAATACTGGAACCGGGTAAAAGGACGAAGACGTCCGAGTCGGGGAACTACACAACTTCGAATGATGTTGGGTCGACTCAATTGCCCGATCTAAATGAAGACTCAACCCCTACATACCCAAAGAATAAAGGGAAAAAGAAGTCGGGCGAGTCTTCGTCCACCGCAAGGAGTTCGGCATCGGAAAAGGCGTTGGAAATGATGTCGGATTTTCAAGCCAATTGGATCAAAGAAAGGGAGCTTAAGGCAATGCTTCGGGATGAAACCTTTGGAAAGAAGCAAGCGATGTACGATGCGATGAAAATTACAATGGAGGCTCAACGTCAAGTGATCGAGACCAAACTAGCACGTGAACGAAAAGAAAAAAAGAAAAGTGATCTCGAGTACTTCATGCAACCGCACGACGACGTTGATCCTCAATTCCTTCCACTTGTGCTTCAACAAAAACGAGAAATAGCGGAAGAATATGGATGGGATTGCCCATTTTAAGTTTTTATATTTTAAAAAATCTAGTATTGTTTTAAGTTTTTTTTTTAAAATTCCAAGTATTGTATGGTTTAATTCCCAGTATTAAATGTTTTGTTTTTATTAAAAGTTGTTATTTTGTTAAGTTGTTTAAATTAAAAAAAATAGAAATCGGTTTGGATTTGAAGCCACACCACCACCATACCATGTGGTGTGGCTCCAAATGGCTTCAAAAACACCTAAAATGAGTTGACACTATACTATTGGATGATAGACATGGCTTGGGGGAGCCACATGGCTACCATACCTCCTCCCCTTATTTTCTTAATTTCTTTTTAAAAGCTTTGCAAGTACATGTCTAAAAGATTATAAAATATATAATAAAATATGATGGAGTTCCAATATATTTGTACGTGGACTACTTTGCTGATATCTTCCCATTTAAAAATTTAAAACCATCACCATTTATGACAATTTACAGGGTTCTGTGATTTTATTTTTCTTTCCATATTTCTAATCCTTCAAACACAATTAACATGTAAGCCCACTCTTATGAGGGGTTTAAGACGTAACTTAATAACTGTTGGAAAATGTGTGTGAATGAGATGTTTATCTTAAAAGAATTTTTGTTCAAGGTTGGAAAAATGTGATTTGAGCTATCCCACATTGGTGTGGGAATAAAAGGTGAATTGGTTTATAAGAATAAACCTCAAAGCTCTAGATATCACTTGTGTCATGTTTTACTCTAGCTCATACCCTCGCGCAGGGGGGGGGGTGCGAAAAATGCCCAATCGGGTCGAAATTATGAACTCGTGCCTGCGCGACCTGCAGACACGAATGAAGCTCCGAAACGTGTGTCTGGCGACAACATATTTTTGCTAATTTTCGAACCAAATTTAGCAGATTCTAGAAATGACCTTTGGCTTTCCGACCTGATCTTTTAATGGACATAAATGAAACATTCATTCCGGATTAACTCATAGTAGTTAATGAATGACCTTTCGTGTGTCTATTTTTCATGTATAAGTACACGAGTTGTGGGCATAAAGAATACATAGAAAAATTGCATTCCAACGTCTTGCTGCTGCTGCTGATCTCCGTCTACAGCTTCATTCTGACCGTTTTTCAGGCAAGTATCTCGTCCAGCTGTACACACAGTTTTGAACCGGTGTACCCTGGGAACAGACGTCGAATCTGTTTAAGGGAATTGTGTCAAACACAAGCCCAGTTCCTCTCGTTTTCTCTTCTGTTTTTTCTGTTTTGCAGGAACATAGTTTGCTGCTGTTCGTGATAGTATTTTTGTGGTGTTTTCGCATACTGTTCTATCTCCTTTGTATTTAGTTCATTATTGTTTCTGTATTGTAATTAAACGATCGGTTGAATCGTTATTAACGATTGTTCTAATCGTTACTGAATTTCCAACAAACTTAAACAGATTGGTGTACACTTTGTGTACGAATATTTCTAACTGTTCTCCTGTGGGTTTCGTTTTTCAGAATGGACTCATCTCAGCCTTTACCGACCTCTGGTGTAGCGACCTCTGGGGTCTCTGCAGTTTTTACTTCTGCCGTTTCTGTTACCACGATGATGGTTGCACCGCTGCCTGGCGCGGTTGCAAGACACGCTGAGAAACCTGAAAAGTTCAATGGTCTGAACTTTAAACGTTGGCAGCAGAATATGCTGTTTTATTTGACAACATTGAACCTTGCGAGGTTCTTGACTGAAATCGCTCCCCAAGTGTCTGAAGGGGACATGAATGCTCAATCTGTGAGCGCGGTTCAAGCTTGGAAGCATTCTGAGTTCTTGTGTAAGAACTATGTGCTCAATGGTTTGGCGGACTCACTTTACAATGTCTACTGTAAAGTAAACACGGCCAAGGAACTATGGGAATCTTTGGAACGGAAATACAAAACCGAAGATGCAGGCACAAAGAAATTTGTGGTGGCCAAATTCTTGGATTTTAAAATGATTGACTCAAAAACTGTTATGAGTCAAATCCAAGAGTTGCAAATTATTCTTCATGATATTCATGCGGAGGGAATGTCACTTAGCGAGATGTTCCAAGTTGCTGCCATGATCGAGAAATTGCCACCAAGCTGGGTTGATTTCAAGAACTATCTAAAACACAAGAGAAAGGAAATGACCGTTGAAGATCTTGTGGTTCTTATTCGTATTGAAGAAGTGTAAGGGAATAATTTGTGGCTTGTGTATTAAATTATCCTTTGGCGGATTATTTTGAAGGCCTATGTGTTAGAATAGGTGAAAATTAGATGGGTTATGGGTATATTAGGTCACTGGGCCATTTTAGATGTGTTTAGGCTCAATTAAAATGAGTTTAAGGGGAGTTTTGTGGGCCTTTAAGGTCCAATACGGAAATTAGTGGGGACTTAGGGTTTTTAGGATGACTTGTTCTCCAAGATGGAGAATCCCTATAAAAGGGAAACCCTCCTCACATTAATAGGTTGCTGGTTTTGTTGGTTGTTGGCTCTAGTGTTCTTGAAGTGTATTTCACGAAATTCTCCTTAGAGAATTTCGACTTTTGTGTTGCAGCCAAGGTGATCAATCAAGTGTTCTTCAATCGGTTTGTTCTTTTTATTACTTTCTTTGATTGTTCATTGCTTTAATTGTTTATTCTTGAATCACCAATCAAACCGGATTCCGCACGGTCTTGATTGGACTAGATATCGCGTGAGGAGAGATTTTCGATCCTTACAATTGGTATCAGAGCCAAGAAACGCAAGTTTCGAGGCTCTCGCGATATCGGATTCAAGGTTTTGGTAAACTAACGATTTGAGTTTTTGGTGGATTTTCAGCTTTTAGCATACTCGGAAGTATTTTTGCAGGTTTGGACACAAAACAGGAGTTCTCGTGGAGATTTACACAAGTTTTGAGAATTTTTGATCCGTGAACAACAACTTTTCGATCAAGCTCTTGGTCGAAAAGCCCTTTTTGTCGCTTTTCTATGATCGAGAAAGACACTCGTGTCTTTTCGATCAGTTTCCCTCAGTCGAAAAGTCCCTCCTTTGAGACTTTTCGATCAGAAATCTCGATCGGAAAGTCCCCTTTGAGACTTTTTGATCAGTCCTTTCCAATCGAAAAGTCCCCCTGTGACCTTTCGATTAGCTCACTTTTCGATCGGAAAGTCCCCTCTGTGACTTTTCGATCAGCATACACTTTTCGATCAAAAAGTCCACTTTTCGATCAAAAAGTCTACTTTTCGATCAAAAAGTCCTTTTTCGATCAAAAAGTCCACTTTTCGATCAAAAAGTCCACTTTTCGATCAAAAAGTCCTCTTTTCGATCAAATATTCCAAGTTTCGATCTAAAGTCCACTTTTCGATGTAAAGTCCACTTTTCGATCCATTCTGTTTTTTATTGAAAACCCTCTTTTTGGTTTAAAAAAAAAATAAAAAGAAATAAAAAAAAATAACCTCATTTCCGAACCTGACTTTCCGATCCTGTTGAGACTTTTTGATCCACCATTTTCAATCCGATCTGATCAAATTAATTCCCTTGTCATTCAATCAAAGACATTCATGGCATCCTTTCTACCAGGTAATTCTGTATCTACCAGCAACAATGAGGTATGTTCTAATCCTAAATGCCAAATTACATTTAATGAATCTCAAGACAGGCAACGTAAGTTCTTTAATGAAACATTAAATCGTGAACTATCTGATAGAGACATGCGAGAGTACAGAGGTAGGAGTAAAACATTAAGTGAAAAACTAGAAGCTGCCAAAGTCGATATTAAGAATCTTCAAAGGCAACTGAGTGATAAAACTACATATCTTAGAATTGCTAATGAAGAAATTGACACATTAAAATCTAAAGTTGAACAACTTAAAGCCAAATTAGAAACATCGCAAACCAAGGTTGAACGAAATGATAAAATTGTGTCAGAAATGATGAAGGCTAGTTCTCTTTTCTATAACACAGATGCTCGAATGCGACATCTAAAAGCCAACTCTGGTTTGGGTCTCGGTACTGAGGTAAAAGATGAAAAATCCACTCATACAGTACCGATGCCTTTGATGCATGAAATGATCCCAGACTATGAGTGCCCAAAGACCTCTTTAGAAGCTAAGGTTGAAATAGAAAAGAAACTTACTACTTGCCCCATTGAAATTTCTGCTCCTGTTTCGAACATTACTAACACTTCTACTTCTTGTGAAGATAAAGTAAATGAAGAAGCAGGTTCAAAGGGAAAAAGTGTTTGCTTTGAGAGTCAAAAGTTTCTAGTTTTTAAAACTGATAATTTTGCTTCAAAAATTTTTGAGTCTGAGTCAACATTTCCCAAGTCAACTGTGTTTGATGAATCTGTTACTTGTAGTGTGTTTAACTTTGGGAAATGTGATGCTAAACCTGTGAAACCCTTAAAAACTATTAAAATTTTAAGAAGGGAT
Source organism: Deinandra increscens subsp. villosa (assembly GCA_039602395.1). NCBI lineage: Eukaryota > Viridiplantae > Streptophyta > Magnoliopsida > Asterales > Asteraceae > Deinandra > Deinandra increscens. The sequence goes on from JBCNJP010000025.1 coordinate 38,231,123, forward strand.
AAGGGACCACAGGTTGCTGGTCCCAAACTCACAAATGGTGGGGTGTTTAGACCTCATGATTTTGTCCCGTACCCAGAAATCAATTCTGCATATGACCAGTTTAAGCCGGTTCAGCGGGAGTACATTTTAACCACAAAGCCCCACGGTAAAACCCATTGGATCCATAAAAATTGTTCAAAACCAACTTGGATTTCCACTGGGCGTAACCAACCACAGGCTCCCGCATACCCAAAGAAACAATCTTGCCATGTCTGTGGTAGACCAGGACACGTGGCAAGAAACTGTTTATACCGGCCTTATGAACCCTATTATCCTAAAAGGGTTCATCAGAGACCCAGTCCAAGGACCCAAAAACAAAGTGACCCAACTCCAAGGCCCTGTCCATCAAAACCCAAGGTGCAGAAACAAGCACCTCAGAGTCACAAAGTTCAGCAGAAACCCAAGGCTCCTAAGCAACGGCCAAAGACCATTTTTAAAGAAAACAAAGCATCTCAGAAATCTGTCAAAACAGCTTGGAGACCAAAATCTGTTGAATCCCCAACACCAGTTTTAAGACATGTTTTCAAAACTGTTTCAAAATCACCCATCCATCCAAATCCAGTTGTGAACTTGACTTTCAAGCCTACTGGAGTGTACAAGAAACACTCCAAACAATTTCAAGAAATAAGAGTTCAAAATTCTAATAAGAATCCACCGAGAAAACCACAGGTTTTTGGGAAAGAAAATCACAAACCCAGAGATGTCAACAAAAAGGACATTCTCAGTCCAACCAAGGCAGCCACACCCCCAATCCCTGATGTTACCAAGGGAATGTTTTTAAAAGAAATTTCTTTCACTGACTCTTCAGGTATACCCAGAACCACAATGGCCTTGGTACTTATGGCTAATTGATCTCTCACCTTGTGCAGGAACAGTCAAGGAGGACTTCCATTAACTTATTTGTTTATGAAAGTGATTGTTCCAGGCACATGATAGAAGGCATCTCTCAACTACATGACATGCAGATTCTCAATAGTAGGTATGTTCTTCTGGTAAGAGGTAAATCTGGCAAAATCAGCAAGGTACTGTCTTGATTGTTCGTTTCTTGGCTAATTTGATGTGAAGTCTGGTAGTGCATTAAACAAAACCCATTTCTGAATTTTTTCAAAAGATAAACTTTGAAGGTTAACTTGGCCAATTGTGTTTAGTGAGTCGATGTTTAGTGATGTGTCAGTGTGTTCAAGTTATAAAAAAAAAACAAAAAAAAGAAGGAAAAGAAAAAAATGTGTGTTGTTATTAAAAATCAAAAAGCAAGGGGAAGAATAGAAAAGATGAAATTGTATTGTGCTTTTTAATTTTTAATCTTTTGTTTGTGTGCTTGAGAAGGTGGGAAGTGAAATAAACTTCCGTCTTGGAGATGGCTGACACGCGTAAGGCAGATGTGAAAGGCATGATCCATGGTGATATGCTGGTAGGCTCAGCTCTTAAATCTGAAAAGGTATGTGTTACACACTTAAAGATAACATATGGCAGTTTGTTGGGTAACAGCACTTAGGTTAATTGCATTTCTATTTGACTGCATGTTCAAGTTCCCGATACACACGCTTGTCTCCAAGAGTGTGAAATTGAGCTCAAAAAGTCAGTGTCCCCTCTGTTTTGTGTGAGCAAAGACCTGGGGATGCTTCGCATGTATGTAAGGCTCTCCTCTGCTTTGCGTGAGCAATGACCTGGAGTTGTTCATACATACGTGCTTCTAGATCATCAATAAAAAAATTTAAAAAAATTCAAAAAAAATAATAATATACACCCAAAAGATGCCAAAGAGCACATCAAAAGAGACCCTCAGGAGTCCAAAACCCTCAGCCTTTGTCACTGATGAGAGCATTATTAAAAATGTTTCAAAAATTCAGTTGACTTTGTATATTATCCCAAAAATTCTTTGTGATCTATTCTTTTTCTTCTCAACCAAGTCTCGAGCTCAGTTTCAAACTTCTGGTTTAGGTTGTGAAAATATGTGGTAGGGAATTTATATGCTTGATAGTGTGCAATAACATGTACCTAGGATTTGTTGAAACCCACTTGCAGTTTATAATTAATACACAATAAAAGATAATAAAGTGACAAACAGCCTGATAAAGAAAAGGGTTTGAGTTTAAAGTGGATCGGTATATTGGCAATCACCTGGACATGGTCGAGTAACAGAAGCTGAAAAGGGTTCCTCAGTCAGATTCATACGGTTTGATCCCATAGAAACCTTCTCATTTAGTAATTTGGTATGTTTGTTTTATTTTTATTCTTCTTTTGAGTTATCTTAAGTTTTTATTGTTTATTTTCAACGATGGCCAGGTTAATTTAAAGGTTTTAATAAGTTTTTATGGGTTTTGTGCAAGAAAGTATCACCCATCCAGAATCTCAGGGGGAGAAAATGTGAAGTGAGACATTGGGTTCAGGGGAAGTATTTAAAGAAAACCCGTAATTAATGTTAGGGTTTGTGTTAAATTATGTTGATCTCCTGCTAACCCAGTAACCAGTCATCATTTGCTGGTTAGTGTTTGTTCCATGTTGTGCATGACAGGTTAAATGGAAAAGAAAACTCATGGACAAGAAGGTCAAGGACTTAGTTGACCAAAGCAAGAACTCTGTTGTTGATCAAGTTGAAGAACCAGCCGGAAAAGGACTTACCCTACGCTTAGGGGAAGTTTGTTGGTTGTTCAAGTAAAGCTTCCAAAGACTCAAAAGATACCATTCGCAAGTTTCAGGGAAGCTGAATGAAGAAAAGATGCAGAGCAGTCGCAACAAGAAGTTCAGGAATGCCAAGATAGAGGTTTTCAAAATTTATCCTCTGAGGTCACCAGCAGGTCAAGACAGTTACTACTAACTCAGCAAGGACTCCACGTTTTTCAAGAAGAAGCAAGTATTTGAGAATCCTCCTCTCATTACGTGTTTATCATTTGAAGTTCAAGCTGATGCTGATTAAGAGAGAGAGCCATCAAACATCCCACATGCTGCCCAATGAAGATTGTAATAGAAAAGAATCTTCATCAACACATGTTCAAGCCAAAGAAGAAGACTGCAAGTCTGAAGATTGAAAGAAGAAGACATTTAATATCACAAGCCAAGGGGAAGATTGTAAGGGAATAATTTGTGGCTTGTGTATTAAATTATCCTTTGGCGGATTATTTTGAAGGCCTATGTGTTAGAATAGGTGAAAATTAGATGGGTTATGGGTATATTAGGTCACTGGGCCATTTTAAATGTGTTTAGGCTCAATTAAAATGAGTTTAAGGGGAGTTTTGTGGGCCTTTAAGGTCCAATACGGAAATTAGTGGGGATTTAGGGTTTTTAGGATGACTTGTTCTCCAAGATGGAGAATCCCTATAAAAGGGAAACCCTCCTCACATTAATAGGTTGCTGGTTTTATTGGTTGTTGGCTCTAGTGTTCTTGAAGTATATTTCACGAAATTCTCCTTAGAGAATTTCGACTTTTGTGTTGCAACCAAGGTGATCAATCAAGTGTTCTTCAATCGGTTTGTTCTTTTTATTACTTTCTTTGATTTTTCATTGCTTTAATTGTTTATTCTTGAATCACCAATCAAACCGGATTCCGCACGGTCTTGATTGGACTAGATATCGCGTGACGAGAGATTTTCGATCCTTACAAGAAGACAACAAACTTGCTCAAAAGAAGAGTGATGTCCCCGAGCAAGAAAAGGCCAATATTGTTGAATATGGCCAATCCTCCAAAGGTAACAAAAATAAAGGACGGGCTGAGAAGAAGAACAAGGGGAAAGGGTTTAATCTTAAACCAAAAGGTGGGTTTGGAAAGAAGAAATTTGAAGGCAAATGTTACAACTGTGACAAGCCAGGTCATCGGGCAAATGAATGTAGACAACCAAAGAAAGATGTCTCTCATCAAGCCAATATGGTTGATGATTATGAGAATCTTGTTGCCATGATCTCTGACCTCACAATGATGATCTCTAAGGTTAACTTGGTTGGTTCGAATACCAAGGAATGGTGGGTTGACACCGGTGCCACCCGCCATGTTTGTGCTGACAAGAACTTGTTCAACACCTTGAAAGAAGTTACTAATGGAGAAAAGCTCTTCATGGGTAACTCTGCCACTGCTGAAGTCAAAGGTGAAGGAATTGTGATCCTGAAAATGACATCAGGAAAGGAGCTTACCTTGACCAATGTGTTGTATGTCCCTGAGATTCGTAAGAATCTTGTGTCTGGGTGGTTGTTGAATAAGTTTGGTTTCAAAATGGTGTTTGAGTCAGATAAGGTCGTCTTGACCAAGAATAGTGTGTATGTGGGGAAGGGTAATGCCCTCAATGGTATGTTCAAACTAAATGTATTGGTCGTTAACAATGTTATGAATAAGACTGGTACCAATTCTGCTTATTTGCTTGATCCTTCTAATGTGTGGCATGGTAGACTTGGTCATGTTAACTTTAATTCCATTCGTCGTTTGATTAAATTGAATTGCATACCACCTTTTGATATTGACTCAAACTATAAATGTGAAACATGTGTTGAAGCAAAATTAACTAGATCATCATTCAAACCGGTTGAACGAAACACTGAACCTCTCGGTATGATCCACACAGATGTGTGTGATTTGAAATCCATTCCAACTAGAAATGGATTTAAATACTTCATCACGTTTATCGATGATTGCACGAATTATTGTTATGTTTACTTGCTCAAAAGTAAAGACAAGGCAATTGAAGCTTTCAATTGCATATAAAACTGAAGTTGAGAATCAACTTGAAAGGAAGATCAAGGTTGTACGAAGTGATAGATGTGGTGAGTATGTCTCACCATTTTCTGAATTGTGTTTGCAAAATGGAATTAGACATGAGTTCACTGCACCATATTCACCCCAATCAAATGGGATTGCTGAACGGAAAAATCGAACCTTGAAAGAAATGGTGAGTGCCATGTTAGTGAGTTCTGGTGTAAACCAAAACTTGTGGGGGGTTGCTATCCTTTCAGCAAATTATATTTTGAACAGGATACCCCATAAGAAAAGAGATGAAACCCCATACGAGTTATGGTGGAAAAGGAAACTGTCCTACGAATACCTCAAAGTGTGGGGTGTCTAGCCAAGGTGGTTGCTCCACTACCTAAGGCTCAAAAGATAGGACCAAAAACTGTTGACTGTATATTCATTGGATATCCAGATCACAGTAGTGCGTATCGCTTCCTTGTGCATGAATCCAAGATTCCCGATATTCGCAAAGGAACGATAATGGAATCAAAGAATGCCTCATTCTTTAAAAATATATTTCCATGCATTACAAAAGAATATGGAAATACGTTTGGGGCAGATGATGAACGTATTCATGATGAGCTAGTTCAGGAAGAACTAGAACGTGTTCCGGAAGAACTAGAACGTGTTCCGAAAGAACCAGAACGTGTTCCGGAAGAACAAGAGCAATCTGAGGAAGAAGATGTTGAGCTTAGGCGAAGCAAGAGGGCTAGAACTGAAAAGTCTTTTGGTCCTGATTTCTACACGTACATGGTAGAAAGTGAACCCAAAACATACCATGAAGCGGTAACTTCCTCAGAAGGACCTCAATGGAGGGAGGCCATCAAAAGTGAAATAGATTCTATTTTACAAAACCATACATGGGAACTAGTGGATCTTCCTCCGAGATGCAAACCACTAGGTCATCGTTGGATCTTCAAGAGGAAGATGAAGCCTGATGGCTCCATAGACAAGTACAAGGCAAGACTGGTGGTCAAAGGATACAAACAAAAAGAAGGTCTAGATTACTTTGACACATATTCACCAGTAACTCGAATAACCTCCATAAGGTTGGTACTTGCCATTGCAGCCATTAGAAATTTGGAAGTTCACCAAATGGATGTGAAAACCGCTTTCTTAAATGGAACAACCAGAGGGCTTTAGAGCCTCTTGACAAGAAAAGAAAGTGTAAACTGGTCAAATCCTTGTATGGACTAAAGCAAGCACCAAAACAATGGCATGAAAAGTTTGATCATGTCATGCGTGATTCTGGTTTCAAGATCAATGAATGTGATAAGTGTGTGTATGTGAAAGACACACCAGATGGTTATGTCATCTTGTGTCTATACGTTGATGACATGCTCATTGCTAGAAGTAATGACAATATGATAAAATCAACAAAGGACACCTTGAAAGCAAGATTTGACATGAAAGACATGGGTTTAGCAGAAGTGATTTTGGGAGTTAAAATCACATGAGCCCAAAGTGGACTTGCTTTAGGACAAACCCACTATGTGGATAAAATTCTTGAAAAGTTTAATGCAAGTGACTCTAATGTAGTTAAAACTCCCATTGACACAAGTCAACATCTAGCTAAGAACAGAGGACAACCTGTTAACCAATTAGAGTATTCAAGAATTATTGGCACTTTGATTTATTTGATGAGTTGTACCAGACCAGACTTAGCATATGCTGTAAGCAGGCTAAGTAGGTACACGAGTAATCCAAGTTCAAATCATTGGAGATGTGTGACAAGGTTACTTAGGTACCTAAGGTACACACGGGATTACACGCTGCACTACAATAGATATCCTGCACTGATTGAAGGACACTGTGATGCAAACTGGATATCGGGTACGAAGGATTCCAAAGCAACGAGTGGATAAGTATTCACACTTGGAGGTGCAGCCATATCGTGGAAATCGTCAAAACAAACGGTTATTGCTAGATCCATGATGGAAGCATAATTCATCGCTTTACATAAAGCTGGTGAAGAGGGAGAATGGCTACGTCAGTTTATGGAGGATATACCAAGATGGCCTAAGCCGACAACGGCCATATGTATACATTGTGATAGCCAATCGGCAATTGGTAGAGCTCATAGCACAATGTATAATGGTAAGAACATACATATAAGACGTATACATAATACAATACGATAACTAATCTCTACTGGAATTATCACTGTTGACTATGTGAAGTCAAAGGATAATATTGCGGATCCGCTGACAAAAGGCCTAAGTAGAGAGTTAGTTCAGAAGTCGTCCATGGGAATGGGACTGAAGCCCTTGAAAGATTAAAGTTCATATGAAGGAAAACCTAACTCAGTTGACTGGAGATCCCAGGATCTGAGTTCAATAGGACAACCTAATTGTATGAACTAGTGAGGTCACTATGGGGGGAAGAAGTGATAACTCCACGCACTTTAAGAAGGGCATGTATAATTGGAATCGATACATCTCCTAGTCCATTCCATTAAAAGTGACAAGTACGAGGTTAAGCCTATGCCTTTTAATGATTCAGCTGAGGCAGCCACACGTGGTGAATCACCTATGTGAGAGAGAAGTGGGTTCGCTTCGAAGGGTATTGAGAGAGGGCACAATACCTAGGAGCTCTCGCAGAACCAGGCTAATGTTCATGACCATAACGAACATAACTATGAGGACTTGATGTTGTCAAGGAGAGTCTTGTGTGAAGCACATTGTCGCCTACACAAACGGCAGACGAGTTCAAAGGCATCGCCGCCTACTCAGAGCCAGTAGACTAAGTGTGTTTCATGAGCGAAGGTTCAAAGGGTAACACCTACCTATCGTATGCAAGATTCAACTGTTGAAATTCGATCGGGATTAAGTTACTTCTAAGATCAACCTCCATTCATGTGGGGGATTTTTGGAAAATGTGTGTGAATGAGATGTTTATCTCACAAGAATTTTTGTTCAAGGTTGGAAAAGTGTGATTTGAGCTATCCCACATTGGTGTGGGAACAAAAGGTGAATTGGTTTATAAGAATAAACCTCAAAGCTCTAGATATCACTTGTGTCATGTTTTACTCTAGCTCATACCCTCGCGCAGGGGGGGGGGGTGTGCGAAAAATGGCCAATCGGGTCGAAATTATGAACTCGTGCCCGCGCGACCTGCGGACACGAATGCAGCTCCGAAACGTGTGTCCGGCGACAACACATTTTTGCTAATTTTCGAACCAAGTTTTAGCAGATTTTAGGAATGACCTTTGGCTTTCTGACCTGATCTTTTAATGGACATAATTGGAATATTCATTCCGGATTAACTCGTAGTAGTTAATGAATGACCTTTCGTGTGTCTATTTTTCGTGTATAAGTACACGAGTTGTGGGCATAAAGAATACACAAAAAAATTGCATTCCAACATCGTGCTGCTGCTGCTGATCACCATGTACAGCTTCATTCCGACCGTTTTTCAGGCAAGTATCTCGTCCGGCTGTACACACAGTTTTGAACTGGTCTACCCTGGGAACAGACGTCGAATCTGTTTAAGGGAATTGTGTCAAACACAAGCCCAGTTCCTCTCGTTTCATCTTTTGTGTTTTTCTGTTTTACAGGAACATAGTTTGCTGCTGTTCGTGATCGTATTTTTGTGGTGTTTTCGCATACTGTTCTATCTCCTTTGTATTTAGTTCATTATTGTTTCTCTATTGTAATTAAATGATCGGTTGAATCGTTATTAACGATTTATCTAATCGTTACTGAATTTCCAACAATAACGAAGGGGGTGGAAAACAAAAGTCAGACGAAAATCGGCAATTCGATGCTTGTGGATGCGAAATCAATTGCAGTGGTGGCACGTCACGACCCGTGATGCGAGTGTGATGGCTCTCGGTTGGAAGCAATGATAGCTAGACGGGACCAGTACTTCGAGCAAGGTAGACATGGATGGTTATACGGTACTGGTGAGACCTAGCGGTGATGAACGTGGATGTTGTTTAATGTATCACCAAGTTATGAAGGCAGGAAATCGAATGAAAACGAAGTCATACGTTTACCTCAGTTTGAATCGGTGGACAGTTGCAGAGCTGCTTCACGTCGCCGGAATTCCCTGACGATAGTGTTGCGGTGGTGGTTCGCCGGAGTTTCTTCACGGTGGTGCGCTACGGTGGTACGTGGCTTCCGAAGAAAAAAAAACGATCGAATGAAGGCGAAGAGACCAGTAGTTTGATGGGGGGTTTAAATTGTGAATCGGTTGGGACTTAGAGTTTAAATAGTGATCGAATAACGTGGATAAAGATCGACTTCTCGGTTTAGTTGTTGAAGAGAGTCCGAGACCGACTCAATCTGAGCTGTATTTTGAGGATCATTTGGTTCTTAATACTTTGACTTTGAAAGTCAAAATTGGATAGCATGAGTAATATCTCTTTTTTTTTCTTTTTTTTTCCACGAGCAAATTTCATTTATCATTATCTATTAGTATCTATATTTATTAATTATTTATTATTACTTTTTTATTGTGTTCTAAACATCGGGTATTTCAACTTTTTCCCTCTAAAAAAATTAATTTCGTCCTCGAAATTCTAAACTGGACATAGCAAGAACCATATTTGACATATTAGACAAATGCAATATCCTAATCACATAGGGAAAAAAAGTCAATAGAATCACATTCTAAACAAATAACTTACCTTTAGTTTTCAAATAGAGCGGATAGTGAGAGCCAATCATTTCTTCTGTCTCCCAAGTCGCTTCACGCTCAGAATGATTTTTCCATAGAATTTTAACAAACAGTATGGATTTTTGTCCCTTATCTCGTTCATAACGATCAATAATAGTTTAAGGTTCTTCATCAGGTTTTTTTTTCCGTATCATATCTCAATAGTGATACATGAAAGACGTCATGAGCATGAGAAAGTTGTGGTGGTAACGCTAAACGATGTGAAACTTCTCCGATTCTTTCGAGAATTTTCAAATGGACCGATAAAACGCGGACTTTAACTTTCCTGCTATACCGAAACAACGCACACCACGACATGGTGAGACTTTAAGAAACACGTAACCTCCATCTTTAAATTCCAAGGTGCGACGGTGCTGATCGGCATAACTCTTTTGTCTAGTTTGAGCCTCTTTCAACTTTTCTCGAGCAATGACGACTTTATCATTGGTGATCGCAACAAGTTCTGGGCCTTCAATTATCTTCTCTCCTACCTCATACCAACATATAGGAGATCTACACTTCCGAACATAAAGAAGTTCGAACGGAGCCATATCTATACTGGCCTGCCAGCTATTATTATAAGAGAACTCGACTAGGCATGAATACTCATCCCAGTTTCCAGTCCACTCAAGTGTGCACGCTCTAAGCATATCCTCTAAAGTCTGAATAATGTGTTCAGACTGCTCGTCAGTTTGTGGATGAAAGGTCGTGCTAAACCTTATTTTAGTACCCCCAAGCTTCTTGTAGTCCTTTCTAGAATCGTGACGAAAAATGAAGATCTTTGTCACAAACAATGTAAGATGGAGTGCCATGAAGCCGAACTATATTTTCAAGAAATATCTATGATAATCTGCTAACAGAGTAACCCTGCTGAAAAGGTAAGAAATGAGCAGACTTCATGAGTCTGTCCACTACAACCCAAATGGCATCATTCTTCTTGAAAGTATTCGGTAACCCATGACGAAATCCATAGAGATATCGCTCCATTTCCAAACTGGGATGTCTAACGGTTGCAACATTCCACCGACCCTCCGATGCTTGATCTTTACTTGTTGACATGTTAAACAGTAACCCACATATTTAGCTACATCTTCTTTCATACCGCTCCACTGAAAATTTTGCTTCAACTCTCTCTGTACACCTTGGCAGATCTGAGTGGATAGAAAATGAAAAAAAAAAACTATGTGCCTCAGCTAACAATGTTTCCCGAAGTGTAGGATCATCTGGAACACACAATCTCTTTCCACACCAGATGACTCCTTGTTCATCTACTCGAAATTCAAATTGCTTTCCTACTTCCAAGTTTTGCAATATCGCCAAAAGTTCACCATCATGCTGTTGGGCTTCCTAAATGCGTCCAATAAGGTGTGACTCTCCTATGTTTGAGGCGTCACTATAAATTTGGTATCCGCCAGAACCCGAAGGAAAAGTAAGTATAGGGGCAGACACCAATCTCTATCAGCTCTTCGAAACTCTTTTCCGTTTCGTCATTCCAGACAAACTTTACTCCTTTCCACATGAGCTGGGTGAGAGGTAATGCCAAGATAGAGAATCCTTAACACAAAACGTCGGCAATAACCTACGAGACCGAGAAAGCTTCTAATTTCAGTAACTATGATCGGCCTGGGCCATTTAGTGACAACTTCCACTTTTGACGGATCCATAGCGATAACCTTAGCAGACACAATGTGGCCTAGAAATGTTAGTTCTTAGCGTATAACTTTTTTTCTCTCTCGTAAGGTCTGTAGAATGGTGCGAAGATGGTCTTCTTGTTCTTTTCTGCCCTTCAAAAATATCAGTGTATCATAAATAAATATGATCACAAAACAGGCTAGATACTCGTAAAATACTCTGTTCATAAGGTCCATAAACACAGCCGAAGCACTTGTAAACCCAAACGACATGACTATGAACTTGTAATGGCCATAAAGTGTATGAAACACTGTCTTAGGAACATCTTCATATACCACGAGAAGATCGTCAGAATACTGTTTGCAATGGGGAAAATCAATCATACAAGACAAAAGGAGTGGAGCCAAGCCAAGCATTATTTGCTACACGGAGATTATGAAACACCTTCATAAAGGATACCATGCTACTCTAAACTATGTCACCAAGAAGAAGTCAAAGGCGGAGCGACTCAAAGACGTACTAATCATTCAATATTTTCCTAAAGTCTTTCCTATTGTTACTTGGTGCGACTCAAAGACGTACTAATCATTCAATATTTTCCTAAAGTCTTTCCTATGGTTACTTGGTCTACCACCGATTCGACCGGTTCCAAATCGACTTGGTGCCTGTTGCTATACTAGTTACATGATCATCATATTACAGACTTGCCCTCTACGCACTACAAGGATTATACAACTTGTTAGAGCATAAATCTATGTGTAAAGTGATGTATCTATAATAGATTATAGAGTGAGTGAGTCTTAGTAATAGTCTCAACGAACTGAATCACGAACCTTGGGTTCGTGACATGGTCTGGTTCATTGGACAGTCAGGACTATAAATAGCTTATGTGTGTGCATTTGCACATAACGAACTGCGAGTGCTTAGTGCTTAAGTGTGTATTTCTTAAGTGTTTTTTTCTTAAATCTTTGTAATCTGTTCTAAGTGAAATTAATAAACCAAAGGTTTATTTAGTCTCGTGTTTCTTTGATTTGATCATTATAATAGGTAGTAAGATTCCCACAGGCTCTTACATAACCAGTTGCGAGAGCTAGTAGATAAAGATCTCATAAGACTAAGCTTTTGTTACGAGCTCCAATCTTATTCATTAAGGAGACATATGAATATTTCAGAATGCATATTGACTAACAAGAGTTGAAAAGACCTGCGATAAAGAACCGATATCCACTTCCGATAATCGACAATGTCTTTGACCAATCAAAAGGTTCAAGTTCTATTCGAAGATTGATCTCCATTTAGTTTACCGTCAACTGAGAGCTTAAGAAGAAGATGCTACCAAGATGAAATTTAGGACTCGTTATGGCCATTATCAGTTTGTAGTTACTCCTTTCAGTCTGACAGATGAGCATGTTGTTTTCATGCACCTCATGAAGCGTGTGTGTAAATATCTGTGGATAAGCTTGTCATTGTGCTTATCGATGATATCTTAATCCACTCAAGTAGTAGGGAAGAACACAAACAACATTGAAGAGAATCCCAGAGTTGCTGAAGTAGAAACCATGCGATGCACTAATCCTATCCTTACCTAAAAGAACCAAAGACTCCATGCACTAGTGCGACGTATCACATCTAGGTTTGGGTTGCATGCTGATGCAACGAGAGAAAGTTATCTCCTGCAGCTAGCTCTCAACAACTGAAGATTCATGAGGATAACACGACCTATGATTTGGAGCTTGGAATCCTCATGTTCACTCGAAAGATCTTGACACATTACATGTATGGAAAGAAATAAACCACTTCTAAGTTTGGGCACTTGGCATGACGATTCATGCTAACCACACATCCCCGATTTGTGAGGCTCAACTTAAAGCCCTCAAGGAAAAGAACCTGACCAATGGATGCGTACATGACATGGATCGACAATTCGAAGCAAGAGCGGATGGAACCCGATAATTCATGAATAGACTTTCGGTGCCTAACATTGGAAGTCTGAAGGACTTAGCTATGGAGGTGGCACATAAGTCTAGACACTCTATTCACCCTTGTACTGAATAGATGTATCGCAGTCTTAGAAGGCTATACTTGTGGCCTGACGTGAAGGCGAATATCGCTACCTAAGTCGGCAAATGTTTGACATGTATGAGGGCTAAAGCCTAATACCAGGAGCTCTCATGATCATAGCAATAACCAGAGATACCCTAACAGAATTGGGAATAAACCGCCATGAATTTCATCGCGAAGTTGCCAAGAAAGCCGTCTACATTTTTTTTAAAGGGTTTCCACGGTGATTCAATAAATTAAAAAACATACAAAAGGAGCAACAAACTCCAAGAAAAGCTAACAGGGATACCCCCTGAGAGCAAACAAAGAAAAACAAGGAAACAACCAACGAAACAAAAAGCCGATAGGCACAACAAACAAACCACCTAGACAAGAAATCTAGCCTCCATTATCGAACACAAAATTACCAACCACACCCCACTCTGCCAGCTTGACACGAACAGAAGGAGAACCACGAAATTTCAAACTCATAAGCCGTAACCGAACAGTTTCAATAATAAGATTACCTAATATATCTGGAGGACGAGCATGGTTTCTAAAAGTTTCATTATTCCTTTCCTGCCAAACAAAGTAAGAAGCAGCAGTAACCCCAATACGGCCAGCAACAGACTTTATTAGCCAGCAACAGAAAGCCGTCTACTTATGAAGCTATATGGGATATAGTTGATCGTCTGACAAAACCTCCACGTTTCCTGCCAATCAAGAGACAAACGAAATGGAACAACCACCCAGAATCAACCTGAATAGGTAATCTCATGACACAACTTACCAATTCCTATCATCTCGGATAGCGATAGTCGTTATAAGACGAGATTCTGGTAAATCAATACAGGAAGCTTTATGTACTCGACTTGACCTGAGTATTGCCGACCATCCCCTAGGATGATGGCCAAAGCAAGTGAACGATTCTAGCATTACAGAATATGTCACGTACTTGTTTTATCAAGCTTTGAAATGGTTAGGAGAACCATTTGCCGCTAGACAAGTATCAAAACTGTACCTTTTGATGGATGAAAGTGTCGATCACCTATTTGTTGGACCAAAGTTGGAGGCAACCAACCCACTAGTCCCAAGTACACTCACGAAACAATGGAAATATATTCCAGATCCACAATAGACTTATGAACTAACATAATCGATAGATGATCTATGTTGACATGAAACGCGAACCCATGGAACCTATAAGGAGGTTAAAAAACTTCTAATGATTCGTGTCTTGGAATGGCATAATCAGATCTAGAAAACAAGGAACGGTAAATCCTTGATTCATTAGAACTTTCGAGATTCTAGGAAGAATTGTAACATCCCAAAATTCATAGATACACGAGATATATAGTAAATACGTGTCTATATTATAAATACGTGAGCTTGATTGATAAACATGATAAGAGTATGCATTGGATAGGTTGCATGTGTTAGAAATATGCATTTGATAGCCAATGTGATGAAATGTGCATTAACGGATGTGTTAAACATGAGAGAAAGTAAAATATAAGATGAATATGTGTTTATATGAATAGCATGATGATACATGAATCCTTTGATGGATATATGTGTGTAAATACGTGTGTTAATAGCTAACGAAAAAGTAAAAGGGCTAAAAGCATAATTATTGTAAAGATATAAACATATACAAGTATTATACGTGTTTATATTCTTTATAAGTATTTTGAGACTTAGAAATTAGTAAAAATATATCTTAATAACATTTATAACATAAAATAATAAGTATTGTAAATTTTGAAGGGCTAGAACATAATTTAGCAAATAATAAAGAAAATATATATAAATGTATATATATGTTCCCGAGCCTTAGAAACCTTATAAAATGTTAGAAATATGCCCATAAAATTTTGGTACATAAATTAATAAAAGGATAGAAGTTTAGGGGTTAAAAGTGTAATAAACCAAAGATGAGGGACCAATATTGTAAATAAATGAAAGCTGGCCGGAAACCAGTGGCTCGCGTATCGCGAGCCACACACACCCTTCCTACGCGATACGCGAGATACGGATGCAGACATAATTCATGGCTGGGTCGTTTTTGAGCCACGTTTCAGCCTTGTTTCACACGATTAGTATCTCCAGACGTCAAATTACTTCCACTAGTCACTCCCTTACGTGTTGTTAGACCTAGACGCCCCTTTCCCCTATAAAAACCGGATCAAACAACCTCTCAAACTCACCAATTTCTCTGATTTCTCTCCCAAAAACCCTAAGAACACCCAGAAACTTCATCAGTCGAATACGAGCAATCTAGGAGGACTTTGAAGCTGAAATTCTGTAGTCAAGCATCTTTAGGTAATGTCTAAAATAACCTCTTTCTGTTTTGGCTAAATCGATCTCTAAGTATGCTTTCTAAAAATGTGTTAAAATTAGGGTTCTTGAGCTTGTTTTGCTAAAATCGGGTGATCGGGTGGGAATTAGGGTCATTTAAAAATTTGTAGGTAATTATAAAATGATGTATTTTAAGAAAGCCCTAAGTTTATTTCACAATTCGAAAAGGTTTGGTAAAGGTTTTGTTAACGGATTAAAATTAGGGTTTTCATAACGTTGTTGTGCCCAAATTGTGTAAACGATGTTGATCTAAGCTTTGATATTTTAAAGGATATTATAAAATGTTATAATGGATAATTCCCTAAGTTGGTTTGAAATAAAAATGAGTTTTGATAATAAAAAGAGAAATTTATGAAATTAGCGTTTCTAAATATAGATAATTAATATAAAATAATTCGGAGGGTATGGGTACTTGATTTTGGTCTTATAACATGTTTATATATATAATAAGTATATATGAGTTTAAATTTGATAAATAGTTAAGTATTAAAGATACCGAGTTAATCAGATATTTAGAAGTTCGTGCAGACCGGAAGGGTAGGCGCCTGTACACTGGGGTTTCTGGCAAAGCGGGGGTGTCGCATAAATCCCAACTAGGAACTGGCATACCTCACTGGGCGATCCCGGAGTGAGCGTTTACTTATAGAAATGTGCGTCTTCATATTATCGATAAAAAGGTTAGGGTTTCTTGGTTTCCGGATTCTTCGATCTTGATCCCTTAGCGTGTAACAATCTGTGTCTACTCAATATATCAATCTCAGTTGTATCTGTCTAGATCCTGATTTTGGTGTGGAGGTTTAACGAATTTGTTAGTGTTGTAGGCTTCTGATTAGGGTTTCTACGGGTGTTCCTTTGCATCACTTTGCATCACTTTGCATGGCAAGTTCCAATCCGCGTTGTAGGCTTCTGATAGTAAGAAGGACCTGAGTTTAATTAGCAGGTTGAAAAACATTGATGGGAAGCCTATTCCCACTCGTGGTATATTGAAGAAGACATCTGTTACGACCAAAGTTACTAATGGAAAAACGATAGGGTTACGTATGGATAATCAGGGTGACAAGGTGCCGTCGGCACAAATGGATGGCCATCAGAATGCCGGTACAGCCCCAACACGTATTGTTGTCACTCCGACAAACGATCCGGCTGTGTCTCCGGCCCCGTCAACAACTGCTGTGCATCCATCTGTTACCCCGGCTGTTTTCGAGTGTCCGACGGTGACGGTGCCGGAGGTTGGACTGCAACAGGGAGGTTCGTTTTCATATGCCTCCTGTGTAGGGGGTCCTCGAAGCTCCAATTTGGTTAACTATCGCCCTCTTAACTCTGAAGCATACCACGATGGGGCTGATGTTGTTTTGCCGAAAGACTCAGTTTGTAAGGTTCAAAAGAATTTATCTTATACGCTGTTTGGGTATTTTTTGGGTGACAGAATTGCATTTCCGGTTCTCGAGTACTATGTTAAACAAAACTGGAAGAAGTTTGGTCTTCTTAAAACGATGATGAATGCAAATGGATATTTTTTTCTTTAAATTTGTTGATGAAAATGGTATGGTTAATGCTTTAGAAGGGGGTCCCTGGCTGATTAGAAATCGGCCCCTATTTCTTAATATGTGGAGCCCTACTACTCAACTGAAGAAGGATGATATTAAACAGGTTACGGTTTGGGTTAATCTCCATGATGTGCCTCTTGCTGCCTTCACTGCTGATGGTTTGAGTCTGATTGCTACTAAGATTGGGTCACCAAAACGTTTAGACTCTCTTACAGCTTCCATTTGCTCGAATTCTTGGGGTAGGAGTAGCTTTGCTAGGGCATTGATTGAGATCTCTGCAGATCATGATTATAAGGAAGTGATTAAGGTGGCAGTTCCGGATCTGGATAGCGATGACATTCTTATGGAAACAATACATGTTGAATATGAATGGAAGCCTCCAAGGTGTAAGCATTGTTGTGTGTTTAGTCATGATACGGAAGGATGTCCTAGAAGGGTTAAGCAACCTACCAAGCAATCGGGGAATCAGGTGGACGAAGGTTTTGTCGAGCCAAAGAGGAAAAAGGTTGCAAAAAATTCTGCTCCCCAACCCGTTAAAGTTAAACCAAAATTTGAGTACCGCCCAGTCCAAACTAAGTCGAAGCCAATCACAGGTAGGGAAGATCGTGGGAAGGGGGTCAGCCTTTCTAACAAGTTTGATGTGCTTGAGCAGGGGGATGTGGTTTTATCGACTGGAAAACATGATTATGAGGCAGGTTCTTCGAAACGTAGAACTTACCCGGATATTGATGGTGTGGAGGTTGATGATGTTGAGGCTGAATGTATGGAAGACACTGATGCATTTATGGTTGATGGGGTTACAAAAACACGAAAAGGGGCAAGCACTCCTTCTGTGAATGTTTCCAATGGGTAGTCTCGCTCATGGAATATTAGAGGTTTGAACCGTCCCCTAAAACAAAAGGAGGTTCGAAATGTTGTAAAAGAGTTTAAACTTAGCTTATGTGCTATTTTGGAGTCCCATGTTAAAGTTGCTAATCTGTTTAAAATTTGCCGTGTGTGTTTAAGAAATGGGATTGGACGTCAAATGGTAACCTTTGTAGTAAAGGTACCCGTATTATCATGGGGTGGATACTAATGTGTACGAGGTTATGGTGGTTTCTCAAACTGACCAGGTTATCCATGCTCAAGTGGTTTGCAAGGAGTCTAAGCTGATGTTCTTTTGCTCAGTGGTCTATGCCGATAACTACTACATTAAAAGATGTAATTTGTGGGCTAGTTTACGGCATCACCATGCTCTCGTTCATGACAAGCCGTGGGCTATTTTGGGAGACTTTAACTCTGCGCTTAATATTGAGGATAGAGTGGCTGGTCCTTCGATTATTAATCTTGGTATGTCCGACTTTAAGGAGTGTGTTAATGATGTTGGTATTTTTGATATTAATGGTTCCGGTGTTCATTTCACTTGGAGACAGAAACCATAGACTGGTATTGGTGTTCTCAAAAAGATTGATAGGGTGATGGGTAATCAGGCTTTTATTGATAAGTTTCCTACTGCTAGTGCTATGTTCCACCCGTCCAGAATTTCGGATCATAGCCCCTATGTTTTACGGATGATTCATTGCAGGGTGAACAAACCTAAGCCCTTTAAATTTGCTAATTTCCTAACGTCCAAAGAGGGTTTTCTGAATTCTGTGGAGAAAGTTTGGAAGGAGAATATTGAGGGAGTTCATCAATTCGGTGTGGTTAAGAGGCTAAAAATGCTTAAAAATCCTCTTAGAAAGCTTCTCTTTGATCAGGGAAATCTGCATAACAAAGTCGCTAAGTGTCGTTCTAGACTTAATGATATTCAGCTGGCTATTGATGCTAATCCGTCGGATAGCAATTTAAGGGAGGAGGAGAGAAAATGTCTCGAGGAGTTTTATGCTTGCTCGTTGGATGAGGAGAGTTTCCTGAAACAAAAGTCTAAGGTTCACTGGTTGGCCACGAGTAATTCTAATACTGCTTTTTTCCATGCGTCCCTAAAGAACCGGAATCATAGAAGTCGTATTACTAGTGTGGTGGATATGCACGGCAACAAACATGAGGGTGACTCTATGCCGGTTGCCTTCTTGACTCATTATGAGACATTCCTGGGCCGAAAGGGTAATGTTGATCTTCATGTTAATTCTGATTTATTTATCCGTAAGTTGGACCCTGTTACGGCTGATTATATGGTTCGGTTAGTGGATGATAAGGAAATTAGGGACACTATCTTTTCTATGAATGATAACAAGGCTCCTGGTCCGAATGGTTTTACTGCAGCTTTTTTTAAGAAAGCCTGGCACATAGTGGGGGTCATGTTTGTCTTGCTGTTAAGGACTTCTTTATTTTGGGTAAGCTGCTGAGGAAGCTTAACCACACGATTATTGCTTTGGCCCCTAAAGTTTCTACCCCGGGTAATATTAATGATTACATGCCTATCTCGTGTTGTAATGTTATTTACAAGTGTATCAGCAAGATTATTACGAATCGTATTAAGAATGACTTGGAGAAAATTGTGGATGTTAATCAGTCCGCCTTTATTCCGGGGAGGAAAATTTCGGATAATATCTTGTTAACGCAGGAGCTCATGCATAATTATCACAGGGATTATGGTCCTCCTCGTTGTGCCTTCAAGATTGACATCCAGAAGGCTTATGACACCGTTGATTGGGATTTTCTTGAGGCTATCCTTAAGGGGTTTGGGTTCCATCAAAAGTTGGTTCGTTGGATTATGATCTGTGTTTCCACGCCTTCTTATTCGATTTGCATTAATGGTGACCTGCATGGTTATTTTGATGGGAAGAGGGGTCTCGTCAGGGGGACCCTCTTTCTCCCTATCTTTTTACTTTGGTAATGGAGATCCTTACTTTGCTTTTTCGGCATCATGCTCGTTTGGATGGTTCCTTCAGATTCCATAACAGGTGCGAGCGGTTGAAAATTATTAACCTCTGCTTTGCTGATTACCTTTCTATTTTTTCCAGAGGTGATGTGGCTTCTGTGAGATGTATCTACAAAGCTCTTACTATCTTCTATAGAATGTCGGGGTTAGTTCCTAGCCCGCAGAAGAGTACAAATTTCTTCTGTAACGTCCTTCCTCAGATTAAGCTTGATATCCTTGCGGTTACTGGTATGGTGGAGGGTTCTTTACCAGTTAGATATCTTGGTGTTCCTTTATTATCTTCTAGGCTTCTTGCTAAGGACTGCTCCATCTTTATTGAGAACTTAGAGAACAGAATTGCTAACTAGAAGAATATGTTTCTCTCTTTTGCGGGGAGAGTTCAGCTGATCACGTCCGTTTTATCCTCTCTTCACATTTTTGGGCTTCGGTGTTCATTCTCCCGTCCAGCACTGTTAGTTTAATTGAAAAGAAAATGAGGGATTTCCTTTGGTGCCAAGGCACGTTTAAAGAAGGGATGGCTAAAGTTGCTTGGAACCAGGTCTGCCTCCCTAAGGACGAAGGGGGACTCGGAATTCGTAGGGTGGCGGATATGAACAAAGCCTTGATGGTGTCCTATGTTTAGAGCATTCTCTCCAAACGCAATTCTCTTTGGGTTGCGTGGGTGTTTGTTTATAGGCTCAGAAACCGTAATTTTTGGGAGTGCACCTGCCCTTCTAGTTCCTGTTGGAGTTGGAGGAAAATTATGGCGATCAGGCCTCTCATTCGCAACTTTGTGTGGTCGGTTATTGGCAATGGGAAAGGTACTTCTATCTGGTTTGATAAGTGGACACCCTCGAGTCCTTTATGTCATTATATTTCCCCTAGAACTGTGTTTTCTGCGGGTTTTACTACGCGGGATGTGGTGAAGGACATTTTTGACCATAATGGGATTAATTGGCCGGTTGCTTGGTTGGATCTTTTTCCTGTTCTTATCGAATCTTTGACCACTAGTCTCCGCCCGGATGTTGATGATAGTTTGAAGTGGAGGCTCCATGACAGGTTGTATGATTACTCTGTTGCAGTGGTTTGGGATTCTATCCGGTTGAGGGGCGACCTTGTTCCTTCGGTGCACTTTATCTGGTTTGCTAAGTGCATTCCTCGCCATGCGTTTATATCATGGTTGGTGATGCAAGATCGTTTGCTCACTCAGAAAAAGATTGTTTCTTGGGATCCTTCGAGAAGGAAAAATATGAACATGATGTGCTGCATATTATGTTATAGCTGCTATGACTCTCGTGATCACCTGTTCTTTGAATGTCCTTTTTCGTCCTAGGTTTGGCGGTTAGTTATGGACCGTATGAGCTTGGATCGGGATTGCATTTCCTGGATCGATATTACTAGTGTCTTGGAAGGGAAGCAGGCCAGGTCCATCCGGAACATTATTGACAAACTTGTTGTTCAGGCAGCTGCTTATTATGTCTGGCAGGAAAGGAACAATAGGATGTTTAATAACCATACTCGTCCTCGTGACATTGTTGCGGATCTCATTATTGATGTTGTTTGTAACAGGCTGATTGGTTTGAAATTTAAGAAGAACCCTAGGGTGGAGCAGTTGCGGAGCTTGTGGAAGATTGGAGGGCATGCGGATCAGTGTGTCATGACGTAGCCTATGGGTCTTTTTGTTTTCCTAGTTGCGGTAGCTTGTAGGAGGATTGGAGGGTCTGGCTTGTGTTTGATTGTTTTGGGTGTCCACATACTTAAGGGTTTGTCCCTAGTATGAACTAGTAGGGGCTTTCCTTACTACTTGTTTTTTCTACGGTATATATATACAAAATCACCGGGGTAACCCTTTACCCAAAAAAATAAAAAGGTTATTATGCCTAAAAGGGCATTTTGGTCATTTTGACTTTAAAAGAGATAAACCCTAATAAAGTGTTATTAAGATAATAAGATATAATAAACATAAGTATTATTTATAATGACCCTCCATTAATGCGATCCGATACGCGATTAGGTTAATTGTGGACCATAACGGAGGTTCTATTTGAATAATTTATTAAAGATATCAGGTGAGTTTCTACAAGCCCACTTTACAAGTTTTATATGTTTTTAAAATATTTCGGGCTAGTATACATACAATACTTGTGAAAGTATATTCAAGATAATTGTGACTTGATATATACGTGTTATATGATGAAATTATTGTTAAATTGCTTATACGTGTTATGCAATTATATTGATTATAATGTGATGTGTATATACTTGCTTGAAATTAGGTGGCCAAATGACTAGGGAGTTGTTAGTAAACGTTTAGTGAATATGTATGATTATATGAGAACAGATGGTGCATTTGCTTGTATTAATATGTGGTGGATACGGTACATCCTATAGATATATATAGTAACATAAGTTACCCGGTATATCGAAAGTGTGGAGGATACGCCGCTAGTACTTACTGTATACATACACCTAGGTAAATTGGGGGATGTCCATTTGTTGTAGTATATGAATGCCTTATCACTGTTTAATAACGAACCTAAAGCATCTGGTTATTTAACTAGGGGTAAGTAGTATGCATGATCAGAGAATTAAGTCATTAAGATGAGAAAATGACCTAATAGAGTTAAAGCATGAGTTTCTACTATAACCTAATAGAGCTGAAGCATGAATTGCTAATATGACTTATTGGAGTTAGAGCATGTGTTGTTACTGAAGACGAAGGGTCGCTGCTTCCCCATAGTGGTGGCTTAGGGAACCGTGTACGGACGGAGCGGCAGTAGGACATCGCAAAAGCTATTTTACGACAAGATAGGATGACGATTGCAGTGGCGGGCGAACCTTTCGAAGGAGATGAAGAATGAGGAGACGCTGCTTCCCCATAGTGGAGGCTTAGGGAACCGTGTACGGACGGAGCTGCAATGGGCCGTTGTAATTGTTGGGATTTACAGTGGGATCCGGGTTACCGATTTTAATTTTTATTAAAGCCGATTTAATAATTAAATTAATTTGGCAGCGGAAACGAATTAAAACGCGGACGCAACTGTAACAGGATCAATCACCGACACGACAAACACATAAATATATTTATTTAAAATAAATAAATAAATAATCAAATTAAATATCTAACGGATTAGATATACCTTGGCGGGATCCGAGCAACCGCTCGAGACACCCGGATTCAACGGGCTTGCGCTAGGACGAACTGTGACGTCTGACTCGAACCTTCGAGACAAAACGTCAGCGGCGGCATCGGCGGCGGCAACCATGGGCGGCGGCGGCGGTAGTGGCGGCGGCGGTGGTAGGGATACCACCGGTGGTGGTGACAAAACTTTCTCCGTCGGAATGGTGACCGGAACGGTCCCCACGATGATCGCGTCACCGGTGACCGGAGGTGACACGGTGGCGGTGGCCGGCGGGTACAAGGGCGCAGGACACGACGACGGAACCGGACGCGGTGGCCTCGGCTGCGCCGGCAGCGCGAGGACCACCGGTTGGTGGTCGCGCAGTGGCGCGGAGGAAGCGGCGGCGGCGGCTCGGGCTGCGGCTTCGGCTTCGGCTCCGGATGCGGCTTCGGCTCGGGCTACGACGGCTTCGCTTTCGAGTCGGGCGCAAATACTGGCAAGACGGGGATCCATCGGAGATCACAAGGAGGCTGCGGTGGAGGTGGTGGCGGCGGTCGGAGGAGCGGCGGCGGCGGCGGGAGCCGGCTTCGGCTTCGGATCGGCGCAGAGAGAGGGAAAGGAGATTAGGGTTTTTGACTTGTTGTTTCAATCCACCTCCTCCCTCTTTCTTTTAATATAAAATCGCGGACAGGGGCCTGACGGACTGGGCCCGATCGCGATTCCCATTTAATCCACCAACCGATCAGTCTATTAATCCGGTAACGATCGGTCCGTCTTTTATTTAGCGAGTAATTTTTGAACCGATAAATTTTGTCGTTTTAATTAAATAAATAATTAATATTTATTTAATTCACCATTTAGTTCGTTTAATACTAATTAACAATTAATTAGATTTAATACTCCGTTGACCCGGGTGTAACTCTTACGGGTCAATATCGGTCGGGTTCGTTAATTCGTCGGGTCAGGACACTCTATTTCCAACAGTCTCCCACTTGGACTGAACGCGACAGTTTAACGAGCGCAGTCAGAGGCACTCTAGCTATGCGTGGCTACACCAACTAATATTGACACTTTAAGTCGTCAGCCAAAGTATATCTGATTGACCATCAAGCAAATTCATGACTTGTGCATTCATTGTCATATGTTCCTTTCCGTATAAGACATTGATGAATTATGAGACATGGACTCTCATATTTTATACATCGATTTTCGTTCTCGATATAATTCGAAGTGATCCAACAAACACACAGTAAGTTTGGGTGAGGCCTCACACTTATCACTTGGAACCAACGAGGGCGCCTTTATGTCTAACTGTTGCCGAAGAAAGAGTACAGAATCCCTTGTTGAGGCATACAGCTCCCACTAAACCTCAGAGCCATTCCCAAAAATAACCGTTATGGCTGGCAATTACGCGACAACGTTAGGCTATAATCAAAGAATGTTCTTTAGTAGAAGGGAGTTCGAATATGCGTCTCAGGTCTAAGGATACATTAGAGCATGCATTAATCAAGCAAGCAAGACTTCCATGTTTGCGTTGCATGATGCGAGTTACGTCCAACGTCATTCTCCAATGAGGTCCGTGAGTTTGAACGTTAAACAACTTTAAGGCTCAGATAGTCACAATAGTCTTAATTTAGTATAGCTCCCACTAACTAATCGACTATGGACATTTAGGACAAGAACTTATTGTCCATGGATTAAACGTATAAATATTGAACACAGTTATGTAATTCATTATTGCATAAATCTGATGGAATAAGAATAATACAGATAACTGTTGGTGTTCACACATCCAAATACCGAATCAAAACATGTCTTTAGCTAACCTAAGCCCTATCGCTTCTCTGTGGCATATATGAGTCTCCTGAGTCATAGGCTTAGTAAAGGGATCAGCTAAGTTTTGATCTGTGTGTACTTTGCTTATTTTGATTTCATTTCTGTCGACTACTTCTCTTATGTAGTGGAATTTCCTCAGGACGTGCTTGGCCTTCTTATGAGACCCTTGCTCTTTGGCTTGAGCTATAGCGCCTGTGTTATCGCACAGCATCTCGATGGGCTGCCTGATACTTGGCATAGCATCGAGATCGGATATGAATTTCTTCATCCACACGGCTTCTTTAGCAGCTTCTGAGGCGGCTATGTATTCGGATTCTCCAAGAAACAGCCCCTCCGTTAAGAGTGAATACAAATCCCAACTGTGAGCGAGAGTCATCTCGGTCAGTCTGAAAACTAGCGTCAGTGTAACATCTTACAGTGAGCTCTACATCAACACCTCCGTATACGAGAAACATATCAGTGGTGTTTCTCAAGTATTTTAGTATGTTCTTTACAGCCGTCCAGTGAGCTAGTCCTGGCGTCTGTTGGTACCGACTTGTCACACTCAATGCATAAGAGACATCCGGTCGTGTGCAGAGCATGGCATACATGATAGATCCAATAGCAGAGGCAAATGGGATCGATGCCATTTGGCTTATCTCTCGCTCTGTTTTAGGTGCTTGAGATTTGTCCAAGATTGTTCCCTTAGTCATGGGAACGGTTCCCTTCTTGGAATTGCTCATATTGAACCGAGCTATGATCTTATCAACGTATGTGCTTTGATTGAGTCCCAAAAGGCGCTTAGATCGATCTCTGTGAATTTTAATTCCCAGAATGTAAGCGGCTTCTCCAAGGTCTTTCATAGCGAAACAAGATGAAAGCCATTTCTTAACATCGTTAAGCATGGGTATGTTGTTTCCTATGATCAATATATCGTCCACGTACAGTACGAGAAACGATACAGCGCTCCCACTTGCCTTTCTGTAAACACAAGGCTCATCTTTATTTTGATCAAAACCAAACTCTTTGACCTTTCGATCAAAACGAAGATTCCAGCTTTGAGATGCTTGCTTGAGTCCATAAATGGACTTGCCTAGCTTGCAAACCTTGTTTGGATTCTCTAGATCGACAAAACCATCAGGCTGAACCATGTAGACATCCTCTTCGAGTTGTCCGTTCAGGAAGGCGGTTTAAACGTCCATTTGCCATATCTCATTGTCATGGTATGCGGCTATGGCAAGGAGAATCCTGATTGATTTGATCATGACAACGGGCGAAAAAGTCTCATCATAGTCAATCCCTTGGGTTTGAGTGAAACCTTTCGCTACAAGTCGTGCCTTGTAGGTTTGCACATTTCCATGCATGTCAGTTTTTCTTTTAAAGATCCACTTGCTCCCTACTGCCCGTGTGCCGAGGGGTAGCTCAATCAAGTCCCAGACGTGATTGCCATGCATGGATTGCATCTCAGCGTTCATGGCTTCAAGCCATTTATCAGATTCCGGATCTGACATGGCAGCTTTGTAGTTAATAGGTTCATCGTTTGAATCGGCTATTAACAGAACGTCGAAGGCCTCATGATATCCAAGGTATCTATCAGGTTCATATCGTGTTCTTTCGCTCCTACGAACGCTTGTGCTTGTGTTTGGGTCTGATGGTGCGACAACAACTTGTCGGTCAGACACAGCGACCGTCTTAGGGTTAGGTGTATCTTGAATTTCTTCAAGATCCACTGGATCACTATTTGTTCCTCGAGCAAGAAATTCTTTCTCAAGGAATTTACCTTTCCTTTTGATGGAAACTGTGTTTGCATCTGGATGGTAAAAGTAATATCCGGTATTACAATAGTATCCAACGAAAGTTACCTTTTCGCCTCGGGGATCGAGCTTATTGTCAGATTCACTGGTGACATAAGCATCACATCCCCATACCTGAGGTATGATAATTTAGGAAGAGAACCATGCCATATCTCATATGGGGTCTTCCCTACTTTCTTGGTCAGTGCCAGATTTATTAGGCGAGCAGCGGTTAAGATGGCATATCCCCAAAAGGAATGTGGCAAGGTCGTCCTGCACATCATCGATCGAACCATGTTAAGCAGAGTTCAATTCCTCCTTTCACTAACGCCATTTAACTGGGGTGTGCCAGGTGGAGTAGGTTGTGAAACGATTCCACATTCCTTCAGATGATTCTGGAATTCAGCGCTTAGGTATTCACCGCCTTTATCGGATCGAAGTATTTTAATAGTTCGAGTAAGCTGATTTTGTACTTCGTTTTGAAACTCTTTGAACTTTTCAAAAGTTTCATGTTTGTGTTTCATCAGATAGACGTAGGCATATCTGCTGTAGTCATCGATGAAAGTCACGAAGTACCGTTCACGATTTCTCGTCTCGGTTCGAAAGGGTCCACACACGTCATTGTAAGTAATAATGCCTAACAAGCCTTGGGCCCGTTCACCTGTGTGGGTAAAGGGTGACTTGGTTAGTTTACCAGATAAGCACGACTCGCAGTCATCGAAGGAATCTGCATCTTCGGATTCGACAATGCCAGCAGTTTGCAACTTCTTAATGAGGGCCTTGCTTATGTGACCAAGTCTATGGTGCCATAACGAGGATTCGTTACTGTCAGCTATGTTTCTTTTAGAAACATGATAGAGCTGGTCGTTTGTTTGAACATCTATCTCATATATTCCATGTCGAGGTTTAGCCTCGAAATAAAAGATATTATTAAGGTAAGCAGAAATCACATTTCCATTAAATTTATACCGAAATCCTTGTTCAAACAATGAAGAGACAGAAATAATGTTTCTGGATAAACCAGGTGCATATAAACAGTTAATCAAATTAACTACAAGGCCAGAAGAGCATGAAAAAGAATAAGTGACAGCAGCAAGTACTGGGACCCTCTTCTCGTCACCAACGATAAGGTCCATGCAACCTCGTTCTGTCTTCTTCCACTTCTCAGGTTCCTGCAAAAAATTAACAATGTGATAACCACATCCAGTATCAATTACCCATGAATTGGAGGAAACAGTGAAAAGTTCAATAACATTTATTGACATACCTGATGAGCAACCCTTATTGGGGTTCTTGGTCATCTTCAGCTTTGCAAGATAAATGGGACAGTTGCGACGCCAGTGTTCCATTTTTGTTGCACTCTTAGCATAGGCGCTCCTCGGGAGGCTGCACGTGTGGTTTCTTGCCTTTGCCTTCTTTAACCTTTTTGGTTTTGGAGATCTTCGTATTAGCAACTCTGAGCACGTCCGGCGTGGTCCTGATCTTCACGTTGGGTATCAACGGAATAACCTCCTCGATCGACTGAGCCGAACAATTAATCGCAAGAATACGATAATGTTCAGGCAAAGATCTGAGTACTACATCAAGAGCCATCCCGTCAGAAATGGAGTAGCCAAGGTCGATCAGCCTATCGCGATACGCTTTCATCAGCATGACATGATCGTATGGAGAGGAGTCGTTAGCCATAGAGCAGTTCACGAATTGTGAAAGTGCATCGGCTCGCTCAGTCCTCTGACTTAACTCAAATAAATCCTTGAGTTTACGAATGATGTCACAAGCAGACATCCCCACGAAATTGTACCGATAATCCTGAGTCATGCTAGATAACATCAGGTCAGTGACGTCCTTATCATCGCCAGTGTGCTTTTGGAGCTCAGATCGCGAGTTCTCATTTAACAAGTAAGATGGAATACTCGCGATAGGTCGGTCAATGACATAGAGTTTCCCGAAGAGCCTTAAAAGATTCCTCAGGGTGGTCTGCCATGCAAGAAAGCTAGTCTCAGTGAAGGGGTCGAGTTGTACCATTGAACTTAATGGAGGTGAGTTTTCTTTAGCCTTCTGAAATAAGCAAAGTAAATTTAATCAGTATTTTCGATGTTTATATGTCTTTAAAAATAAGTTGGTAAGGTTTATTTTTAAGAAATCGAGAATTCGTTTAGACGACATTACTTGAGACCGCCAAATGAGCCTCAGGAGCAAAGGCGTGTAAACAAACTTACAACGATTGTCAATTGTGAGACTCAAGTCACAACTCTCGGTATGAGGCCGCTATATACATACAATTGTATTTTGCGATACGTTTAGCCTCATCCGTGCCCACTTTAGCAATATACATCCATGGCGCGGTGTTGAAATACTCCAACACCACGAACATATACGTTTAAAGCGATAGTAATCCTAAATGGTCGATGTGATGACACGGTGTTGAAATACTCCAATGTCCTCACCTTAGAAGGTACCCTCGGCACCAAGTGCGGTGTTGAGATACTCCAACACTGATGCTCTGGTCAATACGTTCCAAGTTTGACTTGAGATAGGATGGCATGAACTATCAGTTTTAAGAATTACCATATAGGGATATTAATTACTTTTAATATTTAATTACCGTTAGACACGAACGATAAAACCCTATCACCACTCGGGACTAGTAAATTAATTTAACCTAATTAAAATTACTAAGTTGTCGCGAATGGCATATTGTGTGTAAAACGACATAAGGTCTTGATCTCGCTCGAGCCATACAAGCGAGATCATAAGGGACAAGATTAAATTAATAGAATGGTGAACGATCAAGATTGCAACTCTGTACGATCTTGAATCCTGTTCAGCTCCCACTTGCTTTGACATCCCTCTTGCACGTGTCCAGTCTTCGACTTTTGGTTACATACAAATTTACAATTACTAAAACTACTTCTAGTAATCTAGCTCTAAATTTGTACAGCTTTGAAACCCTAAAACCGGGTCCAAAAACCAAAATTCAAAAACAACCAATTAGGCCAACAACTTGGGCCAAACAGAGAATGACAAATCACGCCAAATACATATACACATATGTATACAAAATACAGAGGGGTCGGCCGTAACACACAATAAATAATTACTTAGAATTAAAATAAATAATTAAATTAATTCTAATTCGCAATTTGGATTTAAGTCAAAATTGCGAACTACCGGTTACGAAAAGACCGGTTATGGTTTGCGCACGATGATAATGGCTCTGATACCACTGTTGGAATTTACAGTGGGATCCGGGTTACCGATTTTAATTTTTATTAAAACTGATTTAATAATTAAATTAATTCTAAATTAATTTGGCAACGGAAACGAATTAAAACACGGACGCAACTGTAACATGATCAATCACCGACACGACAAACACATAAATATATTTATTTAAAATAAATAAATAAATAATGAAATTAAATATCTAACAGATTAGATATACCGTGGCGGGATCCGAGCAACCGCTCGAGACACCCGGATTCAACGGGCTTGCGCTAGGACGAACTGTGACGTCTGACTCGAACCTTCGAGACAAAACATCAACGGCGGCATCGGCGGCGGCAGCCATGGGCGGCGGCGGTGGTAGGGATACCACCGGTGGTGGTGACAAAACTTTCTCCGTCGGAATGGTGACCGGAACGGTCCCCACGATGATCGCGTCACCGGTGACCGGAGGTGACACGGTGGCGGTGGCCGGCGGGTACAAGGGCGCGGGCCACGACGACGGAACCGGACACGGTGGCCTCGGGTGTGCCGGCAGCGCGAGGACCACCGGTCGGTGGTCACGCGGTGGTGCGGAGGAAGCGGTGGCGGCTTGAGCCGCGGCGGCGGCTCGGGCTACGGCTTCGGCTTTGGCTCGGGCTGCGGCTTCGGCTCGGGCTGCGACGGCTTCGCATTCGAGTCGGGCGCAAATACTGGCAAGACGGGGATCCATCGGAGATCAAAAGGAGGCTGCAGTGGAGGTGGTGGCGGCGGTCGGAGGAGCGGCGGCGGCGGCGGGAGCCGGCTTCGGCTTCGGATCAGCGCAGAGAGAGGGAGAGGAGATTAGGGTTTTTGACTTTTTGTTTCAATCCACCTCCTCCCTCTTTCTTTTTATATAAAATCGCGGACCGGGGCCTGACGGACTGGGCCCAGTCGCGATTCCCATTTAATCCTCCAACCGATCAGTCTGTTAATCCGGTAACAACTGATCGGTCCGTCTTTTATTTAGCGAGTAATTTTTGAATTGATAAATTTTGTCATTTTAATTAAATAAATAATTAATATTTATTTAATTCACCATTTAGTTTGTTTAATACTAATTAACAATTAATTAGATTTAATAGTTCGTTGACCCGGGTGTAACTCTTACGGGTCAATATCGGTCGGGTTCGTTAATTCGTTGGGTCAGGACACTCTATTTCCAACAGTAATAACTATCCTTCGAGATGGGACGGACTATGTAGTGGCGGGCAGACTCTTCATGGAGAACCAAAATAGTTGGTTAAATATAGTGACCTAGAAGTTTAGCCTAGGGTTATGGTTAAGATAATAGGATATATTTTCATAGTGAATACGTGTTAGGATTTATATGTGACTTATAAATGAGGGCCTTGCTTATGTGACCAAGTCTATGGTGCCATAACGAGGATTCGTTACTGTCAACTTTGTTTCTTTTAGAAACATGATAGAGCTGGTCGTTTGTTTGAACATCTATCTCATATATTCCATGTCGAGGTTTAGCCTCGAAATAAAAGATATTATTAAGGTAAGCAGAAATCACATTTCCATTAAATTTATACCGAAATCCTTGTTCAAACAATGAAGAGACAGAAATAATGTTTCTGGATAAACCAGGTGCATATAAACAGTTAATCAAATTAACTACAAGGCCAGAAGAGCATGAAAAAGAATAAGTGCCAGCAGCAAGTACTGGGACCCTCTTCCCGTCACCAACGTTAAGGTCCATGCAACCTCGTTCTGTCTTCTTCCACTTCTCAGGTTCCTGCAAAACATTAACAATGTGATAACCACATCCAGTATCAATTACCCATGAATTGGAGGAAACAGTGAAAAGTTCAATAACATTTATTGACATACCTGATGAGCAACCCTTATTGGGGTTCTTGGTCATCTTCAGCTTTGCAAGATAAATGGGACAGTTGCGACGCCAGTGTTCCATTTTTGTTGCACTCTTAGCACAGGCGCTCCTCGGGAGGCTGCACCTGTGGTTTCTTGCCTTTGCCTTCTTTAACCTTCTCGGTTTTGGAGATCTTCGTATTAGCAACTCTGAGCACGTCCGGCGTGGTCCTGATCTTCACGTTGGGTATCAACGGAATAACCTCCTCGATCGACTGAGCCGAACAATTAATTGCAAGAATACGATAATGTTCAGGCAAAGATCTGAGTACTACATCAAGAGCCATCCCGTCAGAAATGGAGTAGCCAAGGTCGATCAGCCTGTCGCGATACGCTTTCATCAGCATGACATGATCGTATGGAGAGGAGTCGTTAGCCATAGAGCAGTTCACGAATTGTGAAAGTGCATCGGCTCGCTCAGTCCTCTGACTTAACTCAAATAAATCCTTGAGTTTAGGAATGATGTCACAAGCAGACATCCCCACAAAATTGTACCGATAATCCTGAGTCATGCTAGATAACATCAGGTCAGTGACGTCCTTATCATCGTCAGTGTGCTTTTGGAGCTCAGATCGCGAGTTCTCATTTAACAAGTAAGATGGAATACTCGCGATAGGTCGGTCAATGACATAGAGTTTCCCGAAGAGCCTTAAAAGATTCCTCAGGGTGGTCTGCCATGCAAGAAAGCTAGTCTCAGTGAAGGGGTCGAGTTGTACCATTGAACTTAATGGAGGTGAGTTTTCTTTAGCCTTCTGAAATAAGAAAAGTAAATTTAATCAGTATTTTCGATGTTTATATTTCTTTAAAAATAAGTTGGTAAGGTTTATTTTTAAGAAATCGAGAATTCGTTTAGACGACATTACTTGAGACCGCCAAATGAGCCTCAGGAGCAAAGGCGTGTAAACAAACTGACAACGATTGTCAATTGTGAGACTCAAGTCACAACTCTCGGTATGAGGCCGCTATTTACATACAATTGTATTTTGCGATACGTTTAGCCTCATCCGTGCCAACTTTAGCAATATACATCCGTGGCGCGGTGTTGAAATACTCCAACACCACGAACATATACGTTTAAAGCGATAGTAATCCTAAATGGTCGATGTGATGACACGGTGTTGAAATACTCCAATGTCCTCACCTTAGAAGGTACCCTCGGCACCAAGTGCGGTGTTGAGATACTCCAACACTGATGCTCTGGTCAATACGTTCCAAGTTTGACTTGAGATAGGATGGCATGAACTATCAGTTTTAAGAATTACCATATAGGGATATTAATTACTTTTAATATTTAATTACCGTTAGACACGAACGATAAAACCCTATCACCACTCGGGACTAGTAAATTAATTTAACCTAATTAAAATTACTAAGTTGTCGCGAATGACATATTGTGTGTAAAACGGCATAAGGTCTTGATATCGCTCGAGCCATACAAGCGAGATCATAAGGGACAAATTAAATTAATAGAATGGTGAACGATCAAGATTGCAACTCTGTACGATCTTGAATCTAGTTCAGCTCCCACTTGCTTTGACATCCCTCTTGCACGTGTCCAGTCTTCGACTTTTGGTTACATACAAATTTACAATTACTAAAACTACTTCTAGTAATCTAGCTCTAAATTTGTACAACTTTGAAACCCTAAAATGGGTCCAAACACCAAAATTCAAAAATAACCAATTGGGCCAACAACTTGGGCCAAACAGAGAATGACAAATCACGCCAAATACATATACACATATGTATACAAAATACAGAGGGGTCGGCCGTAACACACAATAAATAATTACTTAGAATTAAAATAAATAATTAAATTAATTCTAATTCGCAATTTGGATTTAAGTCGAAATTGCGAACTACCGGTTACGAAAAGACCGGTTATGGTTTGCGCACGGTGATAATGGCTCTGATACCACTGTTGGAATTTACAGTGGGATCCGTGTTACCGATTTTAATTTTTATTAAAACTGATTTAATAATTAAATTAATTCTAAATTAATTTGGCAAAGGAAACGAATCAAAATACGGACGCAACTGTAACATGATCAATCACCGACACGACAAACACATAAATATATTTATTTAAAATAAATAAATAAATAATGAAATTAAATATCTAACGGATTAGATATACCTTGGCGGGATCCGAGCAACCGCTCGAGACACCCGGATTCAACGGGCTTGCGCTAGGACGAACTGTGACGTCTGACTCGAACCTTCGAGACAAAACATCAACGGCGGCATCGGCGGCGGCAGACATGGGCGGCGGCGGTGGTAGGGATACCACCGGTGGTGGTGACACAACTTTCTCCGTCGGAATGGTGACCGGAACGGTCCCCACGATGATCGCGTCACCGGTGACCGGAGGTGACACGGTGGCGGTGGCCGGCGGGTACAAGGGCGCGTGCCACGACGACGGAACCAGACACGGTGGCCTCGGGTGCGCCGGCAGCGCGAGGACCACCGGTCGGTGGTCACGCGGTGGCGCGGAGGAAGCGGCGGCGACTTGAGCCGCGGTGGCGGCTCGGGCTACGGCTTCGGCTTCGGCTCGGGCTGCGGCTTACGGCTCGGGCTGCGACGACTTCGCTTTCGAGTCGGGCGCAAATACTGGCAAGACGGGGATCCATCGGAGATCAAAAGGAGGCTGCAGTGGAGGTGGTCGCGGCGGTCGGAAGAGCGGCGGGAGCCGGCTTCGGCTTCGGATCGGCGCAGAGAGAGGGAGAGGAGATTAGGGTTTTTGACTTGTTGTTTCATTCCACCTCCTCCCTCTTTCTTTTTACATAAAATCGCGGACCGGGGCCTGACGGACTGGGCCCGGTCGCGATTCCCATTTAATCCACCAACCGATCAGTCTGTTAATCCGGTAACAACTGATCGGTCCGTATTTTATTTAGCGAGTAATTTTTGAATTGATAAATTTTGTCGTTTTAATTAAATAAATAATTAATATTTATTTAATTCACCATTTAGTTTGTTTAATACTAATTAACAATTAATTAGATTTAATAGTTCGTTGACCCGGGTGTAACTCTTACGGGTCAATATCGGTCGGGTTCGTTAATTCGTTGGGTCAGGACACTCTATTTCCAACAGTAATAACTATCCTTCGAGATGGGACGGACTATGTAGTGGCGGGCAGACTCTTCATGGAGAACCAAAATAGTTGGTTAAATATAGTGACCTAGAAGTTTAGCCTAGGGTTATGGTTAAGATAATAGGATATATTATCATAGTGAATATGTGTTAGGATTTATATGTGACTTATAAATGTGTTGTGAAAACCAGGTAAACACTTAAACGGTTTTGAACTAAACGGTAGAACTCACCAGCATAAGCTGACTTTTAAAAGTATGTATGCTAGGTTCTACAGAGACGTTTAGAAGTAAAGTCACGGATCGTTAGAGGACGGGAGAATCGGGAAAGCTATCAAGGAAGAGTTTCTGGCAAGCTGGCTTAGTTATAGATTAACTTATTATAGTTAGTTGTAGTTATGTACAATAGCTCACTTACTGTAATACTTGGATTATATAAATAAAAGTTTTAAATTTCCGCTGCTTAATATCTCTGTTGATACCTTGTGTTCATGAGTAAATCCGATTCGTGACCCTCCTGGTGCCAAGTCTGGGAGTGGGCGTCACAAGTTTGTATCAGAGCCTTGGTTTAAGAGATTTAGGTACAAGCATGGTGCCTAGACTTAAACTAGGACTGTGGGTAAAGTAAATTGAGATAGGAATATAGATGCTAGCTAGGATAGCTTGTGCCAGTAATTAGAAAATGCATAAGGAACATAATAGGTAGGAATTATGATATTTGAATATGGAAAATACACGACTGCAATTAGCTACTGCAATCGGGTATTCACCATATAAACAAATTCCAAGTACTAACTGTTATGTGGCCAAGTGCAGGGTAGGTAAGATAATAACATAGTATCTGGTTAGTAATGCTAAGAAGACCCGAAGAAGATTTTAACTTAGAAAATCGGCGAAAACGAAGGAGTAAAGTGTGGAAACTAAGGATAAGTGCGGTGGAAGGTAACTGGGTTTTGAACGCATCATAATTATAAGTGCATGTATAATTATCATAAATTCAAACTTTGGAGACTCTACATCACATAAGTTCTGAAATGTCACCTTGAGCAAGACACCTGAAGACACGATTAAAGATAGACACAGTTACGGTGAAGAAGATATGAGAATTGCTATGGTAGGAGTAGTGGAATCAACGTTCCAAGCTACGTTGCTATCTTCAAAAGACCATAGGAAATCACTATAGGCAATAGGCCGGAATACTCGAAGCGGAAGCAGTTAAAGTTAAGAAGAATGGCGGAGGTTACCACAAGATGGATCAAGAATCACTTCAAAAACACAAGGACGGGAGCAACCGACTACTATAGGTATAGGCAAGAAGATCACTTTATCAACCATCATCCAACCCAGAAGAAGCCTTAGGAGGAAGGAGGTCCGGTGTAGACCAAGAAGAACTTACGATCCAGGAGATGTTAATGGCGGGAAGAATCCATATGATGATCAGACAAGCTACGTGAGCACAAAATAGGAGAAGCATTGTCAAGGAATCCCGTAATCAAAATTAATATTGTATATATTAATTATTGGATTGTATGCGTGCTAACATATATAATGAAATTAATATTGGGTATATTAATCATGGAAATGTTTGTATGACAATCAGAATCATGGTTGAACACCTCACAGCAGCTCAGATCCAAGCTTTGATAAATGAAAACATTGCGGCAGCACTCGATGCGGCTCAAGCACAAGGAAACAATAATGGTGGTTCTGCTCAGTGCACCTTCAAAACTTACATGGATTGTAAGCCGCTCACACTCAAGGGTGATGAAGAAGCCGTGGGTCTGCTGCGATGGCTCGAGATATCAGAAAAGGTATTCTCAATGTGCAACTGCCCAGTTGCGAATCGGGTTAATATCGCAACCGTTACACTCGAGGGAGCTACCCTCACATGGTGCAACGCGCAAATCCAAATGCTAGGGCTCGACGCAGCGAATGCTATGACTTGGCAGGAATTCAAGGATGCCATCATGGATGAGTATTGTCCTCGCGATTAGGTCAAAAGGTTGGAAGGTGAGTTCCAGAACTCAAAAATGATAGGTTATGTGGTTGAAGAGTACACCGCTCGCTACCACGAATACGCGGTGCTATGTCCTACGATGGTTGATGCTGATTTCAAAAGGATTGAAAGGTATGTGGATGGGTTAGCTTCACAAATTAAGGGGATGGTTACTGCCTCAAACCCTGCAAATGTGCAGAATGCAATTAGGTTGGCCCATAAGCTGACTGACCAAGCGATAGAGCAGGGAACTCTGCCACCTAAGAAGGTCCCCAAGACTGCCCTTGATGGAAAAAGAAAGATAGAGGATGACTCCAGTAACAATAACAACAACAACGGTAGTGGAAATAACACTGGGAGATCCTCGAACTCTCACAATCAAAACAAGAGGTACAACAATTCCAGGGGTGACTATAAAAACAGTAACACTAAAGTGGGGGTGGTAATCAGAATCGTCAGGGTGGTAGTAATCAAAATCACAATGGGTACAAGGGACGAGCACCGCTCTGCAATCGGTGCAACCAACACCACAATGGGGCATGCAAGATACTCACATGTGAGCGTTGTGGTAAAGGGGGCCACGAGGCTAATAACTGCTAGGGTGAGCTACAAAACCATCCCAATCAAAATCAAAATTAGAATCACAATCAGAACCAGAGACAGAATAATGAAGGCCCTAAGGGGTGTTATGAGTGTGGAAAGCCATGACACTTAAAGAGGGACTGCCCGCAGCTCCGAAAGAACAACAACAATGTTGGCAACAACAACAACCACCGTAACAACAATAACAATGGCAGTGATGGTGGTAGAAATGGTAGAGATGGCGCCAAAGAACGAGCTTTCGTTATGGGTTCAGGTGAAGCAAGAAACGATGCCAACGTCATTACTGGTAAACTCATTGACACCACTCACTCAGTTGAAGACTGCACATTAGAACTATCTGGTCATAAACTAAGTATAGACCTTATGCCTTTTACCATCGGTAGTTTCAACGTGATAGTGGGCATGGATTGGCTATCCAAACACCAGGTGGAAATTGTACTAGTCAAGAAAAAGTCATAAGAATACCCATAGCAGGAGGAGAAGTACTCTCAATTCAGGACGAAAAGGGAGGTGTTGTCTCCGGAATCATATCATACCTTAAAGCACAGAAGTGTCTCCGGAAATGACACGTGGCAATCCTGGCCACAGTTATGGACCAAACCAGGGTGGAGGAAAAAATTGAAGACTTCCTGATCGTACGCGATTACCCGGAGATATTTCCTGAGGAACTACCTGGCCTTACTCCACATCGGCAAGTAGAATTTGGGATTGACCTCACTCCGGGAGCAGCTCCTATCGCGCGTGCAACATATCGTCTAGCGGTGAATGAATTGAATGAGCTATCCACACAACTGCAAGAACTGCTAGATAAGGGTTTCATTAGACCTAGCTCGTCACCATGGGGAGCACCAGTATTATTCGTCAAAAAGAAGGATGGCACGTTTAGGATGTTTATTGATTACCACGAACTTAACAAAGTTACTATCAAGAATCGATACCATCTTCCACGAATAGACGATATCTTTGACCAACTTCAAGGATCCAATTACTATTCCAAGATTGATTTAAGGTCTGGCTATCATCAACTTCGAGTCCACGATGAGGATATAGAAAAGACAGCCTTTAAAACATGATACGGCCATTATGAATTCTTAGTCATGCCTTTCAGGCTGACAAATGCACCAGTTGTGTTCATAGATCTCATGAACCGTGTGTGCAAGCTCTACCTGGATAAATTCGTCATAGTGTTTATCGACGACATCCTCATCTACTCCAAAACAAAAGAAGAACACGAGGAACATCTAAAGTTAATCTTAGAATTGTTAATGAAAGAACAACTCTACGCAAAATTCTCGAAGTACGATTTCTGGATCCTAGAGGTTCAATTTCTGGGTCACATCGTCAACGAACAAGGTATCCACGTTGACACAACCAAGATCGAAGCCATTAAAAGTTGGCCTACCCCTAGAGCTCCAACGGAAATTCGCCAATTCCTAGGTTTAGCGGGTTACTACCGTCGTTTTATAAAGGGATTTTCTCAGTTGGCTCAACCATTGACCGCTCTTACGCACAAAGGGGTTCAAATACATATGGGGTGACAAGGAAGAGGCAGCCTTCCAAACTTTAAAAGAGAAACTCTGTACTCGCACCTGTATTATCTTTACCTGATGGGATTGACGACTTTGAAGTCTATTGTGACGCATCAATCCAAGGACTCGGATGTGTTTTAATGCAAAGAGGTAAGGTCATCGCATATGGGTCAAGACAATTAAAGTCCCATGAGAAGAATTACACAACTCACGACCTAGAGTTGGGCGCTGTTGTATTTGCCTTGAAATTTTGGAGACACTACTTATACGGTACCAAGTGTACGATATTCACTAATCACATGAGCCTCCAGCACATATTCGGACAGAAGGAACTCAACATGAGGCAACGTAGGTGGATCGAATTGCTAAACGATTACGACCTTGCGATAAAGTATCATCCAGGCAAGGCCAACGTGGTGGTCGATGCCTTGAGTAGAAAGGAGCATGTCAAGAAAGAGGCCCTAAGGGAAGAAAATTTTGAGTCTGAATCATTACATGACATATATGGAACTTCTGAAGTTAAGTCTGATGAACTTTGTTACTATAATGACCGTATATGGCTACCTTTCCATGGAAATCTTAGAGAACTGGTGATGGACGAGGCTTACAAGTCCCGTTATTCGATCCATCTAGGTTCAGACAAAATGTATCAAAACCTAAAAGGGTTATATTGGTGGCCCAATATGAAAGCTGATATCGCTAGATATGTCAGCAAGTGCTTGATGTGCGCAATGGTCAAAACAGAACATCAAAAGCCATAAGGATTACTGCAACAACCTAAAATTCCCGAATGGAAATGGGAAGAAATCTCGATGGATTTCATCCCGGGATTGCCCCGTTCTTCTGGCGGTAGCGATATGATTTGGGTTATCGTTGACCGGTTAACAAAATCCACCCATTTCCTAGCTATCAAGGAAAGTGACAAAACAAACAAACTTGCAAAGATATATCTCAAGGAGATTGTCAAGCTTCACGGAGTGCCTTTATCTATTATCTCTGACCGAGACCCTAGATTTGCGTCAAATTTTTGGAGAACCTTACAAACGGCGATGGGCACTCGCTTAGATATGAGTAACGCGTATCATCCTCAAACAGATGGACAGACTGAACGTACAATCCAAACTCTCGAGGATATGCTTAGAGCATGTGTGCTCGACTTCAGAAAAAATTGGGAAACTCATTTACCAGTGGTAAAATTCTCTTATAACAACAGCTACCATACCAGTATTGGAGCCGCTCCATTTGAGGCTCTTTACGGACGAAAATGCAGATAGCCGGTCTGTTGGGCCGAGGTTGGTGAGAGCCAACTCACTGGACCAGAACTAGTGCACGAGACCACGAAGAGAATCGTGCAAATCAGAAACCGCATGAAAGCGGCAAGATATAGACAAAAGATTTATGCAGATAAACGTCGAAGGCCGTTGGAATTTGAAGTCGGCGACAAAGTACTACTGAAAGTCTCGCCTTGGAAAGGTGTAGTACGCTTTGGCAAGCGTGGAAAGTTAAATCCCCGCTATGTAAGAGCATTCGAGATCACCGAAAGCATTGGTCCAGTGGCTTACCGTTTAAATCTACCTCCTAAATAAGATAGAGTACACAACGTGTTTCACATTTCGAACCTGAGAAATTGTTTAGCTGATGAAATTCTCATAGTTCCATTAGAGGAACTGCAAATCGATGAACAACTGCGATTATCGAACAACCTGTGGAAATCATAGGATGTGAGGAGAAAACACTGAAACGAAGTAAAATTCCCCATCGTCTAAGTGAGATGGTGTAACAATCATGGATTTTTAATTTTTTTTTAAAAGAAGATTTTAAATTATCATTTAAATTGTGTTATTTATTTATCTAATTAAACTAATTCCTCTAAAAACATTATTGAATAAATACTATTAAATTATGGGTTTTAAAATTAATATACAAACTTAATTATTTCATTTACTGTGTTAACAAATTAAAATGGTGATTTTTATTAAATGTTATGCTATAATTATTTACTTTTGAGGTATTAAAGAAAGAAAAAAACATATTTGTTATTAAATGAGTTGTTTTAAAAAGAAATATATATATATTCTTAACATATCCTAGATGTGGCATTCTTAAATTTCGAGTAACTTTATATTTTTCATAAACTTTTGATATCTTTGATAAACAAAAGGTTTAAATAAAAGGTTATTTTTTTTTTGATAAATTTATATTTATGTTTATAAAAGCTCATAAAAAACTCCATCATTTCATATTATTTAGCCTTAATCCTCCTAAACCATGATTTAATCACCATAATAATCTCAAAACCAACCTTTAAACACACTTAAATTGTCATTTAACGCTAATAAATTAAGACATTAAACTTGAATTAACTTATTTTACCATGTATGGTACTATAAATAGTACCTTAATCATTCCCAAACCATTTGTCTCAATCTCATACACTCAAATATTCACTCTCCTTTCGTGCTTTCTCTCTGACGTCGTTGAAGCCCTGACGACCTCCGGTTCCTACGCTTTACGTCATTGTTTAGGTAAGTTCCTCACACTATTTTGTTTGGTTTTCATCATTGAGTAAAAGCCCCTCGATTATTGTAACATTCATACACGATACGGCAATTAATTTTATGGGTTTAGAACTAGGGTTTCGGTACACAAATTTGGGGAAGAAGATGACTGTTTATGACATTCTAAAATAAATTCGCTCGAATATTGAACCAATAAACATGATTTGGCCCGGTCGGTCGGATGTTGCGATTTGTACATCAAGGTCGCGGACTCGAACCCGGCTCACTGATTTCTTTCATTCCTTTTTTTTACTATTTCCTTCATTTTAACCTTTTTAAAACTATATATTTCTCCATAAAATTATTATAATTTTTTTTCTAGCTTTCTTAAACTGGTTATACCTCCAGTCTCATGTCTTAATAATTTGTAAATATTGATACAAATATATTTTCCTAACCAACCTAACTATAAACTAGTAATAATATCTTTGAAGTTTTCTATTAAATAAATCACCCAAAGCATTTTTGCACTTAATATTTATTACTT
Source organism: Deinandra increscens subsp. villosa (assembly GCA_039602395.1). NCBI lineage: Eukaryota > Viridiplantae > Streptophyta > Magnoliopsida > Asterales > Asteraceae > Deinandra > Deinandra increscens. The sequence continues at coordinate 38,273,070 of JBCNJP010000025.1, forward strand.
ATAAGTATTCGTTTATTGATGTTCATAAAACGAAATGTTATTAATTGATCTAAACACATTTATTTTTGAGAAACCTTATTCGGTTACATCTTTAACCACGTCGTTTATTCTTTTGATAATTTATTTATTTACTAGTTATACATTCATTCATGTAGTTAATATTTTCTCATTTATTTATTGATCTAAGTGTTAATTCATTTACTTAATTAATTTAATTAACTAGTCATTCAATTATTTGGTTATTAATCAATTTAATTATTTTAGCCACTTATTGAATAATTATTTAGTCATTTAATATTTAGTCATGTATTTATTTATTAATTCATTTAATTGTTTTACGTATATATATTTAATAATTTGTATGGATATTTATTTCATTAATTAGTTATTATATACTAGTCTAATGAATCATTAATTACATATTTAATCATCTATCTACCTAGCTATATATATATATATATATATCTATACTACTATATAATACATATTGGTATAAGGGGTAGTTTAGTCATTAAATTCCTTAATTTTAAGACGCGTACAATAATTTATGCAGTGTGTACAAGTGTTTAAAGCATCTTAATTAAAGCAACATTTTCTCATTCGGCTAAAGCATTAGGTTAAACTGGTAATTACCCACCTGCACTTTCTTGAACCACGCTTTTCCTGCACACACGAAAAACTGCAATTACTCCTTGCACACGCCGATTCACCAGACGCCGTCTTCTTGAACGCTCCTCCCCCTTCCATTGGCCATCGCAACTCCACCCTCTCTCCTACCTTCATCATCTTCGTTGAAACATGATGATTACTCATTGGAAGGCCAAGATTGAGGAGATGGAGGATCGTTACGGATTCTGCGTGGCTATAAATCCAGGATCATCTCTCCATTTCAAATTACCGATTCATCATCCAGGTTCTAGGGTTTATGCAACATCATCTGCTTCGCTCAGATTCCAAAACCCTAATGTTTTCGTATATCAGGTAGTTGCATCTTCACTGATTTGTTCTACGATTGCATGTTTTTTTTTGTTGTTTTGTAGCCGAGCATCGATGATCGAAGACGAGGTTTCTACGACGATGGTTCTTGGTTCCCGAATCTGCCCATATATGAAGATCGAATACGGGGTGTCGTCGTCGCCTCCTCCCCTGAATACCTTCTCCGATAACAACTAAAACTGGTTAGAAACGACGCAACTGATTGGACATGTTTCCCTCTTGATTCATCGAAGGTATAATTGCTATCAATTTACTTTAGCGTTATACCGAATTTGAGAGCATATAGTTGTTCAGATTTAGGGTAAATAAATGATAAAATTAGGAAATGATGTAATAGTAGCTAATTCTTAGTTGTATTACTAATCCGTGTATCAGTTTTCATATCATATTTCAAGTTATATGAACATTACAACAATGATATGAAATCTCTTTGTAACAGCCATGAACTGATCTGAAAATCAATTTTCTTGGGAATTATTAATGATCTGTTGCCTTTGTTCCACTAACATGGGTTATTTGTTGACAGTTAAGTGGAACAGTAAGTGCTGGAAACTTCATTTCACTTAAATAGGTAAATTTAATTCATTGATGTTTATAAGTTTTATGGGATTAAGATGGCAACACTAGGTGGGTTTTGATTGTAGGTAGAACCAAAGGAGTTGGTGTGATCCTCACAACGTCCTAAAGTGTTTTGAAGCATTTGGTATTAATTAGTGAAAAAGTTTGTATCTTCAATAAGGTGAACTTGGTCTAGCATATTCTTCATGGTCTGGTAAATAAAATAAACCTACTAGAAAACTTATTGGGGGTGTGAAAGAATATGGAATTCTAAGCTTGAATACATTTGCTATTGTGTAAATAGGTCGAAACCGCAGGATTTGGAAGCTTGGAGGAGCTCAACATAAAGTTTTCTTCTCACAAATATTTTCATCACCATTAAGTAAGGGTTCTGTAAGCTTATTTTTCTTGGACTTCAAATGATTATGAATATTTTAATAATGTGATGCTAATTGATTTGGAGGTAAGAAGCTCACCGATGGTTTCTTCTTTCCTTTGCACTTTGCAGGTAGGAAGAGTGAAGAGTTAATTGATTTGGATTCCCATGTAAAATATGAACCTGTGGGAAAGGTATGGCATCATATTTATTGTGTTATTATCTGTAGAAGCCATTGGATTATTTGGTTATACGAACATACCATAGTTTCATGTGGATCAATACTTGACATGGATTGGAGCAAATGCATTGGAATTTCTGGAACTCCGGCTCAAATTTATTAAATGTGTTAATTTTATGGGTTAGACTTTTCAAATGGGTCATATTTTTTAAAATCTTTAAACATACGAGACTTATTAAATGGGCAATATTTCTATTATAATAATTCACATAATGGGTCAGATTCATTTTGAATCGATCTAGATTTTTAATATGAGATGATGGGTGGAAATATATTTATGCCAAGTTATCTGATTTACAAGACCTTAGCAGAAACTATGGTATGTTTAGTTGCTTTGATATTCAAATAATCTTTGCGTCATTGTTTAATTTGTTTTGTGTTATGTTTCATACTTTAAACTTTTATATATGGATTCAAAGAGATGAATTTGATCATGTTTAATTATGCTTTGTAGGCTTTTGTAACTGAGATGTAAGATCATACTCACCTTTTAATTTGCATTTCTATGTGATGCACCAGTCGTCCAGCCCCTAAACCTTCAAATGAAATAGCTATTGAAGTTACAGAAATCGGGTCGAAAAAGGTAGGTCATACTTGGGTCAACTTGATACAAAAAGTTATAATTTTAGTTTATAATTTACATGTGACAAAGTATTTAAGATAAGAAAAATGACTCTTTATGCAAGAAGTTATAAACAAAATGGATGTGTTTCTTAATCTTCAAATAGTTGTATTGGGTATGAATTGATGGGTTTGGATGTGATTTTGACTCTTTCTAAGTCAAACAACATGGGCCTGTTTCAAAGCTTGAGTCTTGGTGGGGTTTTGGCATGTATCTATAGAAAAGAAGAGGACGTTGGAAAGAGGGGCAAGATACAGGGGGCTGCAACTGCAATAACCCATTTTTATCCAAGTTTGAAAATAGGCATTAGCTCCTTAGCAAGTCTGGTGTGAGATGAGATTGGCATTGACATCAACCAAAAGGTAATACTTTCTATTATAATTTTGTAATAATTCTTTATAATTTATAGGATGTTTGTTTTGTATTATTTTTAAAACCTTATTGATTTCATATACCTTTAGAACTACTAAACATCCTATAAATGGGCCGATTTTGGTTATGCTTAAAAGTTTTGACCCATTTACCTATATGTGTGTTTTCTATGGACTAATAACTTTTATACATGCAAGTTGCAAATGTTGGAAAAGGGACGTTCTAGGCCAACAGAGAACCTACTTGAGAGGCAAAAACAGTATCAAAGCATCCAGACATCCATAAAAACACATTTGGGGGGTTCAATGGACAGTTCACATCATTGTCCAAATTGCCATAACAATGTAAGAGTTTAATGTGCTTGGTGGCCTTATTCTTTCGGTTTGAATCCAAATGTTAAAAGTAGCTTAATATGTTACAAAAATTTTGATAGATTTATGAATCTTGTATTACAATGGAATCCTTAGATATCTCTTCTCTGTTTGAAACTTTTTTAGGTTGATTATATTGAATTCTTTTTACACACTCAGCTATGTTAAAAAGTTTGTGTTTTTTTATGATCTAACTGTTTAAGGCTAAAGCTAGAGAAACAACCGAAACTGGTCGAACCTCTAAAACCAAATTGACATGTTTATTGGATTCAAATTACAAGCTTACTCTCTAAATTCAAGAAGGTATAAGGGGTAGTTTAGTCATTAAATTCCTTAATTTTAAGACGCGTACAATAATTTATGCAGTGTGTACAAGTGTTTAAAGCATCTTAATTAAAGCAACATTTTCTCATTCGGCTAAAGCATTAGGTTAAACTGGTAATTACCCACCTGCACTTTCTTGAACCACGGTTTTCCTGCACACACGAAAAACTGCAATTACTCCTTGCACACGCCGATTCACCAGACGCCGTCTTCTTGAACGCTCCTCCCCCTTCCATTGGCCATCGCAACTCCACCCTCTCTCCTACCTTCATCATCTTCGTTGAAACATGATGATTACTCATTGGAAGGCCAAGATTGAGGAGATGGAGGATCGTTACGGATTCTGCGTGGCTATAAATCCAGGATCATCTCTCCATTTCAAATTACCGATTCATCATCCAGGTTCTAGGGTTTATGCAACATCATCTGCTTCGCTCAGATTCCAAAACCCTAATGTTTTCGTATATCAGGTAGTTGCATCTTCACTGATTTGTTCTACGATTGCATGTTTTTTTTTGTTGTTTTGTAGCCGAGCATCGATGATCGAAGACGAGGTTTCTACGACGATGGTTCTTGGTTCCCGAATCTGCCCATATATGAAGATCGAATACGGGGTGTCGTCGTCGCCTCCTCCCCTGAATACCTTCTCCGATAACAACTAAAACTGGTTAGAAACGACGCAACTGATTGGACATGTTTCCCTCTTGATTCATCGAAGGTATAATTGCTATCAATTTACTTTAGCGTTATACCGAATTTGAGAGCATATAGTTGTTCAGATTTAGGGTAAATAAATGATAAAATTAGGAAATGATGTAATAGTAGCTAATTCTTAGTTGTATTACTAATCCGTGTATCAGTTTTCATATCATATTTCAAGTTATATGAACATTACAACAATGATATGAAATCTCTTTGTAACAGCCATGAACTGATCTGAAAATCAATTTTCTTGGGAATTATTAATGATCTGTTGCCTTTGTTCCACTAACATGGGTTATTTGTTGACAGTTAAGTGGAACAGTAAGTGCTGGAAACTTCATTTCACTTAAATAGGTAAATTTAATTCATTGATGTTTATAAGTTTTATGGGATTAAGATGGCAACATTAGGTGGGTTTTGATTGTAGGTGGAACCAAAGGAGTTGGTGTGATCCTCACAACGTCCTAAAGTGTTTTGAAGCATTTGGTATTAATTAGTGAAAAAGTTTGTATCTTCAATAAGGTGAACTTGGTCTAGCATATTCTTCATGGTCTGGTAAATAAAATAAACCTACTAGAAAACTTATTGGGGGTGTGAAAGAATATGGAATTCTAAGCTTGAATACATTTGCTATTGTGTAAATAGGTCGAAACCGCAGGATTTGGAAGCTTGGAGGAGCTCAACATAAAGTTTTCTTCTCACAAATATTTTCATCACCATTAAGTAAGGGTTCTGTAAGCTTATTTTTCTTGGACTTCAAATGATTATGAATATTTTAATAATGTGATGCTAATTGATTTGGAGGTAAGAAGCTCACCGATGGTTTCTTCTTTCCTTTGCACTTTGCAGGTAGGAAGAGTGAAGAGTTAATTGATTTGGATTCCCATGTAAAATATGAACCTGTGGGAAAGGTATGGCATCATATTTATTGTGTTATTATCTGTAGAAGCCATTGGATTATTTGGTTATACGAACATACCATAGTTTCATGTGGATCAATACTTGACATGGATTGGAGCAAATGCATTGGAATTTCTGGAACTCCGGCTCAAATTTATTAAATGTGTTAATTTTATGGGTTAGACTTTTCAAATGGGTCATATTTTTTAAAATCTTTAAACATACGAGACTTATTAAATGGGCAATATTTCTATTATAATAATTCACATAATGGGTCAGATTCATTTTGAATCGATCTAGATTTTTAATATGAGATGATGGGTGGAAATATATTTATGCCAAGTTATCTGATTTACAAGACCTTAGCAGAAACTATGGTATGTTTAGTTGCTTTGATATTCAAATAATCTTTGCGTCATTGTTTAATTTGTTTTGTGTTATGTTTCATACTTTAAACTTTTATATATGGATTCAAAGAGATGAATTTGATCATGTTTAATTATGCTTTGTAGGCTTTTGTAACTGAGATGTAAGATCATACTCACCTTTTAATTTGCATTTCTATGTGATGCACCAGTCGTCCAGCCCCTAAACCTTCAAATGAAATAGCTATTGAAGTTACAGAAATCGGGTCGAAAAAGGTAGGTCATACTTGGGTCAACTTGATACAAAAAGTTATAATTTTAGTTTATAATTTACATGTGACAAAGTATTTAAGATAAGAAAAATGACTCTTTATGCAAGAAGTTATAAACAAAATGGATGTGTTTCTTAATCTTCAAATAGTTGTATTGGGTATGAATTGATGGGTTTGGATGTGATTTTGACTCTTTCTAAGTCAAACAACATGGGCCTGTTTCAAAGCTTGAGTCTTGGTGGGGTTTTGGCATGTATCTATAGAAAAGAAGAGGACGTTGGAAAGAGGGGCAAGATACAGGGGGCTGCAACTGCAATAACCCATTTTTATCCAAGTTTGAAAATAGGCATTAGCTCCTTAGCAAGTCTGGTGTGAGATGAGATTGGCATTGACATCAACCAAAAGGTAATACTTTCTATTATAATTTTGTAATAATTCTTTATAATTTATAGGATGTTTGTTTTGTATTATTTTTAAAACCTTATTGATTTCATATACCTTTAGAACTACTAAACATCCTATAAATGGGCCGATTTTGGTTATGCTTAAAAGTTTTGACCCATTTACCTATATGTGTGTTTTCTATGGACTAATAACTTTTATACATGCAAGTTGCAAATGTTGGAAAAGGGACGTTCTAGGCCAACAGAGAACCTACTTGAGAGGCAAAAACTGTATCAAAGCATCCAGCCATCCATAAAAACACATTTGGGGGGTTCAATGGACAGTTCACATCATTGTCCAAATTGCCATAACAATGTAAGAGTTTAATGTGCTTGGTGGCCTTATTCTTTCGGTTTGAATCCAAATGTTAAAAGTAGCTTAATATGTTACAAAAATTTTGATAGATTTATGAATCTTGTATTACAATGGAATCCTTAGATATCTCTTCTCTGTTTGAAACTTTTTTAGGTTGATTATATTGAATTCTTTTTACACACTCAGCTATGTTAAAAAGTTTGTGTTTTTTAATGATCTAACTGTTTAAGGCTAAAGCTAGAGAAACAACCGAAACTGGTCGAACCTCTAAAACCAAATTGACATGTTTATTGGATTCAAATTACAAGCTTACTCTCTAAATTCAAGAAGGTATAATCTGTGTTTTTCTCTTGCAGGGCACCATGAGATGTTGAAACTGTATGAATCAATGGATTAGTGGGAAACATCTATGCAAAAGGCCAATACAGAAACCAACAAAATTGTCATAAAGGGACACTCTGCACCTACAAAGTTAGGTACAAGAGTGGTAAGTGACAATTCAAAATTGTAGCTATAGTTCAATTGACATCTCAAGTCTTAGCAACATGGTCAAAACATAGTAGCATGCTATTTTATTCCTTAAGATTTAAGAGATTTCATGAGCAATGGTGAAAGATTAAAAACGCCAGAAAAGCAATCTGATCGAACAAAAATAATGTTATTTTAGACCCAAGTATCCTTACATTGTTATTATATTACTTAGCAGGGTTGTGGTACAGGTCTTTTTTAAACCCATTGTTTGAAAGAATTTAGATATGTTTTGACTAAAACTCCGATGTCTATTTGTATTAGTGCAGAATTCTAGATCTATGTTTATTTTATTTCTAAATTAGTTTTGGAATTATAAAAAACTTTTCTATATTAATTGTGGATTCATAACTATAATGTGTTTGAACGTGTTTTGCATCACTTCCTTGCAGCTACCTGCTCTAATCGGGAGAAGCTGTACATATTTCTCAAGTTGATAGAATGAGTTTTAAAGGATTTCAAAACTAGCACTTGATCTCAGTGAAGAAGTTTTAGAGGATTTTTGTAAGAAAGCATCAATATCTTTCTTCAAATAGTAGGGTCTTGTAAGCCACCAGATTAACTCTTACAATGATTTCCTGAAAAATGGAATACAAAATGTCTTTCATTCTCTAGGTGAATTCAATGTTCGGCCGGGACACGACCTGCATGGAGATGAAACTGTAAGGAGATGTGCCACAATTAAACTTGGAAAAGTGAACCTACAGAGACCAGCGTTTTGGGCTGGTGAAAGTTTCTCAACTGAAAGTGGTGAAATGTAAATTTGTATTAGGATTTTGATACATATAGAAGCAAAGGATTTGATAAAATAGTTTTTTTTAATCTACAAATCTTTACTATGTAGCTGCTGCGAGGAAGAAGCCTGATGATGTGAGACTGGTCGTATCGAACATATTTCTTTTTTACTAGAGATCTTATTTATGTCTTTGTCCATTTTGTGATGTTTAAACATATGATTTCTATAAGTTTGGGTACATTCTTATCTCAAAACTGTTATAGAGATTACAATTCTTAGTAAATTATGTCGTATAACTGTCGTAGAGATTACACTTGTTAAATTATGTTCACATGGCCATTTTGGTGTAGTTGATACAAAGGCTTCTGTTTATGAGCTCTCTTTCTTCATTTTTAAGGAGTTCTTTTAGACTTAAAAAGGTGTAGAGGTATAGGTGTTGATAAAATGATAAGAGCTAGATTGGTCATAAAGTTTCTCAAGTCATTATCTCTGAAAATGCTCTTTTGAAACAACTATTTTACCACATGTCATCATAGTTGACTTTGAAATAGTCAATCTGCTCTTTTAAAACACTCAAAGTGACTCAAACCCATGTATTGAGTTTGACTAATATGATATCAATTTTCTAAATTAAAATCAAACATGGAGTTGAGAACAAGTGCCTTTGAATTTGACTCTTCAATTAAATTTTGTCGTTTGACTTTGACTCTCCAATTGAATTTAGCCATAGTTGTGGCAATTTGAGGTTATATTTTTAACAAACAAAACCTCATATGAAAGGAATGAATCTATAGGAATAACATACTAATTTAAAAAAAAATATTTCTATATTTAAAACATGCTCCAGTAGAAAAGAAGATACAAGAAAGTAATAATGAAGAAACTAACATAACAAGTACTATGATGCTACAAATGAGAAAACCAACAGACGTAGAATACAAGATATCACGAGATGATTGATAAATTAAGAGAAAAAAGTACCGCGTTGGTAAATTGTTACCCCACCGCATCGCACAACCAGAAATGAATACCACGTTGTAAATTATCACGCCGCCGCAATGTGTGAACAAAAGACGAGTAACCCTTTTTGTAAAATTCATACAACTTGTTTACGAGTGTCTGTATTAATGTGTTTTGTTTCCCACTATGTCTACAAAAAGTTGTCAAAAAACAAAAACATGTCTTTTTATGATCCTGGTGGCGATATATAAGGGTGTTTGTTGTTATTTGTTTGAGTTCTAAAAAACGAATACCTCGATGTAAATTGTCGTGCCGCCATAACAAACGAACAAATAAACAAATACCGCGTTGTAGTTTGTTGTGCCGCTGCACCGCGCGAATAGAAGACGAATAACACGCTATACACTGTCGCCGCCGCAACGCGCGGGCACACGGCTAGTATATATATATAGGGTTAGGTTCAAATGAGAACTTTTTATTTTGAGAACTTTTGAGAACTAAATCTCAACCACAAATTTCAGGAGGGACCACTACAATTCATGGGAGGGGGGATACATGTAAATAAACTTGTGGCTCAAATTAGTTCTTTTTAGTTCTCAAATCAAATTGGTTCTCAAATGATCCTCTCCCTATATATATATATATATACATATTTATTTACTACAAGCTTCAAGATATCACGTTATAGTCATCTTCCCCAATTCATCAAACCCACCGAAACCCTAGGCTATTTTGAAATCCTATCTCATCGTCATCGTAACTTTAGGTTAACAAATTTCATCATTCGTTTAGGATGTCCTTGAACTTGAATCATTCTCGGTTCATCAAGCTAGTAATCAATTACTTAAGGTGAGTTCATAGCCCCTTTTATCTATTTATTTTCTAAACCATTTTGGGGTGAAAAACATGCATAAACATTTTCATCTATAAATACTTTATTTTCAAGTAAATCATATTATTCATCATGCTTACCGTCATGAATCATTGCGAAACTTTATTCATTAAAACATTTATACTTTCTATGCAAACTCAAATACTGTTAAATACATTTACTTGTATGTATCTGTGTGATATCGTGTGAATATATATTTTGCCATGCTTGATATTGTATGCTATTTGGGAAAACTTTATTCGTAAGGCTCCGGAGCATCAAACGTGAGGTTCCTTGCGAAGAACTGAACATGATGACGTTGAGGTTCTTGCGGGGGACTGAACGTGGTCCCAACGCTGAGATTCCTGAAAGGAACCGAATAGTAATCGTAGAGGTTCCTCGAGAGGGGAATTGAACACGTGGAGAAACATTCTTACCGATTGTTGGGTTGCGAACCTTCAATCAGGCGTACTGTTTATGTGATAAATATTTGTTATGTGATAAACGCGTGTGTACTAAGACTCATGCTTATTTGTTTATTTAACAGTATGACCTTGCAAAAACTTATCAAATGTTTTCTAAAACTGTTTTTCTTATAAACCTATGACTCACCAACTATGTAGATAGTTGACCCATTTTTGCGTGTTTTTCAGTTTATGGAAATCAAGCATATTTGTAGCTAGGAAGCTTGGATCTAGTTAGGCTTTAGTGTCATTAATGTATTCGTCCTTGTAATAGACGTTTAAGTTTTTAATAAAATATGGTATTTCTTTTATATCCTTGTGCTTCTATACTCTTTCCATGACACCTCGATGCTTCCGCCATCGGTCGGGGTGTTACAGAATTGGTATCAGAGCCTTGGTTATAGGGAATTAGGTTATTAGAAAACAATAATCTAGACTATAACCTTAAGGGCCAAAAATAATAAACCCTCTTCCTGCCTTAGGTATTTGAATTCTCTCGTCTGAATCTTTTACTCGGCAGCTTCTACCACGACATGTGCAGCTCATCCTCGTCGGAAAATTCTTAGACTTTATATTTGGGTTTCATCTTTGAAATTTATGTTCTCATCCTTGAACACTCTCGTCAATATTACGGGTCCGTGTTACAGTTCTCGGGACTGTGTGTAATCTAGAAGAGTGGTTATCTCTTCTGAAGGTCCTGGCTAAGGAAAGACCTGGTATTTAAGTATTCCAAGTGACTCACTCTCTTTCCTGGGGATCCTTTCGGGGACATGACGCTTATAGGCTAAAACATGCAGTTCTAGTAGAATCATTAAACGGGCTCGGGATTTTGATTAGTCAACGACGTTATTCTGTTGTTCAATCATTAATAATGTCATTATATTTGCATATCTAACTCGAATCTTTTGCTTCCTGAAGATGGATCCCACCGAATTGGCCACTATTATCTCCGAGCGAATGGCTACCATCCTTCCTAACATGGTCAACCAGCTCAATGAAACAATTCAAACTCAAACCATTGTACGCACTCATGAAAATGGAGAAGGTTCCAAACCAGGAGGAATTGAAAGCTCCTACAAACTATTTGTGGCCTCTAAACCCACTGAATTCGCTGGAACCGAAGGGGCGGCAGGTTTCCTTCAATGGTTCGAGAAAATGGAAGCTACGCTAAACATGTGCAATTATCCCGAAGATCAATAGGTCAAGTATGCGTCAAGTACATTCAAGAAAGGGGCTCCAACTTGGTGGAATACACAAATAAGAGCCAATACTCGCGAGGTACTTCATGTTTTGACTTGGGATGCATTCAAGGCTTTGTTAACTGAGGAGTATTGTCCAAGGTCAGAAATGAGGAAGTTGGAGGCCAAATTCAGGAGTCTCACCATGAAGGGAGCTGATCATCTCGGTTTTACGGCTCGATTCCAAGAACTTTCTTTGTTTGTTCTCACTTAGTGACTCCTGAACAAACTGCAATCGACTGCTACATTGACGCACTCCCTGAAGCGATGCGTATAGTAATGATGTCGGTGAATCCTAAAACTCTGTCAGCTACCATCAAGTTGGCTGGAACTCTGACTGCTGAAATGGTCAAGACTGGGGTGCTGAAAAGGGAAACCATTAAAGACAAGGATGACCGTGGTTTAAGTTCAAGCAACAAAAAGTCCACCAACAACAAGAGGAAAAGGGCCACTCAAAGCTATGCATTGGTTACCCCTGCTGTTCCAGTGAATGTTGTGGCTTCAACCAATACTATTGTCGCCAAGACTGGCTATAAGGGTCCGAATCCTTTGTGCACCGTTTGTAGCTATCACCATCCCTCAGGCACGTATTGCCGCAAATGTACCAAGTGTGGATTATTTGGACATCTGGTTGGAAGGTGCAAGGTTACTCCAACAAGAACAAACCAGACCCTGGCTACCATGCCGGTACCAAACAACAACACCAACCGTGCATGTTACCAATGCGGGAGTCCTTATCATTTTAGGAACCAATGTCCCGAATTGGCCAACAACAATCAAGCCACCCGAGGTCGAGTTTTTATGCTAGGGGAACCTAAAGCTTTTCAAGACCCAAATGACGTTATGGCAAATGTTGATAGTTGAATACCTTCGTATGTGAGCTTGCTCGAGTTATTCACAAGCTTTGACAACTGATTTTTTTCCTACGTCATATTAGCCATCCATGAATAATTGTTAGAATGATTTCTCACATACTTTGTTAAGTTTACTTTTGCCTTGTCAATTGAATTTTGCCATGAACAAAGCTTGGTTTCTTATGTTCACTATCAGATTGATCATGCATGAACGTGCTTAGTTTAATTATCCATGCACTTTATTAGCATGAGTTTACATAAATGGTAGTAGATAAATTTGCAAGAACCTTGTGTGAACATTGCCAATTTGGTTATCCATTAATAGAACACTATTACTTGATTCTTCTATGGTGAATTATTTGTGCCTTTTAACGATCCTACATGGTAGAAGGTTCATTGATAGTGAGTGGAGGTAGGGAAGTTAGTGTTTGTGGTCTATTAGCTTCTGGTGTGGGGCTTGAAGGTGGAGTAGGTGGGAAGATATCAGAGAAATCCATGGTAGGTGGAGGCTTTTTCTTGAGGGGAGCAGTGGGAGTAAAATTATATGTTCTGTACTTGGTATTGGCATGTTTGGTGGCAACTTTCTTGGAGATGGAGGGAGGTTTGTAGGGTGTGATGGCAAGTGACTGTAAGATAGATGGAATTGTTGTAGGCATTGGGTTTGGGTTATAAGTGAAAGAAGGTGGAGGTTGTACATCTGCAATGTCAGAATGTTCAGGTTTAACATTTACAGTTGTTGTACCTGAGATGAGCTTTGATGGTGAGGGCATCACCAAGTTAGGATTGACAGCATCAATTTCTCCTTTAAGCTCATGAAAAATTGAATCTATCAAGCTGCAAAGTCCCCTAACTTGCATCTGAGCTACCTCTTCCTCTGTCTTCAAATTTCTGACCACAAGTGCCCTTTGTATCTTTTTCAGTAGGATGTAATTCTCATCATTCTTTGTCAACCTGGTAGGAAATTGAGAAGCAATCGAAAACAACCTCTGCCTATCAGTTTCAGTCACTGCTTCCAGATCATAATCCTTTAATCTCCAGTTGAAAGACATAGTCTTTGCCTCTTCAAGTAGGTTCTCGAATACACTATTTTGCAGATACATATCATATTCCTCTTGTAGTTCTTTGGCAAGCTTCTCATCCTCTACTGCCATTTTGGCATCTTCTACCATCTTCACTATAGCCTCAGCTTCAAGAGTTTGAGTCACCTGTTGAATAGTTTTAGCAATGTCAGCTTGAACAGGTTCTTCAGGTTGAATTGGCTCAGTGCTCCTTAAAGCTATCAGAGTTGCTGCTATATCCTCTGCTCCTTCACTTCCTTGCCGTTCCGGTTAAATTTCCGGTTGAACACTCAGCTCAGCTACCACTTGAACTTCCGGTTGAAGTTCCGGTTGAACTTCCGCTTGAACAAGAACTTGACCTTCAGTCACCACCGGAGGTTAGCTGACTTCAGGTTCTTTGTCAGCAATCTCCAGCACCTCTGTGCCTTCTTCTTCACCTATCAAGTTTTCGTCTCCCCCTTCAGTTATTATAGCAACTGCAACAGTTGCAGTGCTTTCTTCAACATCAAATGCTGCCTTGCTGGTGGAGGCAATATTTCCTACCACTTGATCACTGGCTCTTTCAGCCGGAAAAATGACATCTTTGAGGAGTGTCGTGATCATGTTGATGTGCTCAGGGAGAGCACCAGCAATCAGCATAGATGACTGTACAAGCTCGGTGAGGTTGGGGTCCTCAAAAGGAGAAATAGCAATCAGTTGACTGCATTTCATGTTCACCCAACTTTCTTCAACAGAGAAGGGGTTGACACCAATTCTTTCACAGGCTGTGGCTCTAACTTCAGCCGGCATCCTTTCAACTTCTTCAATTTGTGTAATAAAAGGCCTTGAGGGCATCTTCTTCCCCAATTTGACAGTATCAGCTTCATCAGCTTCTCTGACAGGGTTTGAAGGACCTGCTTCAGTTTGAATAGGATCAGCCTACACCAAATGAGCAACAGTTGCATTCAAAGTATCAACCTGTGCTTGGAGTGAAAGGTACAGTTTCGTCAATTCGGGTAGTATAAAACTGTCCTCAACTGGCTTTTTACCAGCATCCTTGGACAAAACCAAACTATCAATCCTAGATTGATCAGCATTGGTACCCACGGCTTCTTGGCACCTGGGATTCTCCTCATCTGTTTCAGCAACCCTTGGTTCCAATAAAGGACTTCTAGGTGCTGATTCAGAGAAGATTGCCGCAAATTGGGTCTTATTGATGTTACTGCTGACACCAAGATCCAGTGGGAATCCTTGGGCAGCAGTAGCCCGTTTTGCATGAATCTCTTCCTGACTCCTGAGATTCACCTCCGGTGAGGAGTGGGGGTACAGTGCTACAGGGTCCTGGCCTATCAGGATGTTCTCATGTAATGAGGTAGGTGAGTTAATAACACCTTCATCTAAGCCAAGATTGAGAGCACTGTCACTCCTAGGTGACAGGGGTTGTAGGGGTGAAAATGTTCAGATGGGGAAGGTACATCTGCTTCTAATGACTCCCCCTCAACAGAAGGTTCATCCCTAAGAGAAAATTCCAATTTGAGCAGTTTCCGTTTAGGCTTTTTGCCTTGGACGGGGTTAGAAGCTTCGGGTTGGTTGGTGGTGCTAGGTGGAGGAGACCTAGTGACCACATTTCTCTGTCTTTTGAATATGACAGGAGGTGAGTTGGATGAGGAGGTGGTAGTGGTAGTGTTTGTGGGAGCTTTCCTCTTTTTGGATTGAAAAGTTTTGATAGTAGAGGAAGCTGGGACAGATGTGGGATCAGAGGCTATTGGGTCTATTGCTCTGTCATCTTGAGCTTGGGGCTAAGTTGCTGCTACAGTTTCCGGTTGAACCTCTGCAGTAGCAGGTTCATCTGGAAACTGCCTTGGAATTGGTAAGGGATAGTCAGTGTCC
>JBCNJP010000025.1:38289005-38346876 GCA_039602395.1 Deinandra increscens subsp. villosa
GTAACCTGAATACTCTCTGTACTCTCTGTTTACAAGCTGTGATCAATATAAAGAAGATTATTTACCTTGTGTGTCCGAATCCGATTGTAATAATGCACTAGCAAGATCGATTACGTGTTTTACATATATATTTAACAATTTATATGGACATTTATATCATTAATTAGTTATTATATACTAGTCTAATGAATCATTTAATTACCTATTTAATCATCTATCTACCTAGCTATATATATATATATATATATACATATTTTATTTTCTACAAGCTTCAAGATATATATATATATATATATATATATATATATACTTATATACATATTTTATTTTCTACAAGCTTCAAGATATCACGTTATAGTCATCTTCCCCAAGTCATCAAACCCACCGAAACCCTAGGCTATTTTGAAATCCTATCTCATCGTCATCGTAACTTTAGGTTAACAAATTTCACCATTCGTTTAGGACGTCCTTGAACTTGAATCATTCTCGTTTCGTCAAGCTAGTAATCAATTACTTAAGGTAAGTTCATAGCCCCTTTTTCTATTTATTTTCCAAACCATTTTGGGGTGGAAAACACGCATAAACATTTTCATCTATAATTACTTTATTTTCAAGTAAATCATATTATTCATCATGCTTACCGTCATGAATCATTGCGAAACTTTATTCATTAAAACATTTATACTTTCTATGCAAAGTCAAATACTGTTAAATACATTTAGTTGTATGTATCTGTGTGATATCGTGTGAATATATATTTTGCCATGCTTGATATTGTATGCTATTTGGGGAAACTTTGTTCTTAAGGCTCCAGAGCATCAAACGTGAGGTTCCTTGCGTAGGACTGAACATGATGACATTGAGGTTCTTGCGGGGGACTGAACGTCGTCCCAACGCTGAGATTCCTGAGAGGAACTGAACAGTAATCGTAGAGGTTCCTCGAGAGGGGAATTGAACACGTGGACAAACATTCTTACCGATTGTTGGGTTGCGAACCTTCAATCAGGCGTACTGTTTATGTGATAAATATTTGTTTTGTGATAAACGCGTGTGTACTAAGACTCATGCTTATTTGTTTATTTAACAGTATGACCTTGCAAAAACTTATCAAATGTTTTCTAAAACTGTTTTTCTTATAAACCTATGACTCACCAACTATGTAGATAGTGGACCCATTTTTGCGTGTTTTTCAGGTTATGGAAATCAAGCATATTTGTAGCTAGCAAGCTTGTGGATCTAGTTAGGCTTTAGTGTCTGTATTCGGCCTTATAATAGACGTTTAAGTTTTTAATAAAATATGGTATTTTCTTTTATATCCTTGTGCTTCTATATTCTTTTCGTGACACCTCGATGCTTCCGCCATCGGTCGGGGTGTTACATATGGTAATCTAAGCGTGGACCGGAGTTCATGTGGGAACGAGAAGATTAGATGAGAAAGAAATATCCTCACCTATTTGTGCAAGCCTCAACATCTAATCAAGGTATGAGTTAAATTTTGGGACAAAATTTCCTTAACAATGGGATGATGTGGCAACTCTAAAATTTTTCCTTTTCCTTCCACAGAAACCGTGGCAACTTAAGGCAATTTTCGGGACGAAAATTCCTTACAAGGGGATGATGTGACAACCGGCAATTTCCCAGGTTAACCCCGTTAATAACTTGTGTTATATTTCGATAACGTCCGTTACCTCAGTTAACTAGAATAGTTACACGAGCACTGCACATGAGTATAGACGGCGAATAACTAACTAGAAAAATTATAAAGTTATGATTTTATGTAAATCATATTTCTTGTTTTCATGCGAACACTTCGTCATTTTATGTGACGAATACATTATGAGTTTGTGTTTATATATGTACATAAACACACATTGCATTTCACGATTTTATTTGTCAAAGCGTCACATAACCACATACGATTTTACGATTAAACGTCATCGGATTACACATAGTAATCCATGATTTTATGTGAAACAATTTTATAAATTATAATTTTTATTTATGATTTTATGCGTACAATTAGGGTTCACACTTTAAATATATAGTACGTTGATTCTATTCGGTCAAACTCATGTATCCGTACGTTTAAAGTTATTCTCGTTAACCCCGTTGGGGTTAGTTAACCCTCCGTTAAGCTCAAGGGATCTTGCCATTTTCTAAGCTTATTTTAACTAACCAAACCCGCAAGGACCTAACTTGTAAGTATTCAAACTTGTTTCCCTATGATGTAAATTCGGAGGGACCATTCTTGCCATAAGGGCAAACTTGAAAATTGAAGACTCAAATTAATATGTACATACAGAACACGATCGATCGATTTCCGGTAACGGCTTTTCAATTCAATCCAGTTTAATTGAGATTAATCACTGGGTTAAGACAGTAATCGAATTCTCAATCAATACCTCCATCATTTGGCCTTTCATCTCCACGCGAAAACACATATCGATCTCTCTCATTGTTTTTTAGTTTTCCGGCGAACTCGAGAATTCCGGCCAAATTTTCACCAAAACAGCACCATTCGACGACCCCTGTGATCACGAGCTCAGTAGAAACCAGTGGAGCATCGTCATTTGTCCTTATATCGAGTTCAAGTCCGAAGCGGGTTAGAGTTTCGGTCTCGTTTCGGCTTCCAAAACACATCAAAACTCATCCCCGGTTTGAGGTAACCATTTCTCTACTTTAATCGCACGTTACCCTTCACTTTGTTTTTGGTTTCACAATTTTCCGGTGACCGGAATAAAACTCTGGCCACCAGAGTTGTGGGGAAGGAGATGATGGTGGACGGGGAACTGATATATTAATAAGTCACTGGATACTAACACCTGCACACGGGTAGCGCCACTGGTTAAGTCGTTCGCTGGTGACCGGGAGGTCGTCCGTTCGAACCTCGGCGACCTCCGTTCTTTTTTTCTGATTTGTTCAAATGTCTGATTCAACTGTTATCACGCACATATAATCACTGCCAGTCGAATCACTTAACAACCTCAGTTACAGCCCAATGGTTGGGTCGCGATTTTGCAAACCAGAGGTCCCAGGTTCGAACCTGGTGACCTCCGGTTATTTTGTTTTTTTCTTTCTTTATTTATTCTATTTCTTGTTCCCTTGATTTGGTTGACTCAAAACCTTCCACCATTCGTTCCCCCTACATCATCGTAGAACCGAAGGTTCTCGTTGAATTTTTATATTATGGAAACCTTATGATTTAAAGGAATTAAAACTTGATGATTTCGTTTATATTAATATAAATTAGTTTAAACATAATTGTTATATTTAATTTATTGTCATGTAGTTATATACATGCGAACGTTTTAAAGATTCTCTTTAAACTCTTGAAAATTTTGACACGACATATGAGTATAGATATTGGACGTTATATTTTTTACCCTTTTGACTACGCCTCGATATTTATATTTACGAATATATTATATTTACCCAATGATCCCGACATTTATTATTTGGAAAATCCTACGCACATTGATTTTTGTAGATCTTTGTGTCATCGATTAAATATCGTTTTTGACTGCTTTTGAACAAACAATTTTTTTATCACGAATTGAAATTGTCACCTATGTCGTATTTGGAACTATCTGATATTAACACTGTCATCTAGGCTATGTTTTTTTTTTTTGGAAAGGGATTTCCCCGGTGATAACATTATAAAATAAGGCAGGTACAAAACAACAAAACAAAAAAACGGCGCAGGGACAGACCCCTAGCCGGGAAACACGACAACACAGCCAAACAAACACAGAACAAAACACGCCCACAAGAAAACACGGGCAAACAAGAAAAAGAAACTAATTAGCCCCCATTATCAAAAACATGAACATCCACAACCTCCCAATCAGCCAAGCGATTAACCACCACACTCGATCTCCTGAACTTTAGCGACATAAAGCGAAGCCTGATCACATCAGATATTACGAAAAAGACGATTATTCCTCTCCTGCCAAACAAAGTATGTAGTAGCAGCCACCCCTAAACGACCAATCACAGCAATAATCGACTTATGCCTAGCCATACGACACAGCTCCCCCATAATAACAGTCCAAACAGGAGGAGTAGCACAAAATCCCAGCTTAGTTCTTAACTTGTTCCAAACCCTGGCAGAGAAAGGACATTGAAAAAACAAGTAGTCTATCGAATCAAAATCCGAAAAGCAAACGAGGCAGGACATCATATTCTGGGACCTTCTATTTGCATCCTAGCGTAAAATGCGATCCTGAGTTAGGAGCCTCCGTTTCATAATAAGCCACAAATGAAACGCATGTTTAGGAATGCACTGGGAAAACCACACAACAGGAGCCCAATTAACCAGAGGTAACCGATATCTGAGTGAGGACCAGGCCAATGAAGCAGTGAACTCACCCGTAACATACCCCGAAACCCAAACTAATCTATCACGAACCCCATGCGATAAATCAGGAATATTCATGTTCCACTCGCTAGGGACACCCTTAGCGACAATAACAGCCACCGAGTCAGAGTAACAAGCCCTTGCATTGTAGATCATTCTGTGGGTAATATAGTTACATAACGGACCCGTAGGGCTCCAGTTGTCAAACCACGCAGACGTACTCTGACCATCACCTAAAACCACCCGAATATGATTACGGATCAGGGGGCGAAGTTGAAGGATTTTCCTCCAACCCCAGGAACAGTTAGCAGGGACCCGGCAATCCCAAAAATTACGGGACCTAAGATGGTACGTGAAAACCCATTCCACCCATAAGGAAACCCGATGCGACAAAAGACTCCAGACATGAGTAGCCATGAGAGCCCTATTAGAATCTCTGATCCTGTGAATACCTAGACCCCCTTCAGACTTAGGCACACACAAATCCTTCCAAGAAACCTTAGCTCTCCCATTGTATTTGGAGCCCACACCCCATAAAAAAATCATGCATCTTCGCCTCCAAATCTTTAAAAACACGACTCGGCAAAATAAACATGGAGGACCAATAAATCTACATAGAAGACAAAACTGAAACAATAAGCTGTAAACGACCAGCCGCAGAAAAAAACGATTAAACCAGCTCGAGATCCTGACATTAACACGCTCAACCAAAACCTTACAGTCCGAGTACATCAACCTCGTCGTGATAAGGGGAACACCCAAGTACCGGACATGCAAATCCCCTTCCTCAAAAGGTAAAACATTAAGGATAGCACTTTTAATCTCCACCGGGACACTACAAAAGAACACAGTGCTTTTCTGAGCGCTTGGAACCAACCCGGACATCGAAGTAAACTCTTGGAGAGAATGAAAGATAGTCTTAACCGAGTGCACATCCCCATGAGCAAAAATAAATAAATCGTCGGCAAAACAAAGATTAATAATACGTTGTTTACCACATTTGTGATGAAAACTAAACGCACTGTCAGCCCCCATATTCTTCTGAAAAATCAGCATAAGGATCTCCATAACCATAGTGAATAAATAAGGAGAGATCAGGTCACCTTGACGAAGACCACGTTTACCCCTAAAAGAACCATGGATACTACCATTAATACCAATCGAAAAAGAAGCAGTAGTGACACACTGAATAATCCAACGCACCATCTAGGTATGAAAACCAAAACCAATCAGCACCTTCTCAAGAAACTGCCAATTAACTGTATCATAAGCCTTTTGAATATCAACCTTAAACGCACACCTAGCCGGACCCACATTCCTATGATAATTATGCATCAATTCTTGAGTGAGCAGAATGTTGTCAGAAATCCTACGCCCAGGGATAAAAGCCGACTGGTTAACACTGATGATATCCCCAACCCAACCTTGATACGATCAGCTAAAATCTTAGTGATACATTTATAGATAATATTGCAGCACAAAATAGGCCTATAATCCATAACAGACGAAGGCGTCGCCACCTTCGGAATCAGGGCAAGAAAGGTATGATTTAATTCCTGGAGAATATTACCCGTAATGAAAAAATCCCGAACAGGCTTCGTGAAATCCTGACCAACTACCGACCATGCTTTTTTGAAAAAAGCAGCCGAATAACCATCAGCCCCGGGAGCCTTATCATCATCCATTGAGAAAAGGGCATCATGAACCTCTTGACTAGAGACGTCTCTAATCATATAAAAAGCAGCAGCCTCATCCACTTTATTCACAAACAAGTCATCCAACCCAGCTCAATTAGGCATTACATCAGACCCCAAAAAGAGTTCATAATGAGAAACCAGAGCAGCAGGTACAGCCAACCCCACATGCATATTACCATGGGCATCTTTAATAGCATCAATCCAGTTACGATGTTGCCGACACTTGAGAGAGTTATGAAAGTACGCTGAGTTCGAGTCCCCCGTTGCCAGCCAATGAATTTTAGTCTTTTGCTTCAAAAATCTTTCCTCGTCCAAGAGAGCGGTATTGTACCCATTAAGACACTCAGCCTCCCACAACCGGAGAGTCTGATCAGACGGGTTCACATCGAGAGCCTTTTGGGCATCATCCAATTGAGTCCTGAGGATACCCACTAATTTATGAACATCCCCTTGCATGGTTAACATTTTACGTAATGGTTTTTTCAGACTTTTAAGTTTCTTAACTAACATAAATTGATGAACAACATAATAACCAACAACCCATTTTTCCTGAACAATTTCCACAAATTCAGGCTTGTAGGCCAGAAAGTTGACGAATCTAAAAGGGGCATGCTTTCTCGAAGCCTTTCCCGGAATATTCAAAATACATGGAGCATAATCCGAAATCCTGTATGGTTGGAAAATGACAAACAAGTTAGGGCATTCCTCCATAAAACCCAGATTACTCATAACCCTATCGAGCTTCTTTAACAGCACCAGACCACCTCTTGGCTTTTGATTCCAGGTATAGTGCAACCCCATACTGTTAAGATCAAGAATTTCAAGCTCATTCACGCAATCCCGTTGTCCTTCCTGGAGGAGCCCACAGACCTGTCCTCCATATATAACGTGGTGTTAAAATCCCCTAACACCACCCAAGCTTTGCCATGAACAAACATTCTATGAAGCAACAAATTCTGCCAAAGATGCCTACATGTAATATACGAATTTGACGCGTAGACCAACGAGCAAAAGAACACTATAGAAGTTTGCTTTATAAAGACTTGTAAGTGAAGAACCTGATCATTCATATTCAGCAACATCACGTCTATCAACTCCGTATCCCAGCCCACAACAATCCTGGTGCCATCTCTACAGTAAGCCGAATTTGAAACCCAATCCTAGTTGCGGAAAGCACCACTACACACCTGCATTAAATTATCCATCTCCACGTGAGACTCCAGAATAGCACACAAGCTAAGACCATTCTCCCTAACCATCTGACGAACCTCCTGTTGTTTTAGCGGGCCGTTCAGCCCCCTAATATTCCAAGAAGCAAGACTAATCATCGACACCAGTGACAGAAGGAGTGCTTGCCCCTTGAACATTTTGATTCATGAATGACCCCATTTCACCAACATTTTCAACCACATCATCCTTTGCCGGAATATCATATGGCTGTAAAGGACCCGAATCATACAATAACTCCGAATCAAGAGCAGAGTACTTGTTGAACAACTCTGGCTGGCTACTACTTGATTCCCCCCCCCCCCCCACCACCACCACCATTCGCTGGTTGTGTACTAGATTGTCTCTTCTGTGGATCCGAAGGCTTACCCGACACTGGCCTATACACAAACGCAGGCTTAGCATTTGGCATCTTATAACCCCCTTGTTTGCTAGCTTTCTTACGATGAACATCAACATAACCATCCTTATCCTCCACCTGAGGAGCCTTACCCTTCTGTTGTCACGCTTATGCCTCACACACTCCTTAGAATAATGTCCAAACACAGCACAATGTTCACACCTCGGAGGCTTCCACTCATATTCCACATCAACAACCACTTTGATATAATTAGTACCAATTTCATCCGGAACTGCCAACGTTATTTTATCTTTGAAATCAGCCCTAGCAGAGAATTCAATGAAAGCTCGAGCATAACTGCTTCTCCCCCAGACATCTCTACACATCAAAGCAGTATAAGAATCCAGATGTTTTGGATTTCCAATCTTGGACGCCAACATACTAAGGCCATCCTCAGTATACGCTGCAAGAGGTATATTATGTAATTTTACCCAAACAGAAACCTGTTCAATATCCTCTTTCATAAGGTTAGCATTTGATGTCCAAATATTAAGAAACAATGGTTTGTTACGAATCAACCACGGGCCTCCCTCAAGAGCTCCCATCATACCTTTTCTATCATAAAATTTAAAAAAGAAGAACCCGTTTCCATTCATCATACTTTTCTGGATGCCATATTTTTTCCAACTCTGACTTGTAAAACATTCTACCACTGGGAAGGCCAGATGCTCACCAAGAAAGTATCCTTTAAGGGTATAACCCATATTATAGGCTACCTTCCTAACATCCTCAACCGGGATGACCACATCAACACCATGTTCATTTAACTCAGAATCCATCTTTCGGAAATTCAGTTTACCTTTAACAGATTTGTCAAGATTAGATTTCAGCGTACTAGCATAGGATATAGCCGGTTTCTGCATGGTAACAGGAGGGATTCCTAAGTCATCAGTTCTAGTCCCCATTTTTCTCAGTTTGTCATTGACATCCATAGGGCTGACGTCCACATTCAACTTTACCGACGATTCCAAGCCGTCAGCAAGGCTAACGCAAACATTTGCAGGAGAAGAAGATTTTTCGACGTCAGAAGGGCTGACGTCATTCCGCGGAACCTCCAACGGGATAGCCTTTTCCGGAGCACCGGTCGATTTTGCTGACGGCGTCGACGATGCATGGCTTCTCCGAGCGGGAGGCAGTTTACCTCCGTCAATGTTTTTTAATTTCGACTCCAAACCAGATGTTGTTAAGGGAGGTTTGAGATTCATACTAAGCGAATAAGAAGAAACCCAGTCGACGTCACCTTATCAGAAACTTAATCAATAAGATTACAGGAATGTAGTTCGATCCGGCTGTCAAGGAAGGGAACAGTAAACACTGCTATAGCCTTGAACAACTAGAGAAAAAAGACCCATAATCTAATGATCTTGTAACCAACAAGAACGGAAAAAACAATTAAAACCCTAATCGAACAAGAAGACCCGATTAAGGAGAAAACAAAACAGAAAAACGAACACCGTATTCAATGCAATATGGCCGCTAACAATACTCGTACCCTTCCAATCTCTCAACTAACTCAATCACAGGGTATTACACAATGATCGCACAAACCAGGGATTGAAAACTCAAACCCTAATTTACCGAAAATCGTTAACACACTCGTACTAAGTTAATGATTAAAGAAAGAAGTCACAGGATTGGTAGGGGGTAATCACAATAAAAAAACAGTGTAACAAGAAGTGATGAAACGAATCGATCTAGAAAAAAACGATTTTGGGAGAAGATAATCCCCAAAATCGCCCTAGAGAACCAGAGAAAAACCCGGATAGTGATCACCTATCTAGGCTATGTTACTCATGTGTGGACACACACTTATGTATATAAATTCAATAGGTGCTCGATAGTTACGCAAGACACGAAGTCTTACAAAATTGTAGCAGTGCACCCTAAGGTGAGTTACACAACCTTTTACGTTACGTCCGGGTTTGGACGATAACACACGCAAACACGTTACACCCGGGTTAGGGTGATAACACGGCAACTATTATGTATGATTAAAATAGAAATCCAGTATATATCACATGTTCACGTAAAATGCTTTATCTTTGAAAGTCCTTACTTATCGAACTGTTAATAGCAAATAGCGAGGGGATATTGGGTAGTACTACTGGGGTCTGACAAACCCCACTCAGCAGGCACGAGATGCACCACCCGACTGGCGGTCGGACTGAGGACAATGTCAACCAAACTTACCTTGATCGAGTAGACACGGGGAAGGCAAAACACGTAAGGATTATTCCTACAACTAATTGGTCAGCTTTGGTTGCCAACGTTTTAGTGACATGAACTTAGGCTCGCTACCTACGATATGGATTGTACTTGTAATATACATACTTGTATACAAATAAAGACTGTTGTATTCGTACTGCATATTTATACTAGTTATACTTATGAGCTTATGTGAACTCACCAACATTAGTTGACACTTGCTCTTATGCATGCTTTGCAGGACACTAGGGGAATCTGATTTTTGGACACGTACGTTGGCTAAAACCTTTTATTTTGGGAATTTGATTTCAAATCTTTTCAACATGAACTGGTATTTACTTATCGGGCGCTTGTTTTGCGCAACATAACTTTTATGGGGAGGAAAATATTGTCCTAAACCACTTGGTACCATCCATCCATATCACTCCAGGGCTGATGCATGTCACATGCCATCCAAAACCTATCCATCAATTAATAAGAGCAGATCTGGTCATCAGCCAGATTTGACCCAAATGACCAGCAGAATTGATACAGAAATGCAAGTGCCACAAGACACAAAGCAAAAACAAGCTAAACATAAATGAAAGAATAAAGGAAGGTGTAAAAATACACCAGATGACTACCCTAGCATTATAGTGCAACCCAACATCATATAAGAAGACCCTGCATATCCCACCACCCTAAATCCTAATACTATTAAGATCACACTCCTCCTCCACTCCTCCCTTTAGAATGTCACCAAACCACACACACTCCCCCCCTCTAATGAAGCCAAAGAAAGTGCATTGTGTGCAAGATGTACCAGTCACCCCCCCCCCCCACAAATCCCTCCCCAAATCTCACCATAGTGCTTGGAGCCCAACCTTTCCACCACCTTCCATCCCAATAAATCCCCCCATCCCACAAATTATTGACAAAAGACCACCATGATATACAAAAATAACTGGCCCAACCCATACCATAGATATGAGATCCCCAAACCCTCATAACATCACAAATGCATGTTATCATTGGAGAGAAAATGGGGCAGAAACTTCCAAACCTCATCCGCTTACATAACTTGAGCAGAATATTTTACAATAGTACTTTTCAGCTTGAGTCTAACTGAATCATTGATCAAATGCTCAATAGCCTCCAAATTCCTTCTTTTTCCTTGAAATAGCCTCAAGTTCCTTTCTTGCCAAATAAAGTAAACAGTGGCAGCAATGGTTAGCTTCCTAATCACATTCCATATAGATTTCTTTAAAGGCAGATTACCAAGGTAATCCGTAACATCATCCCAGTTGTCAGGTGCATCCATCATTCTAGCCTTAAGCTTGACCCTTCTCCATAATTCCCCTGGAAAACTACATGTGAAAACAAATGTTTATGGCTATCAGGCTGAGAATTAAAGAAAGCACATTTCCTCTCCCCACTCCCACTCCACTTATCCATCCTATCTTGTGTCAATAACTTATATTGAGCAGCCATCTACAATACAAAAGCATGCCTTGGAATTCTTTGAGCAAACCAAACATTAGCAACCCAATAAACTTCAGGTTTATGGCTTAACAAATCATCATAACACACAGAAGTACTGAAGTTCACCAGATCACCATCCTTACTTATCCACCAAAGCTTATCCTCCATCTCATTCCTAATTTCAGGACATTGGATATAATTTAATAGAGGATATTTGCTATACCATTCCATAGGCCATTTCCACCCATTAGCATCCACAATATCAGAAACAGTGGAGTCATCTCTAAACCCAGCCCTTATAATGTCTCTATTGGAAATATACAAGTCTAATGGCCCCATTTCATGCCACCTCTTATAATGTCTCTATTTCAAATAGAGACATTATAAGGGCTGGGTTTAGAGATGACTCCAGTGTTCTGATATTGTGGATGGTAATGGGTGGAAATGGCATATGGAATGGTATAGCAAATATCCTCTGTTAAATTCTATCCAGTGTCCTGAAATTAGGAATGAGATGAGGATAAGCTTTGGTGGATAAGTAAGGATGGTGATCTGGTGAACTTCAGTACTTCTGTGTGTTATGATGATTTGTTAAGCCATAAACCTGAAGTTTATTGGACTGCTAATGTTTGGTTTGCTCAAAGAATTCCAAGGCATGCTTTTGTTTTGTGGATGGTTGCTCAATATAAGTTATTGACACAAGATAGGCTGGATAAGTGGAGTGGGAGTGGGGAGAGGAAATGTGCTTTCTTTAATTCTCAGCCTGATAGCCATAAACATTCGTTTTTCACATGTAGTTTTCCAGGGGAATTATGGTGAAGGGTCAAGACTTAAGGCTAGAATAATGGATGCACCTGACAACTGGGATGATGTTACGGATTACCTTGGTAATCTGCCTTTAAAGAAATCTATATGGAATGTGATTAGGAAGCTAACCATTGCTGCCACTGTTTACTTTATTTGGCAAGAAAGGAACTTGAGGCTATTTCAAGGAAAAAGAAGGAATTTGGAGGCTATTGAGCATTTGATCAATGATTCAGTTAGACTCAAGCTGAAAAGTACTATTATAAAATATTCTGCTCAAGTTATGCAAGCGGATGAGGTTTGGAAGTTTCTGCCCCATTTTCTCTCCAATGATAGCATGCATTTGTGATGTTATGAGGGTTTGGGGATGTCATATCTATGGTATGGGTTGGGTCAGTTATTTTTGTATATCATGGTGGTCTTTTGTCAATAATTTGTGGGATGGGGGGATTTATTGGGATGGAAGGTGGTGGAAAGGTTAGGCTCCAAGCACTATGGTGACATTTAGGGAGGGATTGGGGGGGGGGTGACTGGTACATCTTGCACACAATGCACTTTCTTTGGCTTCATTAGAGGGGGGAGTGTGTGTGGTATGGTGACATTCTAAAGGGAGGAGTGGAGGAGGAGTGTGATCTTAATAGTATTAGGATTTGGGGTGGTGGGATATGCAGGGTCTTCTTATATGATGTTGGTTTGCACTATAATGCTAGGGTAGTCATCTGGTGTATTTTTACACCTTCCTTTATTCTTTCATTTCTGTTTGGCTTGTTTTTGCTTTTTGTCTTGTGGCACTTGCATTTCTGTATCAATTCTGCTGGTCATTTGGGTCAAATCTGGCTGATGACCAGATCTGCTCTTATTAATTGGTGGATAGGTTTTGGATGGCATGTGACATGCATCAACCCTGGAGTGATATAGATGGATGGTACCAAGTGGTTTAGGAAATTATTTTCCTCCCCATATTTTTATATTTTTAGCACTTACCATTGGTACCTAAACCCAATTGTCTCTCTTGTGTCTGCCTATTACATTTTTTATCTTTTGAGTTTTGCCTCCATTTGGAGGTGGGGTGGGGGGCATGGGGTTCTTATTCTAGTGGAGAGTTGGTGGTTGGAAGAGGCCATTATGCTTGATGATTGTTGCAATTGCCCTTTGTACTGGTGTTCAAAGACAGGAAGGTTGCTGGTGCCACAGAATAATTTTATCTATTTATTTGTTATCTTTTCTTGGTTTCTGTTTTGGGTTATATCTGGTTATTCTGGCAAGATCTATGACAGAGGAAAGATGAAGGTTTGGAATGTCATGGTTTTATGGACAAGTTGGTTGAGAAATGGTAGTGAGGGATTTATTTACTGTTGTGGCAGCGCTGCTTTTACTGGTTTGGCTTTAGTTGCTGTCATTTTACTTAGGGGTGGGAAAGCTGGCTGGAAAGTGATCTTGGGATTCATTTATGATGATGGATGGATTATGGTTATTCTTTGGATTTTATTTAGAAAATTTGGCGTCTGGATATTTGGATGGATTGTTATTAAGAATAGGGGATGGTATGAAATGATTGGCAACAGCTGCAGTAAAGATATTAAGGTTGGGGATCTTGAGATAAAAGCCATTTACTTAGAATATAATAGTGTTGGCTGGTGCATGTGGTATTGGAACTACATGGTTGTTTACTTAAGTGCTAACAGGTTTTTAAAGGTTGTTAGAGAAATATTTGGGAGGTTATGTCAGTATGGGGTTGATAGTTGTTACTCTATCCGAAAGAAAGTTTGGTCAAAGTGGAGGTTTGATAGGGATATGACTGATGCTACTATGAGGTGGCTGGTTCTGTTTGATAACATTGTTTACAATAGATCTAAAGTGAGGACAGATAGAAAGTGGTTGAGCATTGGATCTAAGTTGGATTTAAGGGTGCTGCTGTGGGATACTTGGTTATTGGAATTGGTTAATTTCATGGCATTGCAAGGAAACTGGTTCATATGTTGCTGCACTTGGAAGGATGCTAATAAAGGCTTGGGTTATTTGGTTTGGAGATTGCTTAGAGGCAAAAACTTAACGGCTCAAGCTTCAGTAACGATCTAACTATTTAACATGCTTAGATTCTTGAAAATAGCCTAGCTAGCTATTGTATATGTTTTATCGTGATTTCAAACTAAACTGTTGTATTGATGAACTGATTAAACCTGTGAACTCACCAACATTTGTATTGACACTTTTTAGCATGTTATTTCTCAGGTTGCAGATGTTCGAGTATCACGAGTACGCATTGATACAATTTGTGTATTTGAACAAGCCACGTCACCTTGGGTGACAATGCTTTCACATAAGTACTTTTATTGTATTTACGCTTCCGCACTTGTAAAACCCTTCATTTATATTCTAATGAAATATAAAACCCTTTTTTATTATTTATTGGTCGTTTGGTGTAACTAATGGATTGTGATCCTAGTTTGTCACGCCTTTGCGGTGGTATTTCGCGCGTAGATTTTTGGGGGTGTGACAGATATAAATAAGAAATGTTAGGCGCTGTGAAATTGTTTGCAATAGGAGAAGATAAGATCAAGTATTAGAAGAAAAGATAAAAAAAAACATCATAAAAAGAGAAAGGACAAAAGAATCTGTACGATCTATAGATTCTGTAGTTTTACAGGACTACTTCGGAATTTCCAAAGTAGATCTGTAAAACTCAACTATTACAGAAATCCTCATTTCTGTAAAAGGATTCTAATTGGAAGTATTCCTAATCTTCAACGAAGAGTCCTGAAGGAGTTCAAGACTACCAGAAGATAAAGATTACAAGAAGTACAATATGCCTAAGTGTGAAGAAGAAGTAAAGAAAAATATTAACTTCATATTTCATGCAAAGGTAGTTGAAGACGGTTGAAACGAGATAAATTAAATACCTTCAATTTATCTCTATATAGTTTGACACACTCCAAATTCAACCACTACCAACCACATTATTCATTTACAACTTGCTACAACTTCCTATAAATAGCAAGTGCTCTTCACCAACAAAGGCAAGAATTGATACACAATTCACAAGCTTCTCAAAAGCAATTACAACTTACTCTTGTAGAAAAGTATTTCTATTGATAAACTGTCATACTATAAACTCGTGTAAACCATTATTTACATT
Source organism: Deinandra increscens subsp. villosa (assembly GCA_039602395.1). Taxonomy (NCBI): domain Eukaryota; kingdom Viridiplantae; phylum Streptophyta; class Magnoliopsida; order Asterales; family Asteraceae; genus Deinandra; species Deinandra increscens. The sequence continues at coordinate 38,304,293 of JBCNJP010000025.1, forward strand.
TGAGATATACAGAATAACCTTTTTATGAATTATTGTCTTCCAATTTGATTTCCATTCCGCAACTTGTTTATCTTGTTTAAATCAAATTGTACCCATATTGTTAAAGAGACCCTCACAGGACCCAACAATTGGTATCAGAGCAGACAGAATAACTCATATCCAAAGATCTTGCTCTTTAACATTTTTCTTTCTATGTTTCTACTGAGCTTTCTAAAAACCTATTAATAATCACTTTCTCAGAATGTCTTCAAGCTGGAACAATGTGAAATCTCTTGGGTCATTAGCAAAACCCCCTATGCTAGTTAAGGAGGAATATCCTTAGTGAAAAATAAGGATTACCAACTTCCTAAAAGAAGTTAACAATTCCCTGCTAGATTGCATAGCCAATGGACCTCACTATCCTACCGTTGACATTCCTGAAATAAAAGAAACTAAAAACTCAGCCGGTGTCCCTGCTCGCTCCATACCAAAATAAAGAAAATGGTGGAGCGAGGAGGACAAAACCAAATAAATAAATGAGGATAAAGCCAAAAATGTTTTAATCATGGCTCTTCCTCATGAGATATTCTGTCAAGTTGACTGTAATACCTCAGCCAAGGGCATATGGGATGCCCTTGAGAAACTGTTTGATGGATGAGATCAAATGAAAAGAAACAAAAGAACAAAAACTTTAAACGAATATGAATTATTCAAGTCACTCCCCAGTGAGTCACTTGTAAACACTTATAATTGTTTTGCAACTATTATAAACAACTTAAGGAAGTTTAACGTTGTCTAAGTCCAATGAGGAAATAAGTATTAAATTTATCAAAAGTCCCCCTCATGAATGGAGAAGTCTCACCATGACCCTCCAATCCACCTTGGATCTAGAAGAGAAAAGTCTAAACGATCTCTTCTGTATCTTAGATTCATAAGAGTCAGAAATACTAGACATCTCCAAACCCAAGGTAGATCCTTTGGCTCTTTTCTCTGGAAATAGGAAAATAAATATTAAACAAGAGCCACTCAAAAGAAAGGACCAAAGGAACCCAGAAAGTGACTGTCCTGGTAATGAAACAGAACATGAGTCACTTGAAAAGTCACTTACTCTTTTGACCAAACAATTTGGGAAATTCAATAAAAGGAATCCCTCATGGTCAAATAGAAAGATCTTCACAAAAGGTGAAGAGAACAAAAAATAAGCCTCAGAAATTAACAAGTTTGAGGTTAACAAAGCAAAAATAAAATGCTACAAGTGTGGAAACATGGGTCACTATGCCCCTGAATGCAAAAATCAAAGGCTCAAAGATGCTACATACTATAATAGGAAATATGAACAAGCCATGCAGAGAGAGAAAACCCTAATGGTAGAGGTGGAGAATTGAGACTCTGAATCATCATCAGAAGAAGACTAACATACAAACAGATGTCTCATAGCTGATCAAAAGTTCTATCTCTCTGACATATATGAGCCATCAAATGAGAATCAAGTAAGTACCTCCCACAACGACTTAGTCTTTCAATTCAACAATATGTCAATGAATTACAAAAGTCTTCAAGAAAGTTCTGAAAGGAAAAAAACGAAAACAAATTTAAAACTTTCAAAGAAGAAATAAACTCTCTCTTATCTGAACTTCATCAACTTAAAGGAGATAGAGAAAATGAATTGTTAAAACTAAGACACATCGAGACTCAAAACCTGAGTAATGAAGCGGATATGACAAAGGTTGCACGTGGAAACCAATAAAATTATAGGTCTCATAAATGCTCATGACCAACTAGAGGATATGACAAATATTCCAAGAAATTATGGTCAAGTGATCGGGTACATTCATGGAACTAAATGCTCTAAGACTGTCTTTGTAAAAGGGATCGGTCATGAAAACCCACAACTGGATAATAATCTCAAAAACAAATATCCAGTCACTAAAGTCTCAACCCAACTTCATTTAGAACTTGATGACTCTAAAAATCCAAATTTGCTCAACTGCTCTCACTAGTTCATCTAGTCCTTTGACAATTTTGGTGAAATCACAATATACAAACATTATATGTGCACCAAAATGATAAAATTGATTGGAAAACACTACAATATGAGAAACATATATCCAATCAAAGTTAGTTCATCTTGAACGTTTCTTGTAAACCTTTGGAATTCAAAAATGATGAAATATGATGAAAACACAGGCAAAATCTCATCAAAGAAGAAGCCCAAAAGCAAATGGGTTCCCAAAAACATCTAATCTTCGGAGATTTTTCCTCTTTCTGAACTGTACATATACACTTCAAAAATTGTGAAGACTATCTATATAGTTCGGAAATCCTCACTCCACAAGTTGAGGTGGAGCTATCCACTTCGTAACTAATTTTTTTCTTCAATAAAACAACCTTTTCTTAAAAAAGTATAGGTCTCATAAATGCTCATGACCAACTAGAGGATATGACAAATATTCCAAGAAATTATGGTCAAGTGATCGGGTACATTCATGGAACTAAATGCTCTAAGACTGTCTTTGTAAAAGGGATCGGTCATGAAAACCCACAACTGGATAATAATCTCAAAAACAAATATCCAGTCACTAAAGTCTCAACCCAACTTCATTTAGAACTTGATGACTCTAAAAATCCAAATTTGCTCAACTGCTCTCACTAGTTCATCTAGTCCTTTGACAATTTTGGTGAAATCACAATATACAAACATTATATGTGCACCAAAATGATAAAATTGATTGGAAAACAATACAATATGAGAAACATATATCCAATCAAAGTTAGTTCATCTTGAACGTTTCTTGTAAACCTTTGGAATTCAAAAATGATGAAATATGATGAAAACACAGGCAAAATCTCATCAAAGAAGAAGCCCAAAAGCAAATGGGTTCCCAAAAACATCTAATCTTCGGAGATTTTTCCTCTTTCTGAACTGTACATATACACTTCAAAAATTGTGAAGACTATCTATATAGTTCGGAAATCCTCACTCCACAAGTTGAGGTGGAGCTATCCACTTCGTAACTAATTTTTTTCTTCAATAAAACAACCTTTTCTTAAAAAAGTATAGGTCTCATAAATGCTCATGACCAACTAGAGGATATGACAAATATTCCAAGAAATTATGGTCAAGTGATCGGGTACATTCATGGAACTAAATGCTCTAAGACTGTCTTTGTAAAAGGGATCGGTCATGAAAACCCACAACTGGATAATAATCTCAAAAACAAATATCCAGTCACTAAAGTCTCAACCCAACTTCATTTAGAACTTGATGACTCTAAAAATCCAAATTTGCTCAACTGCTCTCACTAGTTCATATAGTCCTTTGACAATTTTGGTGAAATCACAATATACAAACATTATATGTGCACCAAAATGATAAAATTGATTGGAAAACACTACAATATGAGAAACATATATCCAATCAAAGTTAGTTCATCTTGAACGTTTCTTATAAACCTTTGGAATTCAAAAATGATGAAATATGATGAAAACACAGGCAAAATCTCATCAAAGAAGAAGCCCAAAAGCAAATGGGTTCCCAAAAACATCTAATCTTCGGAGATTTTTCCTCTTTGTGAACTGTACATATACACTTCAAAAATTGTGAAGACTATCTATATAGTTCGGAAATCCTCACTCCACAAGTTGAGGTGGAGCTATCCACTTCGTAACTAATTTTTTTCTTCAATAAAACAACCTTTTCTTAAAAAAGTATAGGTCTCATAAATGCTCATGACCAACTAGAGGATATGACAAATATTCCAAGAAATTATGGTCAAGTGATCGGGTACATTCATGGAACTAAATGCTCTAAGACTGTCTTTGTAAAAGGGATCGGTCATGAAAACCCACAACTGGATAATAATCTCAAAAACAAATATCCAGTCACTAAAGTCTCAACCCAACTTCATTTAGAACTTGATGACTCTAAAAATCCAAATTTGCTCAACTGCTCTCACTAGTTCATCTAGTCCTTTGACAATTTTGGTGAAATCACAATATACAAACATTATATGTGCACCAAAATGATAAAATTGATTGGAAAACACTACAATATGAGAAACATATATCCAATCAAAGTTAGTTCATCTTGAACGTTTCTTGTAAACCTTTGGAATTCAAAAATGATGAAATATGATGAAAACACAGGCAAAATCTCATCAAAGAAGAAGCCCAAAAGCAAATGGGTTCCCAAAAACATCTAATCTTCGGAGATTTTTCCTCTTTCTGAACTGTACATATACACTTCAAAAATTGTGAAGACTATCTATATAGTTCGGAAATCCTCACTCCACAAGTTGAGGTGGAGCTATCCACTTCGTAACTAATTTTTTTCTTCAATAAAACAACCTTTTCTTAAAAAAGTATATCTTTTTAATAATGTGATTTGTGAAAAAGAAAACGTCAACTTCAAGCATAGCAAAAAATGACCATTTAGGAAGATTTTGAACTAACACGCGTGAAGATCAGATCCTCTCATTTGATGTCACTGAAAACTCCGTACGCTCGGCCCTCAATATGAATGATGGAGATGGGGCCACTTACTACAACAAAACCCAAGTCATTGAAACTTCCATTGATATTGGGTATGCAGGACAGTTCATGAACGAGCAAGCCAACAGCTTTCATCTCCCTCCTGTGTGGCAGTACTTCTTCACACAATAATCATAATCTTGGATCCCATGACACCTAAATGGTGATGCATGCTTTGATTCAGGGATTAAACATGAATTTCTCTCACTACTTGCTACAGAATATGGAAAACAACTACTCTATTCCTGAGAAGAGAGAGTAATTTTGTACCTCAAATTTGTGATCAGAATGATCTACCAAGCCAAACAATGGGAAGGTATCCATAGGGGGGTTTTTCAATTCAACTCATGCCCTCTCAAAGAAGTCTTGGCATTCATCTCTCTTGACTTCCAAATAAAGAAATAGAGGAAGAAGAAGAAGGCATAAGACCCATCTCCCACAAGCACATTTCTCTTCAACTTGAAGCAAGGACTCATCTTCTTGTGTGCAAAAGAATAATTTAATTGGTAGGGTACAAGTATTGTTAGCGGCCAAATCCATTTAGTGATTGTGTTTTTTGGTGTGTTTTTTCTTGGTTTTGAGTTTTTGCCTTCGTTCTCCCTGTTTCCATGGATTCATCTTGATTAGATCCACATTTTGTGGTCCAATCCTCTGATCTGCTCGATCCTCGTGATGGGAGGGGTCTTTTAAGGGTTTATGTGCCGCAAAGTTTTCAGAAATTGTTTGATACGACTTTGAAGGAGGTTTCTAGTGCTGCTTTGAATGATCGAAATCAAGATCCTGCATTAATAGAGGCTTCGATTAATGCATTTAATGTGTCGGATAAGGCATTGAATGTGTCTAATGACATAAATGAACCTGCAATTATTGGGGATCCGATTAGCTTTGAATTTTCTGCTAATGTCACTAAGAACAGCGAGTCTGAAATCAATGAGGTAATTGATAACTTACCTCCATCACCTAGTGCTGAATTCATGCGACTATGTGACTCTGATTTGAAAAATGATTTGAGGGAAAGTGGCGTGGTTGAAACATCTCGATACGAGAATGGGAATTTTAAAATTGAGAATAGGCCACAGATGTTTGTTACTGCTACTATGAATTGTAAATCTGCCTCAAGTAAAATATGAGCTGATGGATAGGGATACTGATTGTACTAAGGTTATTATGAACAGTGGATTTGGTTCAATTTCTGCTTCGAGTGAAGAGGTTGATGAGGCTATGGAGGATTTTTTCAAATTTAAAAATACAGATCCTGAATTTATGAGATTAACGGTGGAGTTTATTGTTCTACATCAGGATGATTTGGAATTTGCTGCTAGGTATCATGGCTATTTGAGTAATTTGAATCTATTAAAGGATGTTGCTAGGTACATGGAAGGTGATTTTGGGTTTTTTATCACGCCTATGGTTGCAAATTGTATTTCCATTATTGGTAACGATTTTGAAACTATTATACATGTTGAGTCTTGCTAGGTCAATAGATATGCCCACATGAAATACAATAACATTTTCTCTAATGAATATGAATTCTCCTATGAGTGCCTATATCAAGGAGGATGATCCTGTTTTGATAGCCTTGTTTAAGTTCTATTCTGCTACAGTTTTGAGAAAAATGGCAGCTAAGGTTAAAAGAAGAATGGAATATACTAAAAAGCATTTGTTTGACCTTTAGAATAGATTTCTTGATGTAATTCCTGTTGATTTTAAAGCTGGTAAAGATAAGCAGCTTAAGGAATATGTTTCTAATGGTGATGGAAGGAGTTCAATTTATATTGACGCTGGTTTGGGAAGAAGGATGGTTAGTTTAAGTCAAACCGAGTCCAAATTGGAGAATCTGAACTCTGCTTTTGACTTGATTTCTTCCTCTCTTACTTGTGTTACCTTCAACATGGGGAAGTCTGAAGAAACTCCTGATTACAGGCCTCCTACTCAGTTGGACTCTGATGTTATTGTGGTGCAGAATGCTATGGAGGAGAATAATACTGATGGTGCTGGTTCAATTTCTTTAGTTAGGTGTGATCATGTTAGGAAAGTCAAGAAGAGTATGAGGGAACTTTTAGTTGAGCAGCATAATAAATTGGCTAAAGCCAGGCAGCTTAAAAGGGATATGATCTTGAAATCCAAGGTTGAACCTGTTGATGAGTCTAAGTGTGAAGCTTTCAAAAATCTTCCCAATGATGCTGCTGCTGTCTTTGCTGCTAAACATGCTCCTAATGGGGATGTGGATGGTTTCCTAAAAAGCAACTTGCTAAAGAAGAGAGGTTAAGGAAAGAAGAGGAACAAAAAAAGGAACAAAAGCAGTCTTATGCTAATGTGGTGCAGAGTGATGAGGTTGATCAGGAGCTGAAGGAGGTAAATTTTATCCCACCTGCTATTCTCCCTAGTGGTGAAAAAGTTATGATCATAAATCCTAAATTTATTGAACAAACAAGGAAAGTTTATAAAAATCACTTGTATGGATATATCGTTGCAAATGGATGTGGAAGTCTTTTGGGATTGAGGAGGTTACTACTAATGGTAAAGGTATTTTCTATTTCAAGTTTAAGGATGAGAAAGGACCTATGAATGTTTTGAAGTCAGGTCCATGGGCTATCAGAAGTATACCTTTGTGTGTTCATCAATGGGAGGCAGGTATGGTTCTAGAAAAGGTTGAGCCCAAGGTTGTCCCTAATTGGGTTACATTTCATGGTTTACCTCTAGACATGTGGAATGTAGAGAGCATCTGCAGTGTAGCTAGCTGTCTGGGCAAACCAATAACCTTTGATAATATTACAGCTGAAAAGTGTAGTAAAAAAGAGAATGCTAGTTTTGCTAGAGTACTGATTGAAGTTCATGTGCATGAGACTTATCCTTGCTTTGTAAAAGCTTTCTATCCTGTGGATGAGTATGGGATCCAAAAGAGCATTAATATTCATATTGAGTTTTCTAAATTGCCAGTGAGCTGTCACCATTGCTTGGTTTATGGCCATTCTTTTGATTCATGCATGAATAGAATACTAACTGAAGAGGAGACTTTGGAAAGAGAGAAGGCTGCTAAAGGTGTTGAATCAACCGTTGAACCTCCTGGTAATGCTCCTGATGCTGTCCTTGAGGCTGATAAGCCTGCTATTATGAGTGATGCTCCTGGAAATGGTACAGAGACTGATCCTGTTAATGCTAAACCTATGGCTTCAAGTGGTCATAATAATTTGAGGAAGTTGATGATAAAAAGGGCCCAGGTATTAGCAAGCCTGGGGTTGATGATGAGGGCTTTCAAGTGGTTGTTAGCAAAAGGAATCCTAGAAATAGGCAGTCTGATTTAAAGAATTCTGAGAGGAATAGTGGGAATGGAAATAAAGGGCCAGCTGTTAATACATCTAGTAGTTCGGCTAAGAGGTATAACCAACAGGAATGGCAAAAAGTTAGTAGTGGTCAGGCATCCTCTAGTAGAACATCTGTGAATAGTCAGCAAGATCAGAAAAAGTGAGATGTTAGAAACAACTTTGTAAATATTAAGGCTGCCAATAAAGGGGCACATAAGGAGAAAAAGGTGGATCAGAATTTGGGTACTAGAGGTATTCAAGGGAATGGTATGCCAGACAAAAGTGGAAAATTGCAAGATTATAAAAAGCCTTATGACGGAAAGGCTGTTGTTAAGGGCCAGCTGCATAACAAGAAGTCAATCCCTCCTGATAAGCCTATTCCTGTGAAGACTTTCAATTCCTTTAACGTGCTGGAGGATATCACTACTGACATTACAAATGCTACTCACAGTAACTCCATCTACCAGCCTAATGAGGAGTATATTCCTGTCAATAAATCAAAAATTCTCACCACAGCTTTGGAAAGTTATTACAAAAGTCTGTCTAAGGATGAAAAGATGAGGTGGTTGTTCATGTGACTAATAAAATTGTTCCACCTTTTGAAAGAAGAACTGCTTGGAGTTTTGCTTAGAGAAAGTTGTTTATGATCTTATGTAACAAGAATGGATTTGATGCTGGCATGGAGTGTATTTTGGAGGATGAGAGGAATGCTGATGAAGTTTGTGATATGCAAGATGATTTAATGGGAGATAATGAGGAACATGAGAATGAGGTGAAGGTATGTGGATCCCAAGAGGACTCTTTGAAATGAAGATTCTTGCTTGGAATGTAAGAGGCTTGAACAATCTTGATAGGATTGTTTTAGTCAAAAGAATTTTGTGGGAAAATGGTATTTGGGTTTGTGGTCTTATTGAAACTAGATCAGGTTCAAACAAAATTGAATCTGTCACTAAGCAAGTTAATAGTCAGTGGAATTGGGTTTCAAATGTGGAATGTTGTAGGGAATGGGCCAGAATAATGGTGGGATGGGATTCTTCCAAGGATGATATCTAGGTTATCGATATGAATGACAAGGCAATGCATTGTGTTGTTAATTCCCTTGAGGGTAAGGAGGACTTCATGTGCTCTTTTATTTATGGGCATATTACCCCTGTTAAAAGGAAGATGTTATGGCTTGATCTTGCTGGTCATAGTCAGATGATTAGTGAGTTACTTTGGGTTTGTATGGGGGACTTTAATATCATTCTTGACCCTGCTGAATCTACATTTATCAATTCTAAGATGAATTCTTCTATTAATCAGTTCAAGGATTGTCTCTCTTCTTGTGGGCTAAGTTATTGTGGATATTATGGGATGAAGTTTACTTGGACTAGTAAGCCAAAGACTGGTAGTGGTATCCTTAAGAAGCTTGATAGAGTGGTTGCTAATCAGAACTTCAGTTCCATGTTTGAGAAAGCTATAGTGGAGTTTTTGCCTTTTTATTCTTCTGATCATTCTCCAATGTTGCCTCAAATTGGTTATAGGTGTAAACAGAAGGGGAGGGCTTTTAGGTTTCTGAACTACTTGACGAGGAAACCTGAATTTCATGAAATTGTTGCTGAGGGGTGGAGGAAAAATTATATGGGCTTCAAAATGTTTCAACTTGTTTCTAAGTTAAAAGGTTTAAAGATACCCTTGAGGAGACTCAACTTATGTCATGGTAACCTGTTTGAGAGGACTAAGAAATTTAAGATTGAGCTGGAAAGAATACAAAGGGAAATGGTCGATGATCCAGAAAATGGTTTTCTAAGGGATGAGGAGTTTGTGTACTTGAAAGCTTATAAGGATGCCCTGATTGATGAATACCATTTTAATAAGCATCAGTCTAAATTAACTAATTGAGAGATGGTGTTAGTAACACAAAGTTCTTTCATGCTGGTGTCAATGAAAGAAAGAAAAGAAGCAAGATAATTATGATTAAAGATGCTGATGGTGAGGAATACTATGGAGATCAAATTGCTAAAGCTTTTGTAAAGCACTTTAGTAATATTTTATGTAAGAAGGGTTCTGTGGTGGATATTTCTAATCCTGATTATTTATTTTTTAATGTCATTCCTCCTGAAGTTGCTGATGCTATGATCTGTCTGGTTACTAAAGTTGAAGTTAAGGATTCTTTGATGAGTATTGATGATGATAAAGCACAAGGGCCTGATGGGTTTACTGCCAAATTTTTTAAGGCTGCTTGGGGAGTTGTTAAAGATGATGTGTGTGATGTTGTCATGGAATTCTTTAGTAATGGGAAGCTATTAAAAGAGGTGAATGCTACATCTATATCATTGGTCCCTAAAGTTAATAATCCCATTTGTGTGACTAATTTTAGGCCCATTGAATGTTGCAATGCCATATATAAGTGTATTAGCAAAATAATATGTAACAGGATGAAGGGGGTGCTTGGCTTAATTGTGGATGTGAATCAGAGTGCTTTCATTCCAGGCAGGCAGATTAGTGATAATATTCTCCTTGCTCAGAAACCTGTGAGGCATTATAACAGAAAGGGGGGGGGGGGTGTGGAAAGGTTGCTTACAAGATTGATATTCAAAAGCCCTATGACGCTGTGGATCTTGACTTCATGAAAGCTATTTTGGGGTACTTTGGGTTTCCTAGGACTATGGTTGGTTGGATTATGGAGTGTTTGAATACTGTTTCTTTCTCTATTAATTTTGAAGGGCAGCAGCATGGGTTCTTTAGGGGTCTAAGAGGTTTGAGGCAGGGTGACCCTTTGTCCCCTTATCTTTTCACACTGGTCATGGAGGTGCTGACTTTAATGAATAAAAGACATATCAGGGGCAACAATGATTTTCAATATCACTCTAAATGTGAGAAACTTCAACTAACACACCTTGGTTTTGTTGATGAGTTGATGTTGTTCTATAGGGCTGATAAGAAATCTGTGCAGATACTTAAGGATGCTTTGACTGAGTTTTGCAGGGTTTCTGGTTTGGTTCCTAATCAGTTAAAGAGCACTGTGTTTTATGGTAGTGTTGCTGAGAGTACTAAGAGAGTGTTGGATGCCATTATGCCTTTCAAATCTGGTAAACTTCCTGTTAGGTATCTTGGTGCCCCTCTTCTATCTAGTAGACTGTATTATAAAAGATTCCATCATGCTAATTGAAAAGGTGAGAAAGAGGTTGGATAACTGGAAAAACAAATTTTTATCATTTGCTGGTAGATTGCAACTGGTTAAGTCAGTTTTGTCTTCTATTTGTATTTATTGGACATCTATGTCCATATTGCCTGCTAATGTGTTGGATGAAATTGAAGGAATGATGAGAAGGTTTTTGTGGGCTCATGAAACTAATGCTAGGGGTAAAATCAGAGTGAAATGGGACAATGTGTGTCAAAAGTGGAAGAATGGAGGATTGGGGGTCAAGTCTCTTAAGGTTATGAATTATGCTCTTATTTCTAAACATATTTGGAACTTGGTTTCTGGCAGAAATTCTATTTGGGCTAATTAGGTCAGACTACACCTTATGGTGGATAGGAACTTTTGGACTTTAAGGCCAAAAAATGGCTGCAGTTGGGCTTGGAGGAAAATTCTTGATTGCAGGAAGCAGGTAAGGATACATGTGTTGTTTGAGATTGGGAATGGGACTAAGGTTAGTTCTTGGCGTGATAAATGGCATGAAATGGGGCCAATGGACTTGAATATTTCAAAAAGAGATATTATAAGGGCTAGATTTAGAGATGATTCTACTGTTGCTGAAATTGTGGATAGTAATGGGTGGAAATGGCCTTTGGAGTGGCACGATAAATATCCTGTGTTGAATTTTATTCAGTGCCCGGATATTAGGAATGGAATGGAGGATAAACTTTGGTGGATAAGTAAGGATGGTGATCTTATGAATTTTAGTACTTCTGAATGTTATGATGATCTTTTATGTCATAAGCCAGAAGTGTATTAGGCTGCCAATGTTTGGTTTGCTCAAAGAATCCCAAGGCACTCTTTTGTATTATCGATGGTTGTTCAGTATAAATTATTAACACATGATAGGCTGGATAAGTGGAGTGGAAGTTCGGATAGGAAATGTGTTTTTTGTAACTCACAGCATGATAGCCATAATCATTTGTTTTCTTTGCTTGTAACTTTCCAGGAGAATTATTGAGAAGGTTTAAGCTTAAGGCTAGAATGATGGATGCTCCTGATAACTGGAATGATGTCAAGAAGTATTTAGGAAGTTTGCCTTCAAAGAAATCTATTTGGAATGTGATTAGGAAATTAACTATTGTTGCCACTGTGTACTTTATTTGGCAAGAAAGGAATTTGAGGTTGTTTCAAGATAAAAGGAGGAATGTGGAGGCTGTGGAACACTTGATTGCTGATTCTGTTAGACTCAAGTTAAAAAGCACTATTGTGAAGTACTCAGCTCAAGTTATGCAGGCTGATGATGTATGGAAATTTCTACCCCACTATCTTTCAAATGATGGTATGCACTTGTGATCTTCTGTGGGTTAGGGAGTCCTGTATGTATGTATGGATTGGGTCAGATGTCTTTACAAATCAAGTTGTTTTTCTGTTAACAATATGTGGGGTGGGGGGAATTATTGGGATGGAAGGCAGTGGAGAGGTTAGGCTCCAAGCACTTTGGTGAGATTTGGGGATGGGGTCAGGGGGGTGATTGGTACATCTTGCACACACTTCACTTTCTTTGGATACATTAGAGGGGGGAAGAGTGAGTGGTATGGTGGCATTATGAAGGGAGGAGTGGTGGAGGTGATTGATTTTAATAGTTTTAGGAATTGGGGTGGTGGGATTTACAGGGTCCTTTGATGTTGGGTTTGACTATAAAGCTTGGGTAGTTGGTGTATACCTTCCATCATCCTATCATGTTCATTTGTTTTGTTTTTGCTTAGTGTCTTGTGGCACTTGCATTTCTTTGAGAATTCTGCTGGTCATTTGGGTCAAAACTGGCTGGTGACCAGATCAGCGTGTATTAATTGTTGGATAGGTGTTAGATGGCATGTGATATGCATCTTCCTTGGAGTGAAAAGGGTGGATGGTACCAAGTGGTTTAAGACATCTCTTCCACCCCTAATTTTTATAATTGTAGCACATACCATTGGTACCAAAACCCAATTGTCCCTTTTGTGTCAGCCTTTTTAATTTTTCATCTTTTGAGTCTTGCTTCCTTTTGGAGGAAGGGTGTGGGGCTTGGGGTTCTCATACTGTTGGAGGATTGGAAGTTAGGAGAGGCCAGTTTGAGTGATGGTTGTTGCACACTAATCAGTTGCTTAACTGTAAAGGTTGGATCCTCTGATCAGGCAAGTGAAACCACCTACTCCATAATGACTGCTCTAATTCTGAACAAAAGAGTAGACTATGGGGCTATCTTGTGGAAAAAGCTGGTCAAAAGGATTGAAGAGAAACACAAAGAAAAGAAAGAAACACCTCATATTCCCTTCATTAAATTTATTTCTCTACTAATCTTCAAAGAGACCCAAGGAATGATAGCTGCATCGACAAGAGAAAAATACAAATATGCTCCTCTGAAGATACTGAAGAAGTTCGAATCAGGTACCTTTCATTCTATATCCTCAGTTCCTTCTAGTTTACTATCATACATACCACCCGGATCTCCATTCCTAATGACTACACACAAGGACGGGAGTTTCAACAACAAAATTCTTCCGAGTCAAACCAACCAACCAATGCCCACAACCCACAAATGTCTCATTTCTCTAAGTCAGTTAACATGAACAGAGAAAAACCTAACTCACCAACATCAACCCATTCACCTCCCGTATACCAAGACTTCAATATCAATCTCAACCAACCATCCCCACCACTTGAAATCCAAGTCCCCGCAATAGCCACCAAGCAAAGCCTGTTTGATGACTTAGAAAGTCATCAACATACAACAACAAGTATGAAAAGAATATCCCAATACACAAGAGTTAGATCCTTCACAGGACAAAACAATGACCTTGGAAGACTTGGGAACACTAGATAGATATAGACCCTCAGGCACTGACAAAACTCCTAAGGGAGTTTCTCTCAGTAAAGCAGTAGGACATGTTTTGTCTTCTGGATTGTTAGATATAGAAAAATTATCTATTGATTTTTTCTTCAAACTTACCCGATTTTTTGCTTAAATTTGATCTCTTGAAATTCTCTAAGTCATTCAGAGAAAACATCTCTAAATTAAATAGAGATCAGAGAAATACAATTTTGAGATTAGAAAAGTTGATTATTCCAACTCTAAAAAACTAAAAGAGGCAGAGCAAATCACAGCTCAAGGAACTGACTGTATTCCCAAGCATGCCTTTCATATATGGCTTATGCTGAAAAAAGAACTCCTAACCCAGGATAGGATTTTTAGTTGGGATTCTAATCGCCGTTCTCAAAACATGATGTGCTGCTTGTTATGTTACTCGGACTTCGACTCTATAGATCATTTATTCTTCCAGTGTAAGTATTCCAATATGGTGTGGATCAGTCTTCGTTCGAAGTTGGGCTTTGAGGGTGCTCCTCCTGTTTGGGATAGTATCCTTACTAGTTTGTGTGCTAGAGCTGGTTCTAGTTCTTTTGATGTTGTGGTTAGTCGTATTGGGATTGCTGCAACGGCCTATTACATCTGGCAGGAAAGGAATTTTCGTTTGTTCCACAATCAGTGGCGTCCTCCTGACGTTTTGGCTACTATCATTCTGGGAACGATCAGACTTCGTTTATTGTCCTTGACCTTTAAGAAGATAAATAGTGTCATTGCTAAGCTTGCTGACTGTGATATCTCTACAACGGATGTAGCAGACAATGGAGGCTAATCCTTTGTAATTGTCGGTTTTTGTAGTGACTTCGTTGGGTTGTTTTGTCTTGTTTAGTCTTGTTCTCTTTGTTTTGTTGCTGGCCGGGGGCCTGTCCCTGTGCCTTGTTTCCTACGTTTGCAGCTCTTGTTTCCTTTTTCCTTTATTATAATCACCGGGGAAACCCTTTCCAAAAAAAAGCTCAAGGAACTGACCAAATATCTTGCATAGAAAAGGAGTTGAACACTTGGAAAGCTCAGTTCAATGAAGAACTCATCCAAGTTTCTGAAGGAATCAACAGATGTATCCAAAAAGAAATATCAGTGGATCTCTCAGCTAAAAACAACAAAATTAAAGCACTTACTATAGAATTGATCAACAAGAAGAAGATCATTAAAAAGACAAGAAGAAGTCAGCTGAAAGAAGCACAATATATACAAAGCCTTGTCAGGACCAATCTGACAAGAAATCAAATGGTTTCAGTCAACTTGGGAATCAAACATTCCTTCCAATAAGATGAGGTGCGAGAAATTGAAAAGGAGTGGGAACAGAAGAGAGATAGGAAGGATAACAGAAAATCAGACACCGCTCCTACTCACCCACCTTCCAAGAAAATCAAGATTGAAAAAGAATAGGAGGAACAACCCCTGAAAAGAAAAAACTCCAAAGGATGCAGACCTCTAGTTTAAACTTCTGAAGGTATGCCTCATCCTCGTCCTCCTCCCCCTCCCCCTCCCCCTCCATTTTATCTTCAAGAAAATCAGTTGAAAAATCCACACTCTTAAAGCCTCCTACAACTAAAGCACCAAAACAAACTTCTTAGCCCGATGTGCAAAAACAAAAGCAGTCATCTTCATTAGCGGAATCATTCATATCTGCATCTGCTTTTCAAGATGACTATACCGAAAAACAAAGCATGCAACAAAAAATCTGGGAAGAAATAAGAGGGCTACAAGAAAAACTTCTAAAGAGAGAAGAAGACAAACATCTCATGAGTCCTCTCTCAAAAAGAGTGTATGACAGAGTATTTAAAGAACAAGTTGAAGAAGATCAAATGTAAACCATGCCCACAATAAAAGAATTTGTACGCATCAAAGCTCAATCAATGCCAAATTTCTCTACATTGATCACTTCAACAACTACAAACTCATAACACCCGATGGAAGCTCAAGGGAATTTACAGATCATGACCTTGACAAATTGAATCATGTTTTAACTAATCTCATTTTTGAGATACTTTTTTAATCAAACTTCAAAAATTAAAAGGATCAGTACAACCCTATACAAAGGAATAGAAGTCAGAAAGATGATGCTAAGAAGGCAAGCTCAAGTAGACATACAACTTGCTAAAGAGATAGATCCTCCTCTGTTGTTCTTAACTAAACCAAATGAAGATCTCCCTGCTGGAATCTCCTGGAGAGGATCGGGAACAGCAGTGATCGGTAAGTATTTCGGACTTTGCTTTAGAGATCACAAAGAGGAAAAAAGGTTCTTCAGACTTAATGAGAAACATAAATATACAAATCTAGCTCTAAACTTCTTCCTCTTCGTACTGGACAAATGCGAAACAAATGATAGAGGGGTCAAACAAAAAATCAAGACAGAAGTATCCAACCTCTAGAAAGAAAGAAGCATCTTTTACACTCTACTTAAAGAATGCAGCAAACCTTACAATTCAAGATAAACTCTCAAACTGGTAGAGCTACTCTAGAAAAAGATGTGTAAAATATTTGTACTTTTTGTCTTGACCAATGAAATGATCCTTTTCTCTTTTTATTTACTTCTTGACATACTTAGGGGGAGATTGTTAGAACAATTCTAGATGTAACAGAAAACAAACAATTATTAGAAGAACAGATCTGAAACATCATCAAAAGAGAGAGGACAAAAGAATCTGTACGATTAACAGATTCTATAGTTTTACAGAACTACTTTGAAATTTTCGAAGTAGATCTATAAACTCAACTTTTACATAAATCCTCATTTCTGTAAAAGGCTTCTAATGGGAAGCATTCCTAGTGATTAGGGTTTCTCAACGGAATCTAGTCGCTACCGGTGTAATTGCAACGTAAGCTCCCCGGAATTCTCTTCATCATCTCGGCGCTAATCTTCCTACACCCCTAGTATTCCTGTATTCATCAGCTTTAACAAACGGGTAGTGATCTCACTGGTGGGTTGCTAGGGTTTCCCATTCCCATTGGTGATTGCATCCTCTGGTTGTTATTCTCGGTGGAATGAGTTCTACTATCGGTGGCCAGGTGGTTAGGTTTGGGATTGCTTTTCGTTATTCGCTGCTATGTTTCCTCGTCTCTTTCTGGATTCCTACGTCGTCTCATTCTGGGTGTATATCAATCTGTTTTCACTCGGCACATTGATCTCAAGTTGCATCTGCATAGATCCTTGAATTGATTTGCCATGAAACGAATTCGCTAGCGCCTTGTGGATAGCGATTAGGGTTTCGACGATTTTCACATTACCGTTTCTTGATATATTCTAAGCCCCCCGATAACAAGGGGTCTACGGCTCCGGGTGGTCACCTGCCAATTCGAGGTATCCTTATGAATACTGGTCCACAAAAAACAGTTAGTCCTAAAGTGGTTGATGTCCAACCGGAAGTGAATATTGGCATGCATGCAAAACCGAAGGAAGGTGTCTAAACTAGGGTTTCGGACGCCCCTGTGCAACAACAGAATGTGGTCTCTAATCCATTGCCTCCCGTTGCAACTGATCCGGAACCTGTCCCACAAGTTCCCACAGCTCCGGTTCCATCGTATGCAGCATTAGTTACTGGGGTACCTCAAAAAATTCTGTTAACTTCCGTGCCCTTACTTCCGATGTGACTCGCGAGGATGTGGATATCGTTCTACCCATGGATTCGGTTCGCCAGGTTCATAAAAAAATATCTTTTACTCTGTATGGTTATTTTCTTGGTGATCATATTGCGTTCCCCGTGGTGGAGTATTATGTGAAGCAAGTTTGGAAGAAGTTTGGGTTAGTAAAAGTCATGATGAACACCAATGGGTTTTTTTTCTTTAAGTTTTTGGACGAAAAGGGTATGCTTGCCGCTTTGGAGGGTGGTCCTTGGAAAATCAACAATCGTCCCATGTTCTTCAATACTTAGACACCTACCACGCAGTTAAAGAAGGATGATATCAAGAGTGTGTCGGTTTGGGTTAAGCTTCATAATGTTCCCTTAGCGACGTTTACTGATGACGGCTTAAGCCTAATAGCAACTAAAGTGGGTAAGTCGAAAATGTTGGATTCACTCACGGCTTCAATGTGTATCAATAGTTGGGGGAGGAGCAGCTATGCTAGAGCCCTTGTTGAGATTTTGGCTGAGAATGATTTTGTTGATAATGTTCGGATTGTGATTCCGGCTATGGAGGATGACACCTTTGTCATGGAATCAATTAGTGTTGAATACGAATGGCTTCCTCCAAGGTACAAATATTGTTGTGTCTATGGGCACTGCTTGAATGATTGTCCAAAACAAAGGAAAAAAACAAGTTGCCCAGAAGGTTGATGATGGGTGTCTGTGTTTATCCTTCCTTCTATCACTATTGCTTTACTTGAGAAGAAGATGAGGGATTTCCTTTGGTGTAATTGGGTTTTAAAAAAAGGCATGGCTAAAGTTGCTTGGAAAGATGTTTCTAAGCCCAAGATTGAGGGTGGTCTGGGTATTAGACGTATTGGGGACATGAACAAAGCCCTCATGGCGGCTCACGTATGGAGTATAGTGACCAAAAGGGAGTCGCTGTGGGTGGCTTGGATTTATTCTTATCGTCTCAAGAATAGATCTTTCTGGGATAGTCCTTGTCCTAGTGTGTGTTGTTGGAGTTGGAGAAAGATTGTTGCTACTCGTCCTATTATTCGTCCGTATGTTTGGTCTATTGTTGGAAATGGCAGGAGCACCTCTACTTGGTTTGACAAATGGTCTGAATCTGGACCATTGTGTGAATATATTTCTCATCATCATATCTATAGTTCATGTTATACAAAGAATGCTATTATTGCCGATTTGTTTTCTCAGGATGGGGGGACTTGGCCCATTGTGTGGAGAGATCTTTTTCCAGTTTTGAATGAAGTTTCTAACACTGTTTTACACACGGAGATTGTTGATAGCCTGCAATGGAGAGTTGGTGACAAAAGGGATGACTTCTCCGCCTCGTTGGTCTGGAATTCGATCCGTACTCGTGGTCCTGCTGTCCCATGGGGCAGCTTTATTTGGTTCGCTCAGTGTACTCCTCGTCATGCTTTTATGGTGTGGCTGGTTATGTGGGAGAGGCTTTTAACTCAGTATAAAATTCTTGAGTGGGAGTATACGAGAAGGAGAAATATGAATATGATGTACTACCTTTTGTGCTTCAAATGCTATGACTGTCATCATCATCTGTTTTTTGAGTGTGCGTATTCTGCTCAGGATTGGAACAAAGCTTGTTCTAAGACATGCATAAACAACATGGGCAATTCGTGGGTTAATATCTCGAGTTTCTTCAGTGGGAGCTCCTTTGTTTCTATCGAGATGGTGGTTGCAAAGCTTGTGGTTCATGCCTCTGTCTATTACATATGGCAGGATAGAAATAATAGAATCTTCAAGAATCATACTCGCTCTCCTGACTCTCTTATGGATATCATTTGGGGCACTGTTCGGTGCAGACTTATTGGGCTCAAGTTCAAGAAGACTTATAGAATTTTGCAGACTCTTGATGGTTGGGGTCTTGGAAGTGCTCATCGAGACGAGGATGGCATCACCTAGTGGTCTCGATTATGCTTGGATAGTTTCCTAGTTTTTGTTCTAGGTGGTTTTGTTCTTGTTTTTTTCTTGGTGTTTTGTTTGGTTTCCTTTGCTAGGGGTATGCCCCTAGTTTTGAACTAGTAAGGACTGTCCTTACTACTTGCTTTTTGTGTGGTATATATATTGAATCACCGGGGTAACCCTTTACCCCCCCCCCCAAAAAAAGGAAGCATTCCTAGTCTTCAAAGAAGAGTCCTAAAGGAGTTCAAGACTGCCAGAAGATAAAGATTATAAGAAGTACAAAATGCCTAAGTGTGAAGAACAAGTAAAAAAAATTATTAACTTGATATTTAATGCAAAGGTTGTTGAAAACGGTTGAAAAGAGATAAATTAAGTACCTTGGATTTATCTCTATATACTCTGACACACTCCAAATTTAACTGCCCTCAATCACGTCATTCCTTTACAACTTGCTACAACTTCCTATAAATGGCAAGTGCTCTTCACCAACAAAGGTAAGACATTGATACACAATTCACAAGCTTCTCAAAAGCAGTTACAACTTACTCATGTAGAAAAGTCTTTCTGTTGATAAACTGTCATACTATAAACTCGTGTAAACCATTATTTACATTTGAGATATATAGAATAACCTTTTTATGAATTATTGTCTTCCAATTTGATTTACATTCTGCAACTTGTTTATCTTGTTTAAATCAAATTATACCCATATTGTTAAAGAGACCCTCACGGGACCAAACATATAGGATTTGGATTCTCGCTTGTGGTGGACTTCGAGAGACGATACTCGAAGTGGCGTATAAGTCCAAGTACATGATGCATTTGGGAAGTGACAAGATGTACCAGAATATGAAGAATAATTACTTGTGGCCCGGGATGAAGAAATTGGTACCCACTTATGTCGAAAGATGTTTGGTTGTCTGAAAGTCAAGGCCTCGTATTGTAAACATCTAGGTTTTCGCAACAGTTGGATTTGTCCATTTGGAAATGGGAATTGGTGACGATGGATTTTATCACCAAATTGCCTCGAACGATATGTGGCAATGATTCCATTGGCCTGTGATTGATTGTTTGACTAAATCGACACATTTTGTTTTGCTAAAAAAACCATTTAGTCTGAAATGATTAGCCCAGATTTATGTTGATGAGATTGTTTCTAGACATAAATTACCTCTGTCTGTTTTTTCTCACCTGGATAGTCGATTTAGTTCAAGATTTTTGCAAAGTTTTGAAGATGCTATTGTTTGTGTGTGAATTCATGATGTGCTAAACTTGTTTGTTGCTGAGTCTATGTCTAAAGTCCAGATGTGATTGTGGCATCAAATTCTAAGTCTAAGTCTAAAGTCAACATGTGTTTGTGGCATCATATGCGTGGTCATTAGCAACACCATGCCTATGGTTCATTAATAGCTATTGGTTGATAATCCACCTGATTTCACCCATTTTGGGAATTGGATGAATGATTTTCCTAAATGTCAAGGTTTGATTAACGCATTTCACTTACTTGTTTATGATGTACTTTGAATGTTGCACTTGACACGTAAATCGCATTTTTTTAATACTATTACTATATGCTAAATCTATGTCTACTCACCAACTATTTGTAGTTGACATTTTATCTTATACATGTTGCAGGTTTGCCAAACATTGATCATGATGCTATCACATAGGACGCTGGATCTAGATTATTGATTTTAACTACGGCTATATGTTGTACTTGTTTTTCCTTCTTTGTACTCAATCTTGTTATCAATGAAATTTTCACTCTAATTAGTTTGTCATGTGTTATTGAACAGACTCATTCTGCCCCGACGTTTCCATCATCAGTTGGGGTTTGATAACAGTTAGGATGGAGCGTATGGTTTGAGTACCAGAAAAGACACTGGGACAGTCCTCTTTGCAAGAAAAGTCACAGATTGTATTGTGTTCAAACGAAATATTAGGACATGTTTCTAGATGAGACAGTCCACATCGATGAAGTTTGCATTCTGACCAAATTTGATTTTTATATAGAACGAGCGTTTTTGTCAATAGTTAGGTTAAAGGTCACTCTCGTCTTAGTACTAGCGAATATGAGATATAACTTAAGTGTAAAGATGACACTTTAGTTGTTTAACCTGTTGACTAAGATACTCGTTGAATTCGGGAAACTAGTTTGTTAACAGGTTAAGACCCATAACCATGCGCGATGATCTTTTTTGTTTTCAGACAGACCTAGTTTTTTTAGCAAGTGAGTACCAACTAAGACTTCCCCCACAAGATTACGATATTGGGGTATTTACAAACTTATTGACTAAGACTTCACGATTAAGAAAGTCGTCATTATTAGAAACAAATGCTAGATTATAATCATGTTTCTTTGACCAGCTTAAGTGTCACTTACTATTTTGCATGTTTAATAATTTGAGAACTTTTGAACACTAATCTCAGCCACTAATTTTAGGTACTACTCAAATTCATGGAGGAGGATTTTCCTTATATATAACTAGTGGCTCAGAATGGTTCTTAAAAATTCTTAAAATCAAATGGTTCTCAAATAAACCCCCCCCCCTTATGTATGTGTGTTATTTTTTTTTTGGGGGGGGGGGGGGGTAAAGGGTTACCACGGTGATTTTGTATATATATACCACAGAAAAAGAACAAGTAGTAAGGAGATTCCTTACTAGTTCATACTTGGGACATGCCCCAGAGCATGCAAAACCATAAAGATCAAACAAACAAACCACCAAAACAAAACCAGTGCAAAACAATGCCACCTAGAACATAAAAACTAGGAAAACCCAATAAAACAAGGAAGGCTACGTAGCGCCCGTGATGTCTCCCAGCATTCCAATCTTCCACGAACTCAAAACCTGCGCCACCCTAGGTGATCTCTTGTACTTCAAGCCCATCAAACGACAACGAACCACATCAATAATCCTACCTGCAACAGTGACAGGAGGGCGAACATGATTGTTGAAAAGCCGGTTATTTCTTTCTTACCAAACAAAATAAGTCGTAGCATGGACCACCAACTTATCCACAATGATCTGAATCGACTTCACCGATTTACCGACAAAGAAACCAGAACCATCAGCCCAAGCATTAGAGACCCCAGCCATACTCGTGTAAGGCTGAACTAGCTTCCAAACCCGAGATGCAAATGGGCACTCAACGAAGAGATGATCACGAGATTCATAATCCTTGTAGCAAAGAAGATAGCACATCATATTCATAATTTTACGTCTCGAGATATCCCAACATCTATCATCCATTCGCCACTGCAGACTGTCATTACCATTAGCCGTTAAACGAATATGCATGGACTCATTTAAAACAGGAAACATATCAAGCCAAGCAGAAGGCCAATTACCCCCATTAAAATCAAACACACCCGCCACCGTAGTAGTTGAGGTAAAACCCGCAGAATACCTGATGCGAGGGGAAATGTGATGACATAACGGACCCGAAGGCATCCATTTATCAAACCAAATGGAAGTGGACCTCCCATTACCAATGCACAACCACACAAACTGACGATAAGAGGCCGAATGGCCATAATCTTCCTCCAACTCCAACAGCAAATAGATGGGCATTTATACTCCCAGAAGTTCTGGTTTTTTAACCGATAAGCATACACCCAGGCGACCCAAAGCGAATTGCGTCTGATGAGGATACTCCAAGCATGAGTAGCCATTAAGGATTTGTTCATGTCATCAATCTGTCTAATACCCAGGCCACCTCCAGACTTTGAGACATCACACCATTACGTACGTGTTATATATATATATATATATATATATATATATATATATATATATATCATTAATTTTATTATATAAAAAAAATACCAAAATATATAAAACAAAAAAAATATCTAAAACAGTAAAAAAAACTAGAAAATACAAAGCAATAAAAATAAAACAACGAGAAAAAAAATGAGAAAAAACGAACAAAATTTATAAAAAAAAATAAAAGAAAAACATTTAAAAATACGAAAAAAATTAAAAATGAAAAAGTAAGAAACGAAATAAAAAAACTAATAAAACTAGAAACGAAAAAATAAAAAAACACAAAATAAAAAATAAAAAAACTTACAAAACTAAAAATGAAAAAAATTAAGAAAACAAAGAAAACTAGGAAGATAAAAAAGAAAAAATTAAAAAAAGGATGAAAAAATTAAAAAAAACATAAAACCCCAAAAAAACAAATGAAAAGATAAAAAAATAAAAAATTAAATAATTAAAAAATTGAAAAATACTTCTAAACACCGAAAAAATAAAGAAACGAAAAACTCTAAAGATTAAAAATCTGAGGAAGATAAAAAAGTAGAAATTTGTAAAAATTAAAAGAAAAAAATAAAAAATATGAAAAACAAAAAATCTAAAAATAAAATTTAAAAAATAGTAAAATAGAAAATACAAAAGATTTAGAAAAATATAAAAAGAAAAAGTACAAGTGTTACGATGTGTAAAACAAAGGTTACACATTTGTAAAAGAAGGTCACAAATACAGTATAACCTCTATAATTTAATAATGTTGGGACTGAGATATTTTATTAATTTAACGAGATATTATTGTATCGATAAATTAATAGATAATTAATTTAAGGAGTTGGCTTATATTCGTGAGCAACTCTCAAATTAATACATTGACCTTCAAAATTTCCATGTCCGTTCACTTTACCTATATGAATAAAACAGAAACAAGTACCATCAAAATTTCCATGTAAATTCACACATTAATGAACTTGTCAAGTTCAATATACATAGATCTATATTGATCACTAAAATATGTCTGATGATACCGTTCAAAATTCGGTTGATGATGATTCAATATCTTTGGAACCGGTCACTCAGAAAGAAGCATTGCAAGCAGCAACAACACTTCACAATTCTTTTTTTGCAATACGAGAATACACTACCTCGACGCTTAAGTGCAATGGGGAGATTTAAAGATGAACTCAATATAGATTTGAAGTTCATAATAAACAAGTGACTATAGATTCATTTTTTACTAGAAAAACCTAGAATTTTGGAATACTTTAGTAATATTAATTTATAGTTTCGTCGGGACCTATATATTCACATTGGGATTTAAAAAAAATTATTATCTTATTATTTTATCGATTGGGGTCTAATTTTGTACTGGTCCCAAGTTGGGACCGGACAAATTATTAATGTTATCGAGGTTATTAATTTATCGAGCCTTAAATTATAGAGGTTCTACTGTACGTAAAGGAACTGTTACATGTATGTAAAACAATTATGACCATGTGTATAACAAACGTTAAAGATCAGGTGTATAACAAAAGTTAAACGTGTGTAAAACAAATGTGACACATCTGAATAGCAAATATTACACATGCATATAACAAACGCTACATATATGTAAAAAATGTTATATGCAAACCATGTGTATTTTTCGTTTAGTTTTACACATAAAAAATGAACCAATAAGCTTAGAGGTATGTAACACATAACTAAAGAATGGATGGTTTGAATAAATGGATTTGAATTTTCTTATTATTTATGTGTATTTTAGTGTAAACATATGTAAATGTACACATGTGTACATGTACACATGTGCACTTGTACACACGTGTACAAACACTTGTATATGTAGACATGTGTGCATGTGTTTATGTTTATAATATAGATATGTGTGCATATGCATATGTGTGTAATCCTCTAATGTACGCATATGTTGATGTACACATGTGTATATCATGTGTAAATCATATGTGTGCATCATGTGTAGATGTGCACATGTGTATGAAAAAGACTTAATGTGTACATTGAAGACTTACTATGACAATCCATAGAATGTTAGGTCAAACCCTAACGCGTTGACTAATTATTTAGTTAATAGTGTATGTCATTAGTCTTAATTTGCAAACTTATATGCGTAACTGTTCGATAACATGTTACTTGACTTCGTGTCAGAATAAAACCAGTTACATATCAAGTTTTAAACACTGACAGTATTGGTAATCGTTAACTTTAAAATAAAATCTATGGTTTTATGGTGGCATTTCATCAACAAGAAAATTGATTTCATAATTCATACGCTAAGAAATTAACAAAAGATTTTATTATCTTTCTCTTCAATTACTATATTGATAAATATAAAACTCGGTTTTCCTCGTTCAAAACGTTATTCATTTTATTACCTGATGATTTTAGAAAGTATAATAACACCTAACTTTTGTCCTTATTTTATCTAAAAGATTTATTATGTTTTCACCACCTTTATTCAATCGTATCGTTTTATTCATTTATAAACTTAAAGGAAAAATCACTCGCGTCTCGTGTTTATTTAAATACTCAGTATTCTTTGGTATATTTTTTATCCCATTCGAGACCCAATGATCATTCAGTTTACATTTTCCAAATACTCGACACCGGACACCCTTTTTGCCTCCTCGCCACCTTTGCATGTCCATGAAAAACCATAACCCGCCACCACCTTTTGTCGATCACCACCGAATCACCTCACCATCGAGCCCACCTCCCACAGTCGGACCACCCTTTGCCGCCTTCCCCTTCTCGGTTTCGGCATGAGTCGGCCCCACCCCCAAAATCACAATCACCTTGCCTTCTCCCTCACCTAAATCCTTACACCACCTCTCCCTCATCATTCAAAATGTTCACACCATAACTCATTAATCCAATCCCACACACCAAGACTAACATCACATCCACCATTCCTTTGTCACGTCACACCTCTCTCCCTCTCCTGTCGCCTGTCACATCTCTCTCCCTCTCCTGCCGTCTCTTTCCAACTCTCTTTGCTCTCTCTTCCTCGTTACACTCTCTCTTTCGGTCTACATACAAGAACTGGCCCAAAGGCCTAGGTTTCCTCCTTACTACCTTTTAAACACTCTAACACTTAGAGGATTCCAAACCAAGAAACCCACCACACACCCTCATCTCTCCCTCGGTTCACTCTCATCTCTCTCTCTCTCGTATCCGTCTCTTGCTCGAACTGAACCTTAACCAGCTCCCCTATTTGAGCCTTGAACCACCCCAATACCCTCACTCGCAACATAATTGATCTTATATAACCCCAAAACTTAGCCATTCTTTTTATTTCCTCAAGAACAAAAAAACTCTCTCATTCTCTCTCTCTAGAAACCCAAACCGTCCCCCCCCCTCTCTCTTTTCTCCTCTCTCTCTCTCTCTCTTTCTCTCTCTAGAATCATTCATAACTATATTTTATCAAGATCAAGACCAAGAATCAACCACATCGAGTGATCAAGAACGTGGATTTAGCCCTAATCTTCACTTCCTTATCCTCGTTGCTCATTGTGAAGATCATTTATCTTCATTTCCTTTGATCTCATATGATTGTGTTGTTCATTATGTTGTTTAGTTGACATTTATGATCATACACAAGTCTTGATGTTTTTCCTAAACTCAAAATGTTAATTATGGTGAAAAGAAACTAAACTTTGGTTACTATAAGCTCCTTGATGAAATAAAACCACGTCATATGTTAATGTGTAGTGTTCTTGAAAGTAAAATGTTATTTTGTTAAAAGATATGAAAAGTGATATGTTTCTTTGTTATGATATGACAAATCTTGTAAAACCCTACGTTGTGATGATTTCATGAACATGGACTTGTGTATGTTTTGACACGTAAAAACCTATTTAGATAAGTTAAAAACATTTGCTGTAAAGTGATTTTGACTAAAACGGTCGTTATTGTGTTATAAATGGGAACACAAACCCTGAAAACCCTAATTTGATGACACTAAACTTATATTAATGAATTTTAGAGTTTAAATATGACTAAACTTATTTTTATAAGTAATCTTGTATGATATAAAGTACTCGTGACAAATCATACCAAAATAGTCATTACGGACATTTTAGACAATTTTTTTGGGTAAAGGGTTACCCCGGTGATTTTGTATATATATACCGTCAAACAAAACAAGTAGTAAGGAGACTCCTTACTAGTTCATACTAGGGACATGCCCCTGAGTATGTGGACACAAACAAAACAACCAAAAACAGAACCAGCAACAAACAAAACCACATAGCACTACACAACTAGAAGAAATATAAGATTTGTCAATGTTGACTTAAGGAAAACATAAACCGGACTTTGTACGTAAAATATAAGATATTATATCTTGGCTTTCATGCCATGAAAATGATATGTTTTCAAGAAATATATTTTCCTAACAGTGTTTGACAAAACTTCGTACAAATATCTCATTTTAATATTTATATTTGAATATTACATTCCTATATATAAGAGCATTCACGACAGGTTCTCTAAAAAATATGTGAGTGTAAACCCTAAAACTTGAGGTTTGGTTGTGAGTGTTTGTGAGTAGAGGAGAGAGAAAAAGTTTAGCAAATCTGTATATTTGACAAAAAAAACTGGTGATTTGCTAAAATTTGACTAAAAGAGAGAGACTGTGTAATGATAAAGGTATAAAAAGTATTATTTAATCATGATTATGAGTGAAACGAAGAGAAACAGTAATAATGAAAGTATAAATTATAGGGATGAGGATGGAAAACCCGCCGTGAATGCTCTAATTTAGAAATGAGATATCTAAACCTAATAATATTTAAGTACTTAAATATTATTTTTCATAGCAATCACTTGTCAGATGTAGCCCTGTGCAAACGGGTCAGACCCGTCAAACCCGGGTTGACCCGACCCGGAACCGAGAACCGTTTGTGCTCAATAGAAGAACCGGAACCGTACCCTTTTGTTGCTTTGCGGTTCGGGTTTCAACGGGTTTGGAAGTCGGTTCTACCGGTTCCACCCAAGAACCGTATAAGCCCAATCTCCAGCCCAAAAAAACAATGTAGTTCTGTTTCTGTCTCCAACCCAAGAACCGTAAAACTGTATAAGCCCAACCGGAACCGTACCCTTTTATTTTTGTTGCTTTACGTACAAAGTGCAGTAATAAAAGACAAAAAGTCCAGCAAGGCAGCAATTCATTTGATTTCTGAGAAATGATTTCTCCAAACAAAAAATTGGCTAACTGCTAAGAAATAGAAATTGGCTGCATCTCATCTATCCAAACAAAGTCCGGCAATAAAAAGTTCAAACTTCAAAATGACAAAGTCACAAAACTCCGAAAATATAAAATCACCAAATGACATCAGTCACAAAACCAAATTCAAATCAAGTAGCAACTTCATTCTTCAAAAAACCAAATGCAAATCAACTTTAAAATCACCTTCTTGTTTGCAGGATTGTCCTCACACTTATTGACATGCTTATTCAACGATGATGTTCCGTTTGATGAAGATTCCGCACACAACACCTTTTTACAGTAGTTGTATCTTCCTTTTCGTAGACCTTCTTCATCATAGAACTCTTCAAAATGTTGCCAACATTTTCCCGTGAGCTTCCTTTTCTTCTGTTGCACCTTTCGTTTGCCGGCTTTTTTTCGTTCATTTGTTGGACATCATCTTTTTGGCCATCCATTCTGTTAAGAAATCAGAATTGCTTATATGCAATCCAAAGTTCCAAACATATTCAATATCAATATGCAATATGCAATCCAATTCCTAACAGATTCAAGATTCAATATGAACATGCTTAATTGCTTATATGATTCAATAATCAAAAGATTCAAAACAGATTCAATAGAATAAAAATTCGTGTTCTTTCTGGGTTTAGAAAAAAATTTTGAATGGTCCAGTTAGTTACTTACTTGAAGGTTGAAAATCGTGGATGATTGCTCACTGGAAGTCTGGAATCCTGGATGATTGCTCACTGTAGTTTCTATATTTCTGATGCTCACTGGAATTTGTAATCGTGGAACATTATTTTCTTGATTGATCACTTGAAGTAATTAGAATTTAGAAAAAGAAGATGAAGAGATGGAGAGAGATACGTCGTATGGGAATGAACGAATGGAAATATGGAATAGGAGGGGATAGCCGTAAAATTGGTTCTGCAGGTGGAGGATTTTTTGGAAACATAAAAAAATTTAATAAACCGTGTCCTATAATTTCTAGGTTATGCATGCATTTCTCACAGGTAAACAGTTCTGAGCATAACCATCGGGTCATACCTGAGACCGACCCGGAACCGATGGGATGATAATTCTGGAACCGAGAACCTTTTAGTGTTACACAACCAGGTCCGGTTTCCGGTTCTAGCGGGCCTGTTCCAACGGGTTTGCTAGGTTTACCCGACTCACGCTCACCCCTAGTCAAATGCTTGTGTATTATCATGAAAATATATATCTGTATATCCAAACACAAATACAACATCTATATATTTATTTGTATACTTTCTAAACAAACTGTCTCCACCAACAAAACGGGTTATAAATATCAATACTTGGCCAGACTATTTAGGCGATGTAACTGTCAACCCAAACGTACCAAACCTTAGAGTATTTATGGTTATAGGATATTGCTAACTTGACCCTCGTCTTTTCATCGGATCTTATCACCTGATTCAGGTGAGTCTCATGGCCCCTATCTTTTAAATACTTTTGTGGAAGAATTCATGCAAACAAACGATTATGCTTGACATTATTTAAGACAATTATGAAAAGTACCTATTACATGTGCTTTTAGTCGTTCAAACCCTATCGTATTCATGTTGATTCATGTTATGGTACCCAAACCCACTATTAGTCGAATCCGAATTAATTAATGCGGTGAAACAGAACTTTATGAGTAATACTATTTGGACTAATGTCCCTGCCTAATTTAACAAGGAAATGTCAATTGGATAAAGTAAAGTTTATTACAATGCTTTTTAACTTAAATCAACCACAAAAATTCCAATGGGGTTTCTCTCTAGCTTCCTGGAGACTTGCGAATTAGGGTTCCTTCCTAGTTCTTGATATGATCCGTCCCCGTTTGATTCCAATACTGATTTCGATTGTGATCTTCTCCTAGCGGTCCTGTGATCATCATCTATAATCGTTGGTTTGGTACGAGTAGTATTAGCGGTTCTCGTTGGATTAGGGTTGTTATTGCGATTCTAGTTTATTCGATAATTGTATAATGCCATGTGACCGAATCAGCTGAGATTTAGGTGAGGTACGAGTATTGTTAGCAGTTCATCTATTTCGATTTTAGTATTTCGTTCTTTGAGTGGGTCGGGTTGCTTATTGTTTTAACGATCCGATTAGGGTTTTCTCCTCTCCGGATTCCTGAGTCGACTTACTCCAGGTGTGTAGCGATCTGTGTTCGTCTTGTTCATCGATCACAAGTTGTATCTGATCAGATCCTTGTATCGATTAACTGGTGAAACGAATTCGTTAGCACCTAGTGGGTGTCGATTAGGGTTTCGACGCCTGTGTTTTTTCTCAAGCTATCGCTGCATGACGAGTTCCAAGCTACCCGATAATAAGAGTGTTACCGGTGTGGGTGGTCGGCAGCCAATTCGTGGAATTCTCAAGAATGTCGGCCCAACCAAAAATGTTCCTCCTAAGGTTATCGAAACTTAGCATGGTGTAAGCATGCATGCACAATTGAAAGAAGCTGATCATGCTAGGGTTTTGGATACTACCGCTGTGACGCGGCCTACAATGAGTCATAATTCTGTCCCAGTCACTACAAAACCAGCGGAGGTGACTAACAATAACCCTGACAAGCCTAATCTTTCATATGCTTCGGTGACGGGAAGTGCAAAAACTAAAATTATGAACTTTAGACCCTTAAAATCTGACTCAACCTGGGAGGTTGCTAATATTGTGATTCCAAAGGAGACGGTTCGCAAGGTTCATGCTAAACTTTCGTTCACTCTATATGGTTATTTTCTTGGTGATAGGATTTCCTTTCCGGTTGTGGAGTATTATGTTAAACAGGCATGGAAAAAGTTTGGATTGGTTAAAGTCATGAATGCCAGTGGGTTCTTTTTCTTTAAATTTTTTGATGAAAAAGGGATGCTTGATGCCTTGGAGGGTGGCCATTGGCTCATTAAGAACCGTCCAATGTTTCTCAATATTTGGACGCCTATGACACAATTGAGGGAGGATGACATTAAAACTGTTTCGGTATGGGTAAAATTTCATAATATTCCTTACGACTTCTATGTGTCTTAACAGTTGGGATAGAAGTAGTTATGCCAGAGCGCTTGTTGAAATCTCGGCTGATCAAGACTTTATGGAGACAGTTCGTATTGCTATTCCGGATATTGATGGTGACTCTTTTATAATGGAATCAATCGATGTGGAGTATGAGTGGCTACCTCCACGATGTGTACATTGTCGTGTCTATGGACATCATTCTACTGAATGCCCTAAACAGAAAAAGAAAGCTGTGGTTCCGAAGGTTGATGATGACGGGTTTACAGAACCCAAAGGTAAACAAGTGGCAAAGAAGAATAATGTTTTTCCAAACAAGGTCAAGCAAAAGTTCGAATATAGGCCGATTTATACCAAACCGAAAACTGGAGATAGTGATAAAACGCAGAAGAGTGTGGGGGTTAGCACGTCCAACAAGTATGATGCTCTTGGGATGGATGAGGTTACTTTGGGTTTTGAGAGAAGTCACAATGCTGCTTTCCAGGCCGAGTCGTCCTCTCGAAATCGGACACTTAGCATGCAGGATGAAAATAACGAGGTTGTGGAAACTAATAACGAAATGAAGGCTTTCATAGTGTCGGGTACAAACTTACCAAACAAAGGGGCAAGTACTCCTTCTCACGGTGTTTCCAATGGGTAGCATAGCCTCTTGGAACATAAGGGGATTGAACCGTCCCCTGAAACAAAAAGAGGGTCGCCAGGCGATTAGGGAGAATAATCTGAGTATGTGTGTTATTCTGGAATCTCATGTTGATGTGAAAAAACTCTTCTCTGTTTGCAAAGCCACTTTTTGGTCTTGGGAATGGACTTCTAATGGTAATATGTGCTCCAAAGGTAATCGTGTTATATTGGGTTGGGATGCTAATGTCTTCGACATTATGATCATTGCCCAAACTAATCAGTTCATGCATGCTAAGGTCTTCTGTAAAGGGTCTAACAGGTGTTCTTTTGTTCTATTGTGTATGCTGATAATTATTATATTATCAGAAAACGCTTGTGGGAGGATCTCCGGTTACATAAAGCTTTCATTAAGGATAGCCCGTGGGTTCTTCTTGGTGATTTTAATTCGGCCTTGAATTTGGAGGATAAAATGGTTGGTGCCTCTGGGAAAGATGCTGGTATGGACGACTTTAAAAATTGTATCACGGATATCGAGGTGATTGATGTTAATAGCACTGGTCTTCACTTCACGTGGACTCAAAAACCCAAGAAGGGCATTGGTATTCTTAAAAAGATTGATAGGGTGATGGGGAATACGCCTTTCTTGGACATATTTCCTACGGATTGTGCTATTTTTCAGCCTTATCGCATTTCCGATCATTGCCCTTGCGTGTTGCAACTTAACATTCACCTGGCTCGCAAACCCAAGCCTTTCAAATTTGCGAATTTTCTTACTTCTAAACCTGGCTTTCTAGAGGCTGTCTCGGCTATGTGGGGTACTAACATTAAGGGTGTTCATCAATTTTGCCTTGCTAAAAAGTTAAAGCTCCTTAAAACTCCCATGCGGTCACTTCTTTTTAAGCAAGGGAACTTGCATGTCCGGGTGTCTTCACTTCGTACTCAGCTGGATGGTATTCAACGTCAAATCGATATGGATCCTCTAAGGTGCATTGGCTTGCGATTGGTGATTTTAACAGTTCCTATTTTCATGCTTCTCACAAATGCAAAAATCACAGAACCAGGATTGATATTATCTCGGATACTAGTGGTATTAAACACGAGGGTGACGAGGTCCCAAATGCCTTCGTCAAACACTATGATCGGTTTCTTGGCAGCATGGGAAACATTGATCTGCACTTGAACCCGGCTGTTATCCACTCCTCTCTTGACCAATCTGTTGCTGCTCATATGATTCGTAAAATTACCAATGAGGATATTAATGTTTTGGTCAAAAATTATACAAGTAAATTAAGTAACCAAATTAGTTTGTGAGGTATGGTGCCCTCGATGTAAGTTTTTGGAAATCAAGTTTGTAAGCAAATATCCAAGGTTAGATGAAAATATGTAGAAACACAAACAACAACTTCCCTGAATGCAACTAAAGACAACGAGATTTGAAAGGGGGAAAAGCCCTTAATCCTTTACTGTCTTCAAGGATTGCCGGCATAAAAAACCCCTTCGGTAACGATGACACACGTTGCCCGTTTATTGCACGAAAATAGGTTCGATTAGAGAGGTTTGCAACTGTTTTCTAAGTGAGTGAGTGCAAGTACAAGTGAACGAGTGAAAAAATGAACCCTAAGCTGCCTTTAAATACAAGATAATCCCTAACTATAACTCCGAGATTCTTAGGATTGCCCTTCCAACGACTTCCGGCCGTTATTTGACCGAGTATGGCGGCGAGTCTTCATTTCCACATGTGTTCCAGCTTTGACGGAATCCATATGACCGTTATGCTTTCTTCCGTACCTGACTTGATCACATGGAGTCAAAGAAGGGATTAGTAACATTGCCCTAGCATGCTAGGTATCCGCGCATGATGGGATCAGATAGTACAGATAAAATAAACCCTGGATTCATTACATCCTGGGACAGTAATTAAGTAAATCAAATAAACATCTTGGGTCTGGTTACCGAATCGCCTTCCCTGCATTTTCGACATCCAGGGGCATTAACTTCCCGGAGATCATTGGTGAAAAACTAGGTCGAAATTCAGGGTATAACAATTGCCCCCAAAATTTGCAGCTTGTAGATAAGATTTACAGTTGTGAATTTTTGAAATTAGATAAGTCATCATCTTCGGTTTGATCTCTTCCACTTATTTTGCTTTTTCAAATTCAATCCAATCCCTCGATGTCATATCACCTCTGTAACTTCTTTGGCCATAAATATCCCATTTACTCGAGTGTTTCACCTCACCCCGGTTTAGAGAATTCCGAGCAACGATCGCTTATTCCGGCCAGATAATTTCTTTTCTTCCGATCTTTCTTTTTCGAACCATGACCAGGCACCGCATTCGCCATGATCCCACCGTATCCCTAGCCGGGGTGGTGGACTTTATCGACCAAAAGTTTCTCCTCCAGCCCGAGCTAGAGAGATGCACCTTCACCAATAACGTCATCGCATTGGTGAAGAACTCCGGACTTCTTCCTCCCGGTGCCGTTATTAGGGATTTCGATCCCAGGTTGAGATCAGACTTCGTCTCTACGACCTGGGTCTGTTTTCCTTATACCCCGTTCAACATGGGTTTATCTTATCCCTTCTCCGGTCTTGTCGCCGAGTTCTTCGAGGCCACGGACCTTTCTTATGCCCAAACCCTTCCTGTCGTATGGCACATCCTGGGAAGCCTAGATCGCCTGAACGATTCTTACGAACACCTAATCGGTCTGCCGGAAATAGCTTTGGCCTACGAGCTAAAATGAATAGTGTTCCAGCATCCCTGGTGGTCTCCAGCTTCTAGAATCCTGGGTTATAGAGGGTAGGCACACCTGCACTAGAGGTTAGGATTTTTATTAATAATTACATGATCTGACCTTGGAGGTTTTTCATTGCAGCGAAGAATTTGAGAGAAATCGGTCCTAAGGAAGAAGAGACTGAGAGCAACTTGCAGAAATTCCTGGGAATCCCTGAGTTCGAACGCGCATTCAAGGCAATTGAGCATCCAGCCGTCTCACATCCTTCTGTCAGCATGTCTAGTTGTAAGTCACCCTGCATTTTGTTAATATTTGCATACCTGATTTTGCTGACATCCAGGGTTATACTTCTTTTTGCAGCTGCCCCTGCTTATGACATTGACGATCTCGAAGCTGCCCCCTCCGCCAAGCTAGCCGATGACCAGGATCTTATGATCTTGAATAGCGTCAAGGTGGAGCCCACTCCATTATCCAAGGCCACCACAT
Organism: Deinandra increscens subsp. villosa; assembly: GCA_039602395.1. Classification (NCBI taxonomy): domain Eukaryota; kingdom Viridiplantae; phylum Streptophyta; class Magnoliopsida; order Asterales; family Asteraceae; genus Deinandra; species Deinandra increscens. The sequence continues at coordinate 38,339,485 of JBCNJP010000025.1, forward strand.
CCAGGACAACCGGCACAAAAAGGAAGACCCGAGGGTCCAGCACTACTGTCATCCAACACCCCCTGGCTGAAATGTCCCCAAGGAGCTTGTCCCACATACTAAGGCCGTTGCCCACCAGGTACCCTTGAATGTTTCCACATTCCCTGTATTCTATAGATTGTAGCAATACTAACTATCATGACGTGTTTTTCCTTTCACAGGCCAACTGCCGTCTCCTAGAGCTGCTCGAGGCCGCTGAGAAGCGCGTCACTGAATCTGACACCCTGAAATCCAAGGTAGCCCAGGCCAACAAAGATGCATCCAGGGCCAAAGCCCAGCACGATAAGGTTCAGAAGCCGCTGCTTGAAAGTGAGAAGATGGCAGTGGAGACTCGAAACCAAAATGAGAAGACCCTGAAGGACTATGTAGAGACATCCAAGAATTCAGCCATGATCTCGGTGCTGCAAACCAAGCTAAAGATGGCCAAAGAAGCCAAGGATGTGGGTGCTTCCTGCACCAAGTGGACTGTGCCGCTATGGCTCAAGTAGTTGCGTGCCCTGGTGGCTCACTTCCCCAAGGGTACGAGATTGCTGAAGCTCAAGGTGCTGAGAAGACCCTGCCTGCTGGTGCATCTGGATCAGGGACTGGAGAATGACAGCCGATGGCCGAGGATGCTGGGGTGAGAAGGCTGCCGAGGAAGAAGCTGGAAAGGGAGAAGATAAGGATGCTGATGATGCAGCAGCTGCGGATACTATTCAATAGTCTGCGGTTCTTTATGTCTTTCCCTGTTAATTTGTGAAGCTCTTTGAAACTTGCTTTATTATGTTTTGTTTGTGATGACTTGCCGGAGGTTTGATTCCCGGTGTAACAATGCTCCACCCACGGGTCTAGTACCTTTGGTTTTAACTTTAAGCCACCCCGAGTTGGTTGGACAGTTTGCTCTGACCAAAGGGTGGCTACCCTTTATAAGTATTTGCTTTTGAACTATATACTTTTATGTAAGAAGGGTTCTATGGTGGATATTTCTGATCCTGATTATTTATTTGTTAATGTCATTCCTCCTGAAGTTGCTGATGCTATGATCTGTCCGGTTACTAAAGTTGAAGTTAAGGATGCTTTGATGAGTATTGATGATGATAAAGCACCAGGGCCTGATGGGTTTACTGCCAATTTTTTTAAGGCTTCTTGGGGAGTTGTTAAAGATGATGCGTGTGATGCTGTCATGGAATTCTTTAGTAATGGGAAGCTATTAAAAGAGGTGAATGCTACATCTATATCATTGGTCCCTAAAGTTAATAATCCCACTTGTGTGACTGATTTTAGGCCCATTGAATGTTGCAATGTCATATATAAGTGTATTAGCAAAATAATATGTAACAGGATGTGCTGACTTTAATGAATAAAAGACATATCAGGGGCAACAATGATTTTCAATATCACTGGAAATGTGAGAAACTTCAACTAACACACCTTTGTTTTGCTGATGATTTGATGCTGTTCTATAGGGCTGATAAGAAATCTGTGCAGATACTTAAGGATGCTTTGACTGAGTTTAGCAGGGTTTCTGGTTTGGTTCCTAATCAGTTAAAGAGCACTGTGTTCTATGGTACTGTTGCTGAGAGTACTAAGAGAGTGTTGGATGCCATTATGGTAAACTTCCTATTAGGTATTTTGGTGTCCCTCTTCTATCTAGTGACTATATTATAAAAGATTGCATCATGCTAATTGAAAAGGTGATAAAGAGGTTGGATAACTGGAAAAACAAATTTTTATCATTTGCTGGTAGATTGCAACTGGTTAAGTCAGTTTTGTCTTCTATTTGTATTTATTGGATATCTATGTTCATATTGCCTGCTAATGTGTTGGATGAAATTGAAGGAATGATGAGAAGGTTTTTGTGGGCTCATGAAACTAATGCTAGGGGTAAAATCAGAGTGAAATGGGACAATGTGTGTCAAAAGTGGAAGAATGGAGGAGGATTGGGGGTCAAGTCTCTTAAGGTTATGAATTCTGCTCTTATTTCTAACATATTTGGAACTTGGTTTCTGGCAGAAATTCTATTTGGGCTAATTGGGTCAGACTACACCTTATAGAGGATAGGAAATTTTGGACTTTAAGGCCAAAAAATGGCTGCAGTTGGGCCTGGAGGAAAATTCTTGATTGCAGGAAGCAGGTAAGGATACATGTGTTGTTTGAGATTGGGAATGGGACTAAGGTTAATGCTTGGCATGATAGATGGCATGAAATGGGGCCCATGGACTTGTATATTTCAAAAAGAGATATTATAAGGGTTGGATTTAGAGATGATTCTACTGTTGCTAAAATTGTGGATGGAAATGGGTGGAAATGGCCTTTGGAGTGGCACGATAAATAACCTATGTTGAATTTTATTCAGTGCCCAGATATTAGGAATGGAATGGAGGATAAACTTTGGTGGATAAGTAAGGATGGTGATCTTGTGAATTTTAGTACTTCTGAATGTTATGATGATCTTTTATGTCATAAGCCAGAAGTGTATTGGGCTGCTAATGTTTGGTTTGCTCAAAGAATCCCAAGGCACTCTTTTGTATTATGGATGGCTGTTCAGTATTAATTATTAACACATGATAGGCTGGATAAGTGGAGTGGAAGTGGGGATAGGAAATGTGTTTTTTGTAACTCACAGCCTGATAGCCATAATCACTTTTTTTGCTTGTAATTTCCAGGAGAATTAGTGAGAAGGTTAAAACTTAAGGCTAGAATGATGGATGCTCCTGATAACTGGAATGATGTCAAGAAGTATTTAGGAAGCTTGCCTTCAAAGAAATCTATTTGGAATGTGATTAGGAAATTAACTATTGCTGCCACTGTGTACTTTATTTGGCAAGAAAGGAATTTGAGGTTGTTTCAAGATAAAAGGAGGAATGTGGAGGCTGTGGAACACTTGATTGCTGATTCTGTTAGACTCATGTTAAAAAGCACTATTGTGAAGTACTCAGCTCAAGTTATGCAGGCTGATGATGTATGGAAATTTCTACCCCACTATCTTTCAAATGATGGTATGCACTTGTTATCTTCTGTGGGTTAGGGGCTCATGTATGAATGGTATGGGTTGGGTCAGATGTCTTTACAAATCAAGTTGTTTTTCTGTTAACTATATGTGGGGTGGGGGGGGGGGAATTATTAGGATAGAAGGCGGTCGAGAGGTTGGGTTTCCAAGCACTTTGGTGAGATTTGGGGATGGGGTCAGGGTGTGATTGGTACATCTTGCACACACTTCACTTTCTTTGGCTACATTAGAGGGGAGAAAAGTGAGTGGTATGGTGGCATTATGAAGGGAGGAGTGGTGGAGGTGAGTGATTTTAATAGTTTTAGGAATTGGGGTGGTGGGATTTACACGGTCCTTATGCATGATGTTGGGTTTGACTATAAAGCTTGAGAAGAGTGGAGTGATAAGGCTGGATGGTACCAAGTGGTATAGGACATTCTCTTCCTCCCCTAATTTTTATATTTGTAGCACATACCATTGGTACCAAAACCTATCTATCCCTTTTGTGTCAGCCTTTTTAATTTTTCATCTTTTGAGTCTTGCTTCCTTTTGGAGGAAGGGTGGGGGGCTTGGGGTTCTCATACTGTTGGAGGATTGGAAGTTAGGAGAGGCCAGTTTGAGTGATGGTTGCTGCAATTGCTCAGTGTTATGGTTTTTAAGGACAGATATGTTGCTGGGTTCAAAATATGGCCTGTTGTATTTATATGATGTCTATGTCTGGTTACAGTTTTGGGCTATGTGTGTCTATTCAAGCAAGATTTATGACAGAGGCAAGATGAAGGATGGGAATGTGATGTCTATGGGGAACTATTGGTTCAGGACAGGTTGGAGTATTGAGGAGGCTAGATTTTCTGTTGATTGCTGCATTTATTTCCTGGTTTGGATTTATGAGAGGAGATATGCTGGTGGGATTAAAAATGTCAGGACTGTTATTAAAAGAATCATGTTCATAGCAGCAGTAGCAAAGTCAGGGAGGATTGGGGGACTGTGATGACATATATCTACTTTTGCAGGTCTAGAGTGGTGCCATTTCTTGATGATGATTTACTGTAGGTGGTATAGATTGTTTGGCAATAGTTACAGTAAAGACATTGTGTTAGGGGAGTTTGAGAGACAAGGCATTTACCTGAAGGATGCTTATGCTGGCTTGCTTCACATTATTGGTTTGATAAGAGGGGTTCTACATTTGATGCCTCTTGATAATTCTGGGGCTGAAAGTTGTAATTCTAATGGCAGGGATAATGGGTCTATATGGTTTATTTTGACTAATGCTAATGGGAAGCTGCTGATTTTATTTGTTATTATGGGGTACAATAGGTGTAGTATGAGGAAGGATAAAGAGTGGGTGATAATTTTGACTCTAATGGTTTTAGGAATGTTGTTGTGGAGTGTTTGGCTTCTAAATGGACTCATGATTTGGCATGTTAGCTGGCTTGGTGCTGCAACTGGTACTAATTGGAGGTTGGGTTGCCCGAATTAGGAAAGGATGATTTGGCTTCAGCAAAACGACATTAACATGAAGTCTTTGGGTTTAACTGTCAAAGTTTGGCTTCAGCAAAACGGCATTAACATGAAGTCTTTGGGTTTAACTGAAAAAAGTTTGGATGTTGAATTACATCGTGGTTATTGTGATCAGATGGGGTATTGTGTATGGTTCTAATGTGGTTATTAGGGTTCTGTTGTGGAATGCTTTCTTAGCAACAAGGGATGACTTCCTGGTAGTATGGGTATTTTGGTTCTTTTGTTGCTGGTCTTGGATATTAATTGTCAAAGTTTTGGGTTGCTTGGTTTGGAGATGGACGATTGTTTGTCAGTGCAAAAGGTTTTCTTTAATGACTCCTTAGTTATTATGGAAAATAGCCATCTATTCGGGTTATTTGAGTTGGTGGATTTATATTATAGTTGGCTTGTATTTAAGTAGTTTTTTGGTTGTTAGGATTGGTGTTTGGTGTTTCTATGCTCTCTTAGCTGTTAAGGCTGGGAATTGTCCAACCTAGTGGCTTCGTGAGTGCTCTTCTTGGACTTTTTTGTTCTATTTATTTATTTTTCCGGGTTTTCCCCCCAAAAAAAAGAATAATTTAAACTTGTGCTTGTAAACTGCCTTGTTGTCATCTGAATCTAATTTTTAAATAAATGTAATATGGAGAAAACACTTAAGATGGCAACAAAAATTCTCATTTTGATATAAGAAGTTGATTTAACAGGTGCATGACTCTAAAGGAATTCATGAGTGATTTAATCTTCATTAAAAGCCAACATAACTTTTTTGGTTACGATAAATCAGGGATTTAGTCACCCAACGGATATCCGTTTCACCTCCTAGATTGTCTAGTCAGTGAAACGAGCTGTTAAAACCCTAAACTCCCTCATCGTAAAAAACCCTCATCTTCTCTCCCAAAAGAAAAACCCTGCCTACAAAACAGCCAAATACACAACCATCAAAAGAAAATGACCTCATCTTCCCAAGCTCCCATCTTCAAAACCTACACGGTTGAGCTAAACAATGAGCACGCATACCTAAATCCAGCATTGTACTCTGAAGATGTGCAAATCGTCATCGAAGCTTTAAGATTTTTCCCACTAATGAGGGCACTTATGGAAGAAGCAGAAGTCCCTAAGCAACTTTTGATGAATGTTTGTTCAACCATCAAAATAACTTCTGAAGTGGTAAGAGGCAAGAAAGCAGAAAAACTTGAAGCCTCTATACAAAATGAAGATGTTTCGACTACAACATTACAATTTCTGGAAGAAGACTCCAGAGAAATTTTGGAACTTGAGATACCAGAGAATCCTGAAAATCCACCCTCCAAAATAGAAATACTAAAGCTGATCAACAATCTGAATGGAGGAATTCATATCAACAATGTCTCAACCATCAACATCAATCAGCTGAATAGAAAATGGAAACTGATGATGCACACACTAATCAGTTGCTTAACTGTAAAGGTTGGATCCTCTGATCAGGCAAGTGAATCCATCTACTCCATAATGACTGCTCTAATTCTGAACAAAAGAGTAGACTATGGGGCTATCTTGTGGAAAAAGCTGGTCAAAAGGATTGAAGAGAAACAAAAAGAAAAGAAAGAAACACCTCATATTCTCTTCATTCAATTTCTTTCTCTACTAATCTTCAAAGAGACCCAAGGAATGATAGCTGCATCGACAAGAGAAAAATACCAATATGCTCCTCTAAAGATACTGAAGAAGTTCGAATCAGGTACCTTTCATCCTATATCCTCAGTTCCTTCTAGTTTACTATCATACATACCACCCGGATCTCCAGTCCTAATGAATACACACAAGGACTGGAGTTTCAACAACAAAATCCTTCCAAGTCAAACCAACCAACCAATGCCCAAAACCCACAAATGTCCCATTTCTCCAAGTCAGTTAACATGAACAGAGAAACACGTAACTCACCAACATCAACCCATTCACCTCCCGTATACCAAGACTTCAATATCAACCTCAACCAACCATCCTCACCACTTGAAATCCAAGTCCCCACAATAGCCACCAAGCAAAGCCTGTTTGATGACTTAGAAAGTCATCAACATACAACAACAAGTAGAGACTTGATGAGTTAAGGAAACTTGGAAGGTGACCCCAGGGATTAGTTCCCTTAAGACTCACCAAAAGGATTTTATGAAAAGAATATCCCAATACACAAGAGTTAGATCCTTCACAGGATAAAACAATGACCTTGGAAGACCTAGGAACACTAGATAGATCTGGACCCTCAGGCATTGACAGAACTCCTAAGGGAGTTTCTCTCAGTAAAGCAGTAGGACATGTTTTGTCCTCTGGATTGTTAGATATAGAAAAATTATCTGTTGATTTTTTCATCAAACTTACCCGATTTTTTTGCTTAAATTTGATCTCTTGAAATTCTCTAAGTCATTCAGAGAAAACATATCTAAATTAAAAAGAGATCAGAGAAATGCCATTTTGAGATTAGAAAAGTTGATTATTCCAACTCTAAAAAACTAAAAGAGGCAGAGCAAATCACAGCTCAAGGAACTGACCAAATATCTTGCATAGAAAAGGAGCTGAACACTTGGAAAGCTCAGTTCAATGAAGAACTCATCCAAGTTTCTGAAGGAATCAATAGAGGTCTCCAAAAAGAAACATTAGTGGATATCTCAGCTGAAAACAACAAAATTAAAGCACTTACTACAGAATTGATCAACAAGAAGAAGATCATTAAAGAGATAGGAAGAAGTCATGTAGGATCGATATAAGTCAGAGTTAAACTTAAACAATTCCCTTTACTTGCAAATATAACCTTGCGGAATTAAGTTATATTTTACTTTTCTTAAGCAATGTTGAATTCTTGTATAATGTAAAGGCTTGATTTGCATATAGTAGAAACAACGAAATATCGA
>JBCNJP010000025.1:38347376-38443330 GCA_039602395.1 Deinandra increscens subsp. villosa
CACCAGAACCACTACCTCCCGCTTCTCCAAATGTAGACTTTGTGAAGTCAGTCATTGAATCAATTTCGGCTTCAGTCATTTGGTTTGGCAAATTCAAGTGCCTCTTAATTTCATTCATCTCAACTAGCAGGGTCTTGATTAGTGAAGATTGTTTGGCGATAATCTCATTCATGTTCTTGATCAGTATATCTTTCTCCTTCTCTCTAATTTCAGAATTAACCAGTTTGGTCTTTATCATACCTAATTCGTTTGCCAAGGAGGTATTTACACCTCTGATGACATCTTCATCTAGTTCAGCCCTGGGATCAACCCTTCTCTTCTTGACAGCCTGCACTTCTTCTTCTGTTGGGGCACTCTGCTTATCTTTAGATTTCTTTCTGTGTTGTGCCAGACTCTCAAATTCATCTTCTATTTCATCAGCAGGTTCTTTTCCTGAGCTTCTAACATACTGCTTCCTCTTTCCTTTTACATTTTCACTTTCCTTTCCATCAGTTCTCCTCTTTTTCTCATCTTCAATCAGTTTTTTAATGTAATCATACCTTTTCTCAGGATACATATGTTTCAGCAGGTATGTGGTGTACCTTGAGAAATCAGCTCTCTTTGCCGCACAGTCGGACAGGATTCTAGGATGCATAGGATTAACAACAAGAGCCACACTCTGCTTTGGCAATTCTGGCTCAAGGTGTTCTATAATCATTTCCAAGAACCTCGGATACAACAACCATCTAGACTTCTTTAGAGCTTGAATATTTGCTACCATAGCGTCAAAAATCCTTTAAGGAATGTTTTCCTTCTTGCCTCTACAAACCAACAACATAGCTTCAGCCCAAATCAGGTTTAAACCGTCTGATCCACCTTTTCTGTCATCAAGGCAAGAAATGAAGACATGTGCGATATATCTCCATTCTTTAGACATTAAGGATTTTTTAATCTCTTTCTTGGTTTTCCATAGCTCACCACCTTCATAACCCATCTCTTTTTCAAAACCTCTCAACACATCTAAATCATTCAACTTGGTTACCTCACCGACATCCTCCTCGAGCTTAAGAGCTTCAGCAATGGTCTTCATTGTGATCACAATATTTTTCTGCATGACCTTTGCCCGAATACATTCAGGTTTAGCTTTAACATCATACTCAGCTGTCAGCCAGAATTCTCGGATGTGTCTTTCGTCAATAAATGGCATATGAGAAATTGCATGAAAAATCCACGACTTTTTCAGCCATGCAATGCAATCTCTAAAACCGACAGCTTTCTCAGATCTATCATCCAGATACGCAGTTACATTACTTCGCGGCTCATGCTTTAAAGACGACATTTTACTGCATATGAAACGGAGAATTTGTGAGTTAAACCAAACTTAAATAAATTAATTTGAAATTAAATTTAAAAATTAAAAGAATGATAGTTTCGCTGCGAAATAACAGTTTCGCTAAGAGATCATCGTGTCACATACGGCGAAACAGATAGATTCGCGACACTGATCTCGGCGACACTGACGAGGTCAATTTCGCCGAGACACTGCAGTTTCGCTGCGATACAGCAGTTTCGCTGGCAATCCCGGCGACACTGTCGGCGAAACTTGGGCATGATCGCTGACAGTTTCGCTCGTGACTGTTGAACTTTCGTTCAGTTTCGCCGAATGAACCACAGTTTCGCTGGTCGCGACTGTTGAAATTCAAATTACCGAAATCGATTTTAAGCACCATTTTTTGCAATACAAACCACAATAAACATATAAATCGCTTAAACGAGAGTAATGCTGGTTCCAAAACCGTTTTTAACTACAGATTAAGTACCGAGAACTCATTTAGACGATTCGACACAAAAACCCCCAAAAAAATAGGGAAACTGGATGCGGTTTTGGATACGATGTACCGATTGTATGACTAGAAAAACAAACAAACCTTTAATCGAAATCGGTTTAATCGTTTGAACGAATGAAACAGTTAAGGCGAAAATACGAGTTTCGCGTGACCGAGGGTTTGCAGGTTTTTCTCGTTAGGGTTCGGATAAAATGACCGAGAGACTCGATGACGAGCTTATATACCAGGGCAGTTTCGCTCGTAGTTTCGCTCGGCGAAACAGTAGTTTCGCCAGAGCGAAAGAGCAAATTCGCTCGACCCATAGATCAATCAGATTAATTTCGCCGATAACGAAAGTATAAGTTCGCTGTAAGCGCATACGGCGAAACTAAGCAGGCGAAATAGTAGTTTCGCTGAAAACCCTAAAATTTCAATTTGACCCATTTCAGATTTTGAACTTTTGAAATGCCGACAAACTTACACAAATCAACATACTATTCACAAAGTATCGATCTTATCAAAAATAACGCAGAAATAAAATCTTTTTGAGCTTTTCAAATAAAGTAAAACGACTGTACAGACAAACTCTATTTTAATTTGAGAAAGATCCTGACGTGAGATCATATCAACTAGTACGCATCATACACATTTCAATTTCAAACTTAATCAGCATGCAAGTCAAGTAGATCCCGAATGCATCACATTGAAATTAAGCATGCACTAATAGTATTTAACATTTTTGGATATGCTTAAGGTGTATTAATCATGCACTGATCACTCAGCCTCACTCTATCAAAGAAGTTAACAAATCATCATATTCATCTTGATTTTTTTCTTTTATCCTTTTAAGATGAGATATACGTTCATGATGTTTCATGCAAAAATAAAGCAGAACCCTAAGTGAACAGCAATCAGGTCGGCCGCAAAGCACGCAGAGAAAGCCCGATGCACTTAGGAAAATAAAAAATGGAAAATAAAGCAGAAGACGTATATATCAACAACAATCAGGTCGACCTTATCGGCACGCAGAGAAAGTCCGATGATATATACTAAACACCAAGAAAATAAAGCAGAAACTCAATCAGCAGGTGATCAGGTCGGCCGCCTAGGCACGCAAAGAAGACCCACTGAGTCGAGTGTAAAAATGGCATAAAGCCTTATTTGCAAAGCATGCGTACATCAGAACATCTCTTAATTGCAGAATCATTGCAACACTTATCAAGAAATGAAAACTAGAGTAAATCAGGCAAGCTTTATGTTTATATCCTACTCATAGATATCATATTAGGCATGTGACATCCGAGAATTTCAAGGTTTACTTCCGTTAGACAATTCCGTTAGTTACGTTATAAGTATTAACTTAGTAACTAATGCATAACTAGGCCGAATACGTCCACGACCTTTGGTTGATCACCGAACCCGCCCATATGTGCTATGTGTTCATTTATTAATGTCATTATGTGCAATGTGATTTAAACGCATGATTTAATATTATGAATAGCATGACAAATTGTAAACCTTTGATTATGTGAAAATTGCCTAAGTTGTGCAGCCAGCGAAACTACCAGGCGAAACTATAGTGTCGCCCGGTAGCCAGCTAAGCTAATCAATTAAAACGCGACCAGAGCAGTTTCGCCTGGCCAGCGAAACTGCCAGCGAAACTAGCCTCTGATATAAATAATCTTAATAAACCCTAGTTCTCCCATTTTTGCCTCATTTACACAAAAACACACACACTCTCCTGAAACTTCTGGACCAGCTGATTCCAGCCGAGAACCACCACAGATCAGCTATCATTCCGAGTTGTGAAGATCATCCATCGATCCTAGATCAACCGTGAGTCCCAAAACCACCATTTTTGTGCTTTTCTATGTGTTTCTTCATAAAGCATGCCTAAATCTCTGTGTTATCGTTAGATCTTCTGTAGAAATGCTTAGGAATGCTAGATCTATCATAAAGTTTGCAACTTTACGTTTGAAATCCAACCATGATAGAGATTTATGATATTTAGGTCACTTTAGGGTTTTAAAAGCATTTTGGTGATTTGATGATGAAAATGCATGAATAAGGTGTTAAAACTTGTTGTTTGATGTTGGTAAATGCCTATGTATGCTAAACAATGAATTGCATGAAGTATGGAAGCTGTTAGGTTGATTTTTAGGCTGATCTGTATGTTTTTCGGGACCAGCGAAACTGTTAAGTTCTTTGGGCGAAACTATACAGCGAAACTGTATAAATCTCCCTCCAGCGAAACTGTGCTGGCGAAACTGTAGTGTCGCCCGCGAAACTGACCAAGACCAGCTCGAACGAAATTACCGAGCGAACCAACCTGAACGAAAGTTCAAACCAGTTTCATGCGAAACTAGGCTAGCGAAACTGTGCCAACAGTTTCGAGCGAAACTAGCATAGCGAAACTGTGTCATCGGGTATTGCCTAGCGAAAGTGCTGCCCGTGCACACAGCGAAACTGACTAGCGAAACTACTAGCGAAACTGAGACCAGAATCCAAACTTGTGCAATTTGCTTGAATGTTATGCCATGACTTACATGATTATGCTATGATGATACATGCTTTGATTTTTGATGTATATGAACCCTTGTTTATGATCAACCATCGGTGTCGTGTGTCGTTATGTCGAGTCATAGTTTCAACGTGCTATGTTATGGGCCATAGTGACGTTAAGTAAAGATTAGAACACCAAACTAATACTTAAGACCTAAACGTGTTCATAGGTCTTCGTTAAGCAAAAATTGGATTATATAACAAGTGTAGCAGTGCAACCCAAGGTGAGTGTCACTAACCCGTTTACTGTGAGCCCGTTTGGGACACACCGAATAACTAAATAAAAACAATGCTGACAACTTCGAGAGTGCTAGGCACCTCCCTGATAAACTTGAAAACTTGGAGTGCTCGGCACCCACTTGATGAACTTGAAGTGCTTTATGGGAAGCACTTGTGAATTACTTAAACAACTATTGCTGAAACGAAACTGAAAAACATTTTTGAGATTCATGAGAATCCTGTAAACCTTTTAATATGGCTAGCGTAGGTTAAAGTCTAAACCACATGATATCACATGATTTCTAGGATGCCTTGAAACTTAAAAGTCCTCAACTAAATTGTATCATTAATTGTAAAGCGAGGGGATGTTGGGTAGATCTACTAGAGTTTGACAAACTACGCCCCGTGGCACGGGGAGTGCACGGAGGTACAATATCAGCCTATCTGACCGTGATCCCGAGAGGACACGGGGGAGGCAAATCCGCGATGTCGTAGGTCCGCAGTACTGATGGCACGACCACTACAATAATTTATGGTCAGCTTTCGTACAAACTTCCTTAGTGCATGGAACAACGGATTAGCTACCCGCGATATCGGTTGAGCACTTTAACTATACAAAACTAGTACATACCCGATAACGTAGGTTACGGACAATACTTTTACTAAACCACAATAATATGATTTTGGATATCACTAAGCATTGCTGTTCACAAATGAATATTTCATAAGTATATGTTGATTTGATTATGATTATAAGACCGGGCCAATGCGTGACATGCCCACTGTGAACTCACCAACCGTTAGGTTGACACTTGCGGGGTTTAAACTTTTGCAGATCGCTAAGGAGTATCCGGAGCGGGTTGGCATGGCACATGAAGACTCTTATTTTTAGTTAAAACTTAATTGGGAATTTAAAACAATGTCTATGTAAAGCACGTGGTTAGTGCTAAAGATAATGTTTTCCGCTGCGTACTGTTAAACTGTTTTTATTATTAATGTTTGGACTTTACTCCGATTCGTTTAGTATCAGCTGAAAGAAGCACAATATATACTAAGCCTTGTCAGGACCAATCTGACAAGAAATCAAATGGTTTCAGTCAACTTGGGAATCAAGCATTCCTTCCAATAAGATGAGGTGCGAGAAATTGAAATGGAGTGTGAACAGAAGAGAGATAGGAAGGATAACAGAAAATCAGACACCGCTCCTACTCACCCACCTTCCAAGAAAATCAAGATTGAACAAGAATTGGAGGAACAACCCCTTAAAAGAAAAACCTCCAAAGGATGCAGACCTCTAGTTCAAACTTCTGAAGATATGCCTCCTCCTCGTCCCCCCCCCCCCCTCCATTTTAGCTTCTAGAAAATCAGTTGAAAATTCCACACTCTTAAAGCGTCCTACAACTAAAGCAACAAAACAAACTTCTTAGCCTGATGTGCAAAAAAAAAAGCAGTCATCTTTATTAGCGGAATCATTCATATCTGCATCTGCTTTTCAAGATGACTATACCGAAAAACAAAGCATGCAACAAAAAATCTGGGAAGAAGTAAGAGGGCTACAAGAAAAACTTCTAAAGAGAGAAGAAGACAAACATCTCATGAGTCCTCTCTCAAAAAGAGTGTATGACAGAGTATCTAAAGAACAAGTTGAAGAAGATCAAATGTACACCATGCCCGCAATATAAAAGAATGTGTACGCATCAAAGCTCAATCAATGCCAAAATATCTCTAGATTGATCACTTCAACAACCACAAACTCATAACACCCGATGGAAGCTTAAGGGAATTTACAGATCATGACCTTGACAAATTGAATCATGTTTAACTAATCTCATATTTTAGATACTTTTCTAATCAAACTTCAAAAACCGAAAGGATCAGTATAGCCCTATACAAAGGAATAGAAGTCAGAAAGATGATGCTAAGAATGGTGGTATTAAATATGAGGGTGATGTAGTCCCGATTGCTTTTGTTAAGCACTATGATCGCTTTCTTGGTGGTGTGGGAAATATTGACCTTCATTTGAATCCGAAGATTTTCCAATCTTCTCTTGACCATTTCGTTGCTACCCATATGATCCGTAATATCACTAAGGGGGAAATCAACGAGACGATTTTTGCAATGGGTGATAACAAAGCTCCGGGTCCTGATGGCTACTCGGCGGCTTTTTTCAAGAAAGCGTGGCTGATTATTGGTAATGATGTCTGTAATGCTATTCAGGATTTTTTCAGGACGGGTAAGTTCTTCAGGAGCTCAACCACACCATAATTTCTTTGATTCCTAAGGTTACCACTCCTACGGCTTTTACTGACTATCGCCCCGGTCTCTTGCTGTAATGTAGTGTACAAGTGTATTAGCAAGATTATTGCTGATCGCATTAAAGTGGACCTTGCCTACGTATTGTCGATGTGAATCAGTCGGCTTTCATCCCTGGTAGGAAAATCTCTGATAATATCTTGCTTGTCCAGGAGCTGATGCATAAGTACCACCGTCCTGTCGGGCCTCCTCGCTGTGCTTTTAAAATTGATATCCAGAAAGCTTATGATACAGTGGATTGGGGTTTTCTTCAGGATGTTCTCCATAGCTTTGGTTTCCACCCAACTACGGTTGGTTGGATTATGACATGTGTTTCTACGCCCTCCTACTCTATATGTGTCAATGGCAAAGGGGTCTCAAACAAGGTTGTCCTCTTTCCCCTTACTTGTTCACCTTGGTTATGGAAGTTCTCACCCGCCTCCTTCATGAGGCTGTGCGTACTGATCTTTCTTTCAGATTTCATCACAAGTGTGAGAAGCAACGTATCATTAATCTCTGCTTTGCTGATGATCTCTTTATTTTTGCTAGAGGGGATGTGGCTTCTGCTTCTTGTATTGTTCACTCTCTGAACAAGTTTGGCAGGATGTCTAGGTTGGTCCCGAGCCCGCAAAAGAGTACGGTCTTCTTTTGCAATATCTCAGACCACACCAAATGTGGGATTTTGCAATGTCCAACCGGAAGCGAATATTCGCATGCATGCAAAACCGAAGGAAGGTGTCCAAACTAGGGTTTCGGACGCTTCTGTGCAACAACAGAATGTGGTCTCTAATCCGTTGCCTCCCATTGCAATTGATCCGGAACCTGTCCCACAAGTTCCTACAGCTACGGTTCCATCGTATGCAGCATTAGTTACTGGGGTACCTCAAAAATTCTGTTAACTTTCGTGCCCTTACTTCCGATGTGACTAGCGTGGATGTGGATGTCGTTCTACCCATAGATTCAGTTCGCCAGGTTCATAAAAATTTATCTTTTAATCTGTATGATTATTTTCTTGGTGATCGTATTGCGTTCCCCGTGGTGGAGTATTATGTGAAGCAAGTTTAGAACAAGTTTGGGTTAGTAAAATCATGATGAACACCAATGGGTTTTTCTCTTTAAGTTTTTGGACGAAAAGGGTATGCTTGCCGCTTTGGAGGGTGGTCCTTGGCAAATCAAGAATCGCCCCATGTTCTTCAATACTTGGACACCTACCACGCAGTTAAAGAAGCATGATATCATGAGTGTGTCGGTTTGGGTTAAGCTTCATAATGTTCCCTTAGCGGCGTTTACTGATGACGGTTTAAGCCTAATAGCAACTAAAGTGGGTAAGCCGAAAATGCTGGATTCACTCAGGGCTTCAATGTGTATCAATAGTTGGGGGAGGAGCAGCTATGCTAGAGCCCTTGTTTAGATTTTGGCTGAGAATGATTTTGTTGATAATGTTCGGATTGTGATTGCGGCTATGGAGGATGACACCTTTGTCACGGAATCAATTAGTGTTGAATACGAATGGCTTCCTCCAAGTGCAAACATTGTTGTGTCTATGGGCACTGCTTGAATGATTGTCCAAAACAAAGGAAAAAAAAAGTTGCCTAGAAGGTTGATGATAAGGGGTTTGTTGAACCAAAAGGGAAGCAAGTGGCTAAAAAGCACATTGTTGTTCCCACTAAAGTGAAACAGAAATTTGAGTACCGTCATGTCCATTCGAAAACGAAATCTGATTCCAAGCAACCCTCGCGAAAGAAGGGGGGGTGAGCACTTCAAACAAGTATGATATTTTGGGAAGTGATGATTGTTGTTTGGGTTTTGAGAGGAGTCACATTGCGGTGTATGGTGCTGAATCTTCTTCGACTAGGCAATCAACATTTGATATTGATGGGGACGACGATGTTATAGGGGAATCTAACAATGAGACGGAGGAGTTCATGGCGTCGGGTCTTCCTAAGTTTAAAGAGGCAAGCACTCCTTCTGACCAGGTTTCCAATGGTTAGCATCGCTTCTTGGAATATTAGGGCTCTGAACCCCATCCCTTAAACAAAAGGAGGTTCTTAGAGTATCTGTGCTATTCTGGAATCCCATGTTAATGTAGGTAATTTGTTTAAAATTTGTAAGGATGTTTTTAAAAGATGGGACTGGACTTCTAATGGGAATATGTGTGCTAAAGGCACTCGTATTATTCTGGGCTGGGACCCGAATGTCTTTGACGTTATGGTGATTAATCAGTCAGACCAAGTTATGCATGCCTAATTTTTTTGCAAGGATGCTCATCAAACTTTCTTTTGCTTGATTTTTTTATGATGACAAATATTATATGCATAGGAGGCGATTGTGGGACGATCTTAGACTGCATAGAGCTTTTATCAATGACAAACCTAGGGTCACAATGGGTGATTTTAATTCTGCCTTATCTATTGAGGATACAATTTATGGCTCTTCTGGTTCGGATCCGGGGATGAAAGATTTCAAAATTGCGTGACTGATATTGAGGTTATTGATATAAACAGCACTGGTCTTCAATACACTTGGAATAAAAAACCGAAGAGTGGTATTGGCGTCCTTGAAAAGATCGATAGGGTCATGGCTAATACGTTTTTTCTGGATATGTTCCCTTCAACTTGCGCAATTTTTTAGCCTTATAGAGTTTCTGATCATTGCCCATGTATTGTTAAGATGGATATTCAGCGCAACCGGAAACCTAAGCCTTTCAAGTTTCCTAATTTTCTCACAAATAAACCCGGTTTTTTGGAGGCTGTTACATCGGTTTGGGGTTCTCAGATTAGAGGTGTCTCTCAGTTCTGTGTTGTTAAAAAGTTGAAGTTATTAAGAATCCTATTCGTTCTTTACTTTTTAAGCAGGGAAACTTACATGAAAAGGTGGCCAAACTTAACAAGGAGCTGGATAGGGTTTAGCGTCTTACTGACAATGCTCCATTTGATCTTTCGTTGAGGGATAGGGAGTCACGTACTCTTGCTGAGCTTAATGAGGCTTCTTTAGATGAGGAAAACTTCCTGAAGGCAGAAGTCTAAGGTTCACTAGCTTGCTACTGGAGACTCTAACACTGCTTTTTTCCATGCTTCCTTGAAATGCAGAAAACATTGGAGCCGTATTGACATCATTGTTGAAAAAAATGGTACTAAGCATGAGAGGGATGAGGTTGCTAATGCTTTTGTTAAACATTATGAGCATTTTCTTGGGTGCAAGGGTAACACAGATCTTCGTGTTGATCTGAGCCTCTTTGTTAATCGGCTTGGTGATGATAGCGCTTACCACATGAGCCGTCCGGTTTTAGATAAGGAAATAAAAGAAGCTATCTTTTCCATGGGTGACAATAAAGCCCCTGGCCTAGATGGCTTCTCTGCTGCGTTTTTCAAGAAGTCTTGGTCGATTGTGGGTAAGGATATTTGTTGCGCTGTCTAGGATTTCTTCAAAACTGGTAAATTGTTACATGAAATTAATCACACGATCGTTGCTCTTATTCCTAAGGTTGATACCCCTGCGGCTATTAATGACTACAGACCGATCTCGTGTTGCAATGTGTTATATACATGTATTAGCAAGATTATTGCTGATTGGATCAAGGTGGAACTCAATAATATTGTTGGGATAAACCAATCAGCTTTTATTCCCGGGTGGAGGATTTCTGATAATATTCTCCTCACTCAAGAGTTAATGCATAATTATTACCGTGGGTAGGGTCCTCCTCGATGCGCTTTTAAGATTGATATTCAGAAAGCTTATGACACTGTTGATTGGCGCTTTTTGGGGGATGTTCTCTTGGGTTTTGGCTTCCACACAAAGATGGTTAATTGGATCATGACCTGTGTTTCCTCTACGTCTTTCTCCATTTGTGTTAATGGTAATGTTTATGGCTATTTTAAGGGGAAACGAGGTCTTCGAGAGGGCTGTCCTTTGTCCCCTTATCTCTTTACGTTAGTTATGGAAGTTCTTATTCGGGTGCTTCTTCATACTACGCAAATGAGTTCTTCATTCAAATTCCATCATAAGTGTGAGAAGCAAAGAATTATTAATCTGTGTTTTGTTGATGATCTCTTTATTTTCGCTAGAGGGGATGTCCATTCTGCCTCTCGCCTTATGCTGCCTCTTAGCAGTTTTTCCAGAATGTCGGGTTTGGTGCCTAGCCCCTAGAAAAGTACGACGTTTTTCTGCAATGTTTCTAACGATGTTAAAGCCAATATTCTGGAGGTTATGAGTATGACTGAAGGATTGCTTCCTGTCCGCTATCTGTGTGTCCCATTGATTTCTTCGCGGCTCTTAGCTCGGGACTGTGCTCCTCTTGTGGAGAGCCTGGAAACTCGTATCACTAGCTGGAAAAACCGCTTTCTTTCCTTTGCTGGTAGAGTGCAACTTATCATTTCTGTTCTTTCTTCTATGCACATTTATTGGGCGTCTGTGTTTATCCTCCTTCTAACACTATTGCTTTACTTGAGAAGAAGATGAGGGATTTCCTTTGGTGTAATTGGGTTTTTAAAAAAGGCATGGCTAGAGTTGCTTGGAAAGATGTTTGTAAGCCCAAGATTGAGGGGGTTCTAGGTATTAGACGTATTGGGGACATGAACAAAGCCCTCATGGCGGCTCACGTATGGAGTATAGTGACCAAAAGGGAGTCGTTGTCGGTGGCTTGGATTTATTGTTATCGTCTCAAGAATATATCTTTCTGGGATAGTCCTTGTCCTAGTGTGTGTTGTTGGTGTTGGAGAAAGATTGTTGCTATTCGTCCTATTATTCATCCATATGTTTGTTCTATTGTTGGAAATGGCAGGAGCACCTCTACTTGGTTTGACAAATGGTCTGAATCTGGACCATTGTGTCAATATATTTCTCATCATCATATATATAGTGCATGTTATACAAAGAATGCTATTGTTGCCGATTTGTTTTCTCAGGATGGGGGGACTTGGCCCATTGCGTGGAGAGATCTTTTTTCGGTTTTGAATGAAGTTTCTAACCTTGTTTTACACACGGAGATTGTTGATAGCCAGCAATGGAGAGTTGGTGACAAAAGGGATGACTTCTCTGCCTCGTTGGTCTGGAACTCGATCCGTACTCATGGTCCTGCTGTCCCATGGGGCAGCTTTATTTGGTTCGCTCAATGTACTCCTCGTCATGCTTTTATGGTGTGGCTGGTTATGTGGGAGAGGCTTTTAACTCGGTATAAAATTCTTGAGTGGGAGTATACGAGAAGGAGGAATATGAATATGATGTGCTACCTTTTGTGCTTCAAATGCTATGACTGTCATCATCATCTGTTTTTTGAGTGTGTGTATTATGCTCAGGTTTGGAACATAGCTCGTTCTAAGACATGCATAAACGACATGGGCACTTCGTGGGTTAATATCTCGAGTTTCTTCAGTGGGAGCTCCTTTGTTTCTATCGAGATGGTGGTCGCAAAGCTTGTGGTTCATGCCTCTGTCTATTACATATGGCAGGAAAGAAATAATAGAATCTTCAAGAATCATACTCGCTCTCCTGACTCTCTTGTGAATATCATTTGGGACACTGTTTGGTGCAGACTTATTGGGCTCAAGTTCAAGAAGACTTTTAGAGTGTTGCAGACTCTTGATGGTTGGGGTCTTGGAACTGCTCATCGAGACGAGGATGGCATCACCTAGTGGTCTCGGTTATGCTTGGATAGTTTCCTAGTTTTTGTTCTAGGTGGTTTTGTTCTTGTTTGTTTCTTGGTGTTTTGTTTGGTTTCCTTTGCTAGGGGTATGCCCCTAGTTTTGAACTAGTAAGGACTCTCCTTACTACTTGCTTTTTGTGTGGTATATATATAGAATGACCGGGGTAACCCTTTACCCCCAAAAAAATGGAAGCATTCCTAGTATTCAAAGAAGAGTCCTAAAGGAGTTCAAGACTACCTGAAGATAAAGATTACGAGAAGTACAAAATGCCTAAGTGTGAAGAACAAGTAAAGAAAATTATTAACTTGATATTTAATGCAAAGGTATTGGCAAGCTGAGTCGTCCAAAACTAGGAGATTTAGCTATCCGAAGATGAAGGAAACTGATGATGGCCTTGATAAAGTTTATAGCGAAACGGCTGATTTTATGGTGGATGGGGAAAGCAAAATCGACAAGGGGCAAGCACTCCTTTTTCTACGGTTTCCAATGATTAGTCTTGCATTGTGTCATATAAGGGGCTTGAACCGGTCCCTTAAACAAAGAGAGGTTCGGCAGGTGGTTAAGGAAAATAACTTAACTATGTGTGTTATCTTGGAATCTCACGTTAATGTGAACAAGTTGTACAAGGTGTGTAAAGGGGTTTTTAATAGTTGGGATTAGACCTCTAATGGTGCTATATGTAAGAAGGGTACTCGAATTATTCTGGGATGGGATGCTACGGTGCTTGATGTCATGATAATTGCCCAAACCGACCAGGTGATGCATGCTCAGGTTATCTACAAAAAGTCTAAGCAGGTTTTCTTCTATTCTATGGTTTATGCGGATAATTATTACATGACGAGGCGTTTGTTATGGAAGGATCTTTGTGTGCATAAGTTGTTTATTAAGGATGGCCCTTGGGATGCTATGGGGGATTTTAATTCCGCCCTTAATATTGATGATAAGGTGATGTGGTCTTCTATGATTAATGTGGGGATGCAAGACTTTAAAGAGTGTATAGCTGATGTCGACTGATATTAATAGAACTAGTCTCCACTTTACGTGGAATCAAAAGCCTAAGCATGGTGGTGGTATTCTCAAAATGATTGATAGGGTGATGGGTATGTGTCCTTTACTGATATGTTTCCTACTGCGTGTACCATTTTCCAGCCCTATCGTGTCTCTGATCATAGCCCTTGTGTTTTGAGGGTCGCTTCGAGTAAAAAGGCCAAACCGAAGCCTTTAAATTTCGCCAACTTTCTGACTACTAAGCCGGGGTTCATGGAGTCGGTTAAATCTATTTGGGATACTGAGGTTCATGGTGTTCCCCAATTTTGTGTTGTGAAGTGGTTAAAGTTGTTGAAGCGTCCTCTGCGTGGTCTTTTATTTATGCAAGGTAATTTGCATGCAAATGTTATCTCTCTTCGTAAGCGTCTTGATGATATCCAACGTGCTATTGATAAAGACTCGTTTGATCATGACTTGAGGGAGGCTGAGGTTCACTGTCTCAAAGACTATCAGATAGCGTTTAATGATGAGGAGTTATTTTTTAAACAGAAATCGAAGGTCCACTAGTTAGCGTCAGGGGACTCCAATACTGCTTATTTCCATGCTTCTCTTAAGAGTAGACTTCACCGTGGGTGTATTGATGTCATTGCTGATAAGCATGGGTCTGTTTTTGAGGGTGAGGCTGTCCCTGCGGCGTTTGTGGATCACTATGAAAAGTTCCTTGGGAGTGAGGGTTATACCGATGTACATGTTGATCCGGATTTATTCTCTACGGTGTTACATCCCGCGTCTGCCGAGTTTATGATTCGCCCTGTTGCGGATAAAGATATTAGAGACACTATTTTTGCTATGGGTGATAATAAGGCCCCTGGTCCTGATGGGTATATGGCTGCGTTCTTTAAAAAATCTTGGTCTATTGTGGGGAGAGATATTTGTATTGTTGTTCAGGATTTCTTCAGAACGGGCAGACTGTTGAAAGAGATGAATCATACAATCATTGTGCTTGTTCCTAAGGTGACTACTCCGGCTATGATAACTGATTACAGAGCGATTTCTTGTTGCAATGTCATCTATAAATGCATTAGTAAAATTTTGGCTGATCGGATGAAAATGGATCTTGATAGTATTGTCAATGTCAATCAGTCTGCTTTTATACCTGGTAGACGGATCTCTGATAATATTCTGCTTACCCAGGAGCTCATGCATAATTATCATCGTTCTAAGGGGCCCCCTAGATGTGCTTTTAAGATTGATATTTAAAAAGCTTATGATACGGTCGATTGGAATTTTGTTGAGCCGATTCTGTTGGGTTTTGGTTTCCATCAACGTATGGTGCACTAGATTATGGTGTGCATTTCTTGTCCTACATACTCTATTTGTGTTAATGGTGATCTCCACGGTTATTTTCTTGGTAAGAGGGGTCTTCGGCAGGGTGACCCTTTGTCGCCTTATCTGTTTACGCTGGTCATGGAGATTCTTACTCGTGTCTTTCAGCAGGCGTCCCGTATTGAGTCGTCTTTTAGGTTTCATAACCGCTGTGAGAAACTCAAGATAGTTAATCTTCGTTTTACAGATGATCTCTTTATCTTTCTGAGAGGCGAGACTCAGTCTGCTATGATTTTTTTCAGTCTTTAAAGAGATTCTCCAGGATATCGGGGTTAGTGCCTAGCCATCAGAAGAGTACTACCTTCTTTTGCAATGTTTCTACTGATGTTAAGGATGGTATTCTCTCTATTATAAGCATGGTGGAGGGTTCGCCTCCAGTTCATTATTTGGGCGTTCCTCTCATTTCCTCTAGACTTTGGGCTAAGGATTGCGCTATCCTTGTGGAAAGGCTGGATAACCGCATATCCAGTTGGAAGAACAGATTTTTATCCTTTGCTTGTCGGGTACAATTAATCATCTCCGTCCTATCTTCTCTGCATGTTTACTGGTCCTCTGTTTTCATTCTGCCCAGTAGTACTGTTTGTCTTTTAGAGAAGAAAATGCGTGATTTTTTTGTGGTCTCAAGGTGCTTATAAGAAGGGCATGGTAAAGGTTGCTTGGAAAGATGTTTGTG
The DNA here is from genome assembly GCA_039602395.1 of Deinandra increscens subsp. villosa. Lineage (NCBI taxonomy): Eukaryota > Viridiplantae > Streptophyta > Magnoliopsida > Asterales > Asteraceae > Deinandra > Deinandra increscens. Next base: position 38,362,943 of record JBCNJP010000025.1, read on the forward strand.
TCCCTAAGTCTGAGGGTGGTCTTGGCGTTCGGAGAATTGGGGAATGAATAAGGCCCTTATGGCTTCCCATATTTGGAGTATTATCACTAAATGTAAGTCTCTTTGGGTTACTTGGATTTATGCTTATCGGATTAAGAATAGAAGTTTTTGGGAGTGCAAATGTCCATCGTCGTGTTGTTGGAGTTGGAGAAACATTCTTGCTATTCGTCCTTCCATTCGATCCTACGTCTGGTCTACGCTTGGTAATGGGAGATCTACATCTGCTTGGTTTGATAGATGGACTGAATCTGGTCCTCTTTGTCAGTACATATCTCATCGTGCTATTTTCTCGGCTGGTTTTTCAATTAATACTAGAGTGGCTGACATTTTTCACAATGGGTGGGTTTGGCCGGTCGCATTACAAAATTTGTTTCCGGTTTTAATCGAGGCTACTAATATCCATTTGAATCTGGCTATTGAGGATAAAATTCATTGGAGAGTTGGGGGTAAACTTTCTGATTTTTCTTCATCTATGGCTTGGGATGCCATCCGTTTGCCTAATGTGAATGTTACTTGGACCCAGTTTGTTTGGTTCGCCCAATGCATCCCGAGACATGCCTTCTTGGTTTGGTTGATCATGCGCCAAAGGTTGTTGACTCAGGATTGGATTCTTTCTTGGGACATATCTAGGCGCAAAAATATGAACATGATGTGTTGTCTTTTGTGCTATGCTAATTGTGACTCTCATAGTCACTTGTTCTTTTGTTGCTCTTATTCTGTCCGAGTTTGGAGGCTGGTAAGGGTGAACACATCTATGCTGGATGTCTCTGATATGTGGGAGGATATTATGGATTTTTTTGTTCATAGGAGTTGCTCCTCTATTGAGACTATCATTGATAAGCTGGTGGTTCATGTCGTTGCTTACTACATCTGGCAGGAAAGAAACAATCGGCTCTTCAAGACGACCTCCTGACATTTTAGCGGACCTGATTGTTGAAATTGTTCGAAACAAGCTGCTTTGTCTGAAATTGAAGATTTCTCCTAGAGTGGTGCGTACATTTCAGAGGTGGGGGATTCTTGAGAATTCTATGGATGGCATAACTTAGTCGCTTCCTGTCTTGGTTCTGTTTTCCAAGTTTGTGTTTCTAGGTGATTTTGCTATTGCTTTGTCTTGTTTGGCTTTTGCTTGTTTTACATACTTGGGGGCATGTCCCTGGTATGAACTAGTAGGGGTTTTTCCTTACTACTTGTGCTTGTTTTGTGGTATATATATACAAATCACCGGGGTATCCCTATACCCAAAAAAAACGCTTTATACAACATACAATACAAGAACCCAAATTCATTTATGGATAAATGCACAATCAATTATGCCTAATTTTGATTCACAATCTCACGATCTCGAGAACAATAATTTTGAACCCTAATTTTTAATTCACAATCTAATTACGCACAATTCAACTCAAATTCATATCCCTAATAAAGCTTTAAACAATTAGACAATAAATTAGATATTTTTTAAGGTTTTTCCGACATGGAGCCTTGGATTCTTGAAAGTTGAAGCAAGAAGGAGGGGAGCCCGTAGGCCAGCAGTGAAGCTGTGAACTCATGAAGGTTGCCAGAGGACAGGGCGACAGAGTGAAGGTCGCTAGAGGACAGGGCGCCGACCAGCGATTAAGAGGGTCAGAGGGTAAGAAGGAGAGGTCAGGGGCTCCGTTCAAACAATTTTGCAGAGACTTTTCCTATTTTTGAATGTTTAACTAATGTTTCCAATAATTCCCCTCAACTTATAATTAATTACATTAATAACTGTGTTTGTAATTGTGGTTGAAAACTTATAAAGTATTCTAGGTTTTCGAATTAATTAAATAAATTTTTGGCCCGGACCGACTCAGTATATAGAAATTTTTAATTAAAAAGAGGATTGGCCGGACTACGTATATAAAAAAAATTCGGACTGGACGGGTATAAATTAGAACTTCTGAGCAAAAATTGGATGGGGCCCGGGCCCGGGCCCGAGCTATAGTTCGCCCGTGCCCGCTTGGGTTAAGATGGGTAACATCAATGTGTGTATACCTAAAGTATGTTTTGAAAATGCGTGAGAATCGGATCGTCTACTCGATCTAGCTAATCGGACATCGAAATGTAATTAACCGATTGGTTTATTGATCAATGAAGAACAATTACAACCAGTAAACACTCAGATACAAACTCAGAGAATACACACTCAGAAGCACACACTTAACAGATCTCACACGCTCAGAACTACTAATTAAGAAGACCAAACCTCTATATATACTAGCTGATCGAGCTTCGGCCGAACCTCAGGTTCGGCCAGTCCGAACTTCGGGTTCGGACCTAGTTCGGCCAGACCTAGTTTGACATGATCTTTGAACTTGTTTGATACTTCACACGACGCACATATCAGGTATCAACAAACTCCCCCTCGTCGTGTGCAGTATCTCTTTAATATCATCAACTGTATATCTTCAACCAAGCTCCCCCTCAAGTGTAAAGTCCGTTCGTTCAATGAAATGAATCTTCAAACAAACTCCTCCTCAACTCGATCGTAGCTTGATCTTGAATACTTGATGACATTTTAGTGTATCTCTGGTCTTTTATCAACATCCTCAGAAGACCTGAAGTTGTGATATCTTGCACATAGCAACCTGCTCAAACATTTAAATACTCTTGGCGCAAAACGTCTCTTCGATACTCCAAGATATGATTTTGAAAGTTGATTTGTATCACGTGTTGATCAGATTAAAAATAACGCAGAAACAAAATCTTTTTGGTTTTTCAAAGTTTATGCTAAAACACACCGAAAATCTTTTTGTTCTTTTCTGAAATGAAATGAAATTGCAATACAGAATCAAACACTATTTTTGGTATGAGAAAGATCACTATATGGGATCATATTAAACATAACGCACTGAACTGCACTTCAATTTCAATTAATTGAAGCACATAAGTCAAGCTGATTGCTGGTATAATTTGTTCAACTTAAACTCAGGCAGAATCATACTCATAACATCTGGATATGTTAAGATATTGATTAGATTTGCTTTGACCAGTGTATCCCACACTATTAGACATAATCAGACATTTTCAGTTTTTCTTCTCCTTTTCCTTTTATGTGATAGCACTTGTGATTTTTCACAATGCATAATATTTTCATGATATAGTCAACTGTGTTCCATGCAAAAAGAAATAAGAACGTTAAATCGTCTACCTTAAGGTCGATCTTTCGATACGCAGATAAGGCCTCGGATTTAACAAAATAAGAAAATAAAACAAGTTGAAATTGTATAACTCAACAACAATCAGGTCGGTACTCCCGTACACGCAGAGAAAGTCCGATGAGTTATACGAAACACCAAAGAAAATAAAGCTGAACGTCAAACGAACAACGATCAGGTCGATCTTTCGATACGCAGAGAAAGTCCGATCGTTTGACAAAATAAAGAAAATCAAACAAGTTTAAATCTTTGCAAAATGAACACATGTATACACAGTGACTTCTCATTTTGACTTTCACACTTATGTTTCTTTTTGTGTCATGAAATATGCATCAAGATGTTATCCACATGGTTAAGCATTAGTATTTAGTGTATATCACATCTGAATACTTTCTGATTTTCCGAGCCTACCAAGCACATCAAACAATGATCTTATGGCTCTTTCATCTACTCTATCCATGAGTCAGATACGTAAGCCAATGTACCATCATTTCCCAATGATCAATTTCTCACAATTTTATATATTTGGCATGTATTCACTTTCTCCACATAACATGCATTTGCATTTTCACAATTACTCCCCCTTACTTACAGTTCTCCCCCTTAAAATGAAAACTCTATTTTTGGATTTTCATTTTACACAAAAACAAGACTCTATTTTTGGTATTTTTGAGAAAAACTTGTAAACAAAGAAAAGTGATCAATCAACACGGATAATTTGCAGATTTAGAATTCAGAAAATTTGCAGGTTAGAAAGATTTAGTATGAATATTTAAATTAAGCAGAATACTCCTCCATCAATAACTTGGCAATCGCCGATAGGTCAAACTAATTAGTCCATAAATGACCTGAAGCGAATCGCTTCTGGTCGACCAGTGTCCTTGTTTTGCTTAGAAACCACCTTAGGTTTCCATTTTTGTTGTTTTGGTAATTCAGTTTTTGATGAAACAATCACAGGTGACTGTGATGGAGAACCTACATTTTGAGCTTTTGGAAACATTGGAACAAAATGTTTTTGTGTATGAAAGAATGTAGGTTCAACGTCATCAAAAACTCTGCCTTGTTCATCAAAGAACTTTGGTGTGGCAGGTTTACCAAAAACTGATTTCGTGTGAAATCTTTGGGGTGAATCAGCAGGTGATGGACAGTCTTTTGCCATATGCCCTGGGCGACGGCAAATATAACAGATTCTTGTCGTTTTGTCCCATCTTTGATGTACCTGCGAAGAACACACATGAATATCTCGAACATGATCAGAATGAGAATCATATACCTGATGCCTGTGATCATGTACCCATTTGGATGTAGGGCTTCGAGATTGAGAACTTTCAGAAGAAATGGTAGCTTTCACAAAGACCTCAGCAATCTTCCGAGCATCAACACAATGAAGTGGAAATTCTTTGTCAGAAAATATTTGATCCGAACCCTTGAGTTTGTAAAACCGCTCGGGTTGAATTTTATCAGCTTGAAAAACTTCCTTCTTCACTTGTTTCAGCTTCAATTTCTTCAAATCTTGAGATGATGATACTGGAACCTTCTCAACTTTGTTTTTCATCTTGTGAAAACCCAATCCTTCATGCTTTCTAGAAATTTTCTCCTCAGGTGAACCATGACCATGCTTCGCTAATCGAGAAAATTCAGCCTTTACTTCAGTTACATTCTTTTGATCATAAAAGATCGTTTCATCAAACTCAGGTTGAGACTGAATCTTGTCACTAGAATGTAGCCGACTTCTCATTATCAGCAGAAGATGAACCAGATACAAACTTTGGTACAGGAGAAACTGTAGATTTCTTTTCCTTCTTTTTCTTATTCTTCCTGTTCTTCTTCTTCGGCACAACTTTCTCATCCGCAGCAGTATATGACGAAACCTTTGAATAATCAAATTCGTCAACTTGTTCCTTCTCTTCTTTGAGAGCTTCTTTGATATAAGCAGGGGGTGAAGCAGTCTTATCAAACATTTTCTCAAAAATTTTCATCGTTAGCTAAGAAGCTTGTGAAAACTTGAGAATTTGAAACATTGTTGAGTAATCGGTTAGCATCAAGAACTTGAATTTTCAGATCAGGAATTTTCTGTTGAGCCTCAGCAAATTCCTTCTCTTTAGCAATCAAACGCTTCGCCACTTTATGTGTTTCAAATTTTTGTATACGAAGATTATCAAGTCCTTCATGTAATTCCTTTTTCAATTTATCCTCGTTTCTCTTTTGAATTTCCAAATTTGCAGTTTGAACTTTATTTACACGAACCAACTCCCGCTTTTCATCCAACAACCTTCCCTTGTCAAATTGATACACTTCAATCGTAGCAGTTAATTCGTCAACATTCTTTGTGAGCAGATGAAGCTTGACTTTTGATTTATCAAACAACTTTTGTGAAATCAGAAGCAGTATCCTCCGCTTCATCCTTCCATTTCTTGACTTCTTTTATCATATCATCCCTTTCTTCACAAATCTTAGCTTTTGCAGTTTCCACATCCCTTTTATCTTGTTTAGAAATTTCTAAAACTTCATTCAGCAATTTGATCTCTTGAAGCAAACATTCATTCTTCATACCCAATACCTTCTCATTATTTTTAGAAATTCCCAACTCCGAACTAATCATTTTGAAATCAGCTGTAACTCTTTTGACTTCATCAATCAGAAATTCTTTTTCTTTCATCAAAGCTTCAATTTTAGACTCAAATTTCTCATTCTCAGCAGCGTCATATGAACTCGAATCAGAATAATAATCATCTTGATCATGTGTAACAATTAATGCTGATGTACCATATCCAAAATTTTGACCCCAATCATAAACACCATCATGTTGAGCTGTCAACGCTGTTGTCTTGCTTGTGTTACTAGTAGATGGTTGAGTAAAACCAGGCTTGGGTGATTGAGTAAAACCAGGCTTGCTTGCATGAGCCTGTTGACAATCTTTGGCAAAATGTCCAAGCTGCGAACATTTATAACATTTTAGCTTAGACTTGTCAAAACCCAATTTATCATCAGAAAGATTTCTTCCATGTTTCTTGAAGAACCTCTTCGATCTTTGACATAACATAGCATATTGCCAAGATATATCCAATTCAGTTAGCTGATCATCATCAAGTGCATCAAGATCATCGCTGGTTAACTTTGCATCAGCAACATTCTTAATAATCGAACCAAAAGATGATGAAATCAAGGCAGAAATCATTTTAGCACAATCTTCTGTTGATTCAGCAGAAAAGGCATTCCGATTTGAAAATTTTGGAATTGTAAAGCTACAACCCCGTGAAGATTTGTTATCCGAATTATCAAAAATTCCAGTCAAGAAAGTTGTACTTGGTGCAGAACTCAGACTTGGTTTAGCTTTAGCATTCATGCTTGCCGTATTCTCACCATGATACAATTCAGGATGTTGCAAAGTAGCAGTTGATTTCTTGGAATTCAACATTTCCATTTCTCGAGCATGAAGTTTTCCAGTAAGCTCGTGAAACGTCATTGTAGAATAATCCTTGTCATGAGTGAGTAGCAAAACATAATTCTCCCACTTCTCAGGTAAAGCTTCCATAATCTTCTCTTTCAGATCAGCATCAGATTTCTCAATACCAACTACCTTTAATTCACTCATTAAATGTGAAAATCTTGAAACAAGAGCAGTGATGTTTTCATTATCATAATGTTGAAAATTATCAAACTCTTTATTCAACACTTTCTTTCGACTCTTTTTATAATCAGCATTCCCTTCACATCTTGCTGAGAGAGCATCCCACAATTGCTTTGATTTCTTACAAGTGCTAAATTGATGTAACAACTCGGTAGGTAAAGCCATAGTAAGATAACCATAAACTTTCTTTTCAAGCTCATAACTTTTCCTTTCAGCAGCATCAAAATCTTGAAGTTCCTTATAATCTCCTTCTTCAGTTGGTCGTTCATATAATTTCCGAATCGGAATCCATAAATCAATATCGCTTGTGCTTATGTAGGCAGAAAACCGTTTCTTCCAATTTTGATAATCTTCAAGCTTTAATAATTTGGGAACTTTCTGACTTGTTCCAATTTCGTTATCAAAATTCAGCATGGTTTGCATCGCACTTTGCATTGCAGCAAACGCTTGAAATTCCGACATTTTTGAACAACTTTTAAATTCTGTTGGCCGAACTTGCTCCGATCCTAAAACTGAACTCCGAACCCTGTCCGAACCTAGAATCAAAGTCCGAACTTTGTCCGAACTGGCTCCGAAACAAAATGAACTGTCCGAACCTCTCAAATACTCCGATCTAGCACCGAACTACCTCCGAACCTTGACCGAAAGTAAATGAACTCCGAACTTGATTAAGAATGACCGAACCCTGACCGAGATAGCTTCGAACCCTCACCGAAGATGGACTGAACTTCAAGTTCGGAGCAGTTACTCCGAACCTGATCAGGAAACTCTGAACTTTGAACTCATTTTCAAAAACGCGCGAAAAATGACTAATTTTGATGAAACTCGTTACTGTGGATCAGTAAAACCAATAGAAAAATGATTTAGAAACAATTTTGACACTAAAAACTCTATAGAATTGATGAACACCACGAAAACAATCTCGAGAAACACGAAAAACGCTTCAAAAAAACTGAAAATAGCGACCACAGATCAGTAGAGTGAACCAGAAAGCTCTGATACCACTTGAAAATGCGTGAGCATCGGATCGTCTACTCGATCTAGCTAATCGGACATCGAAACGTAATTAACCGATTGATTTATTGATCAATGAAGAACAATTACAACCAGTAAACACTCAGATACAGACTCAGAGAATACACACTCAGAAACACACACTTAACAGATCTCACACGCTCAGAACTACTAATTACAAATACCAAACCTCTATATATACTAGCTGACCGAGCTTCGGCCGAACCTCAGGTTCGGCCAGTCCGAACTTCAGGTTCGGACCTAGTTCGGCCAGACCTAGTTTGACATGATCTTTGAACTTGTTTGATACTTCACACGACGCACATATCAGGTATCAACATGTTTTTATGACCCATCTGGTTAAAGATGGGTAACATCAATGTCTGTTTACCTAAAGTATATTTTTATGACCTGTTTGGGTTAAGATGGGTAACATCAACGTATATTTACATAAATAATGTTTTATGACCCGTTTGGGTAAGATGGATAAATCAACGTGTGGTTAAGTCAAGTATGTTCTATGACCCTTTTGGGTTAAGATGGGTAACATCAACGTGTGTTCACCGGAAGTATATTTATGACGGTTTGTGGTTAAGATGGATAACGTCAAAGTGTGTTTATGTAAAGTAAGTGGAATGACCCATTTGGGTTGAGTTGGAAAAGACATATGGTAGATATCCGGTTGGGCTAAGTGGAAGGAAATTCATACAAATTATGTAAGTACGCTTGGGTAAGGACGAGATTATGGGTTCTCATGCTTTAAGTAGCACCTTTGGGTGAAAGAATCTAATAAGTAGGATAATTGTTATGTGAAGGAGGAATGACGGTAAACACAATCATATGTTGCGGGTTGATATGCAAGTAGTGTTATAGGGTGATCCGTGACTTGGTTTATGCTTGTCATCTTAACCTTGTTGTGGTTGTTTTGTAAGCCAAGATGAAAGTGGTAAATGTTTTATTAAGAGGAGAATAAAAGGGTGGAGTTAATAGTTTTCCTTGTAAGTATGTTTGATTGCTAATAGGTTGATGTGTAAGGACTTGAATGTAAATGTGAATTCTTAATCTATGTTAGTTTGGATTAATTTATCGTTATATGTTATTGTAATGTTGTGTAATGTTACTTTGGTCATATACAATGTATAGGTGTGATTGTGTGGTTGAATAACCGGGACCCAATAAAAAAAGTGAAAATTTGTTTAATTCCGGAAACCTACCCTTGGCGGTACGCTCCCAGCAAAGGTTAGCTAGGGGCGGTACCCTCCTAGCAAAGGTTAGCTGGTAGCAGTATGCTACAAAGGTCGTGGTACGTGATAGTTGGGTCATGGCGATGCGTAATGGACCCTGCTGCCAAAGTTTCATTGTTTTTATTCTTTTTTGTGTGAAATGTTTGGGTTAGTTATCGTATTGTCACAATTACTAATGTTTTATTGGTAATTGTAACAAGAAAAGAGTGGAATGCTAGTGGGTCGTGACCGAGCCAAGTTTAAGAAGAACCGGACACCATTGGATGATGTGATTTTAAGAGGCGATGTCGATTAGTTATGTTACACACTCTGATTTAAATGGATGTCTAATTTGAAGTGAATGTTGTTTGTGTTAAACATTTGTTAGCTCATTTCGAAAATTGCTAACTAAAGATAAATTAACTAGGACCGATTTTCTAAGCTTGTATTTTTTCTTAATATAAGAGGAAGGGTGTTACAATATTCCGATGGTGCACACTTCTCCTGTTTGTGCCCAATCTTATCGCTACTATGGCAGTACTCCTTCTGGTCCCAGGAGGATGTACACACCGAGGAAATCAGTGACCTTCCTATGCGTAGGGACGTCGAGATTGCATCCTTACTCGAGCCCCTATCCAAGCAAAGGAGATTCTCTGTAACACCCACACAAACAAAACCCCATATTATACTATATAAATTTCATGGTAAATTGTTGGTGCCATTTTTACAAATAAATATACATTATATAAACACGATACTTGATGTATCTATGAATTCACACATGTTTGTGTACATGTAAATTGCTACAATGGTTAAAGTCCATGAGGAAGTAATGACCATACTACTCGATCGCAACTAACATATTCGACCATAATAATAATTCATCAATATACTTAATAGGAAAGTGTGCCAACCAATATAATCAACAATACAACGTAACATATTCTTCACATCATCTTCATATAATTTAGATGAACGGAATATCCATAATCGATAACGATGAACATACATATCTATACTATATATAATATGTTTCAGATGGACAAATATGTCTTTTTAGATTCAACTTTAAGAGATTAAGGGGGTATTATTGTCATTTAAAAGCTAGTTTTTTTGGGTGGTTATCTCTGGTTGGTTTTGATCTAGAATTTTCAACTAATGAATTTCATTATGTGGATTTTAAAGGGATGAATGAGACCGAGTTTGATTTAATGTCTTCTTTGATTCCCTTCTAATGTATTCTCCATATCCACTTTCTTTAATTCCCTTCTTCATCATCGTGATTCATGTTTAATTTCTGATTAGTTTTTGCGATGTTTTTTATGTTGGTTTGTTGTCAAAACCGTGGTGAAATTAAATCAAAAGGTTTTCAAGACCGGACCCGGATCTATGCTTCCAAATTAATCGGTCAGTTTTGGTGGGCGGTCGTTGGTTGAACCGGTCCCCAGTAACGACGATATTGGCTCGTTTTTACGTGATCTGGAGGAGAGCCAAAGTTAGGAGGATGTTTGCACCTTATTATGATATACAAATATAGTTTTACAAATATACTTTTTATATATAAATACTTTTTTCAATGAAGTTTGTTATGTAATGATTTAACTTAAGCGGCCGGAGAAAAATTAGACTTCTAGAAGTTGCAAGCTTATCTTCACAAACCGAAATTTCTATTATTATTAACATTTTTTTATCACAAATCAAGTATATTAACTTTGTAATTTTTAATTTTTACACGACTGGTACATCTTATATTTTACTCACTTGTTAATTCAATTTTAGTTTGATCATTAATAAATTACTATTTTTATATAAAATAAAAAAATTTATATCAGGCCCCGTTTTTTTTTTTGTAAGGGATTTATATCTGTATGAGAATACCACTTCTGAATGTTAAAGGGTGGTTCAAATGTCTGACATCTAAATCATTGAAGCTGTTTGTTTTTTTGGTAAAACATCAAATTTTAATAAATGTCTATTTTCTAATTTTAAATGTTAAATTTATACAATTAATTTAACAATAAACTTGTCTTGACATAAAAAAGTTAAAAGTCACATAATAGATACATGTCAAATAACATGAATTTTATTCAAAATCGAGTTATGTTTTGGCCCCAACGCGCCGGGTATAACACTAGTATATATATATATTCTCATACATATCGTGTATGATCACCATTCTAATAACAATAATCACCAAATACATACACACACACACACACATATATATATACATATATATATATAATTATATTAATCACATGTCTAAAATCTCAACCAAGTCAACCGACCATCGTAATCGAGTCAATCCTCAAAATTCATCCTCACATAAGTATTGTGATTAGGGTTTCGACTGTTGTGTGTGCATGGCGAGAAATAAGTCGTGCCAACCTCCTGACAGGAAGATTGCTGCGGGTATGTTCAGCAGGTTGAAGAATATCGATGGCAAACCAATCCCTGCACGAGGTGGTATGAAGAGTAACTCTGGATCGCAGAAGCCTGTTACGGGAAAGAGTGTAGGGTTTGTGGCTGATAATCGGGTTGAGGAGCCGGCGCAAGGTGTGGGGAGAAAACCGATTGATAGAGTCACGTTTTTTCTGATGCTCCTCCCCCGGTTGTGACTACAAGTCCTCCCAATCGGGTGTACCGGGTAACACTAACCTAAACACACAATTACCTCCGGTTGATAGGTCGGATTTGGTTACGGAACAAACTCATGGTATTCATGATCTTGGTAAGGCTGTTCTAGGGGATGGTTCAATCGCTAAGGGTTCCTTCTCATATGCAGCTACTGTCTCGGGATCCTCGGGGAAGAATATGGTTAATTTTCATGCTTTAAATTTTGATATTACAAGGGATGGGGCTGATGTTGTTTTGCCTAAAGCTTCTGTTTAAAAATGTTCAAAACAAACTTTCGTATACTTTGTTTGGTTACTTTCTGGGTGATAGAATTGCATTTCCAGTTGTGGACTACTTTCTTAAGCAATATTGGAATAAGTTTCGCTTGCAAAAGACTATGATGAACTCCAATGGTTACTTTTTCTTTAAGTTCGTTGACAAGAAAGGAATGGTTGATGCTTTAGACAGGGGTCCTTGGCTGATAAGGAACCGCCCCATGTTCCTTAATATGTGGAGCCCTACAACTCGACTTAGGAAGGATGATATCAAAGTTGTTTCTGTTTCGGTTAAAATGCATGATGTTCCGTTGGCTGCGTTTACAAAAGATGGTCTTAGTATGATTGCCACTAAAATTGGCTCACCTAAGCTTCTTGATTCTCTTGCATCTTCGATGTGTATGGATTCGTGGGGGAGAAGTAGTTTTGCTAAAGCTTTGATTGAGATCTCTGAGGACCATGAATTTAAGGAGTCGATTAAGGTTGTTGTTCTTGATCCTGATAGTGATGAGTATGTTACAGAAACTATACATGTAGAATATGAATGGACCCCCGCCCCCCCACCCCGGTTCAAAAATTGTTGTTTTTTCAGCCATGATACCAAGGGTTGTCCGAAACGGGTTAAAAAGCAGGAGAAGCAACAAGTTCAACATAGAGTAGATGAGGAGGGCTTCATTGAGCCAAACCAGAAAAAACTAGCTAAGAGAAATACTTCTCATCCTACAAAAATGAACCCAAAGTTTAAGTACCGTTCGGTTGCTTCTAAGCCTAAACCAAAAAACAAAACTGGTATGGATCATGATCAGGGTGTTGCGTTATCCAATTCGTTTGGGGCTTTTGATCCGGGAGACTTGGTACGGCTAGTGGGGGTAGCTACAAAGCTGAATCATCCAAATATAGAGACATTGATTATCATAAAGTGGAGAACGTGGACATTAATGATGAGATTATGGAGTGTTACAATGACATTGATTATCATAGAGTGGAGAACGTGGACATTAATGGTGGATGGGACTACAAAGACACGACAAGGGGCAAGCACTCCTTCTGTTAAGGTTTCCAATGGTTAGTCTCCCTTCATGGAATATTGGGGGATTGAACCGTCCCCTTAAACAGAAGGAGGTTCGACTATTGTAAAGGATAATAATATTAGTTTGTGTGCTATTCTGGAGTCTCATGTTAATGTGGGTAACATGTTTAAAGTTTGTCATGGTGTATTCAAGGGTTGGGATTGGACTTCTAATGGTAGCATTTGTAGTAGGGGTACTCGTATAATTATGGGTTAGTATGCTAAAGTGTTTGATGTTATGATTGTCTCCCAGTCTGATTATACATGCTCAAATTTCGTTCAAGGATTCTAATCTGGTTTTCTTTTGCTCGATGGTTTATGCTGATAACTATTATGTAAAGAGGCATCCTCTTTAGAATGATTTGAGAATGCATAATGTTTTTATCAAAGATAGACCTTGAATTGTTATGTGTGATTTTAGTTCAGCCCTTAATATGGAGGATAAGGTGGCGGGGCCTTCTGTTATTGATATAGGTATGTATGACTTTAAAGATTGTGTTAATGATGTGGGTCTCTTAGATATTAATAGTTCTGGTCTTCATTTCACGTGGAGCCAAAAACCTAAAATGGGGGTGGGAGTTCTCAAGAAGATTGATAGGGTGATGGGCAATCATGCGTTTATTGATATGTTCCTGTTGCTAGTGCTATTTTTCACCCTTACAGGATCTCAGATCATTGTCCCAGTGTGTTACGTCTCTTGGCCAATAAGAAGAGCAAACCAAAGCCATTTAAGTTTGCTAACTTTTTGAAAACTAAACCGGGTTTTCTAGAATCGGTTAAGGCTCTTTGGGAGGTAAATGTGAAGGTGTTCATCAATTCTGTGTTGCGAAAAAAGATGAAAATGCTTAAACATCTGTTGAGGAAACTCCTTTATGTCCAAGGTAACTTGCATGATAGGGTGGCTGACGGTCGTAATAGGCTTGATGAGATTCAAAAAGCCATTACTAAAAATCTTATGGATGATCGATTAAGGGAGGAACGTAGATGCTTGGCTGATTTTCAGTCGAGTTCTCTTGATGAGGAGATGTTTTTGAAGTAAAAGTCCCAGGTGCATTGGTTAGCTACGAGGGATTCTAACACGGCTTTCTTTCATGCTTTCTTAAAAAACAGAAATCATAGGGGTCGCATTAATTAATGTGATCATGGATATGGTGGGGAATAAGCATGAGGGTCATTCGATTCCTAATGCTTTTGTTAGTCACTATGAGGCGTTTTTGGGATGTAAGGGTAATGTTGACATGCATGTTCCTCCGGATTTATTTGACAGAAAATTGAACCCGTTAACGACTAGTTTTATGGTCCGTCCGGTTGAGGACAAGGAGATTAGGGGCACGATTTTTGCCATGAATGATAACAAGGCTCCTGGTCCCGATGGCTTCATTGCTGCTTACTTTAAGAAATCTTGGTCTATTTTTGGTAAACAAGTTTGCTATGCTCTTGATGATTTCTTTGTTACTGGTAAATTGTTACAGGAGCTGAATCACTCGATCATTGCTCTGGTTCCTAAAGTGTCTACCCCGGGGAAGATAAATGATTATGGACCTATTTCGTGCTGTAATGTTATTTACAAGTGTACTAGTAAGATTGTGGCTGATCATATAAAGAATGATTTGGATAAGATTGTTGATACCAATCAGTCTGCGCTTATTCTGAGGAGGAGAATTCCGGATAACATATTGCTTACGTAGGAGCTTATGCATAATCACCATCGGAATATTGGCCCGCCACGTAGTGCCTTTATAATTGACATTCAGAAGGCTTATGATACGGTTGACTGGGGTTTCCTGGAGGCTATTCTGAATGGGTTCGGTTTTCATCCGACGATGATAAAGTGGATTATGGTCTGTGTTTCGTCTCCTTCTTATTCCACATGCATTAATGGTAATCTTCATGGCTATTTTCGTGGGAAACGGGGCCTTAGACAGGGTGACCCGCTTTCCCCCTATCTTTTTACGATGGTTATGGAGATGCTAACTCTTTTATTTCAGCAGCATGCTAGTATGGATAGCTCTTTAAGGTTCCATAACAAATGTGAGAAGCTGAAGATCATCAACTTGTGCTTTGCTGATGATTTGTTTATTTTTTCTAGGGGAGATGTTCCTTCTGCGAGATTTATCTTTAAGTCTCTTACTATGTTCTCCAGATTGTCGGGTTTGATTCCTAGTCGTCAGAAGAGTACCGCGTTATTTTGCAATGTCCCTGATCAGGTGAAGGTTGGTATTCTTTCTGTTATGGGCATGGTGAAGGGTTCTCTTCCGGTTCGTTACCTTGGTGTGCTGTTGATTTCGTCAAGGCTTCTTGCTAAAGATTGTACTATTCTTATTGAGAGCCTTGATAACAGAATTGCTAACTGGAAAAAATAGATTTTTGTCTTTGCAGGTAGAGTGCAACTCATTATTTTTGTTTTGTCCTCGCTCCATATTTTTTGGGCTTCGGGTTTTATTCTCCCGTCTAGTACCATTGCCTTGATTGAGAAGAAAATGCGTGATTTCTTGTGGTGTCAAGGTGCTTTCAAGAAAGGGATGGCTAAAGTTTCTTGGAAACATGTGTGTGTTCCTAAGGCGGAAGGGGGTCTTGGTATTAGGACGATCAATGATATGAACAAGGCCTTGATGGTTTCTCATGTCTGGAGTATTATCTCCAAACGTAGCTCGCTTTGGGTTGCTTGTGTATAAGCCTATAGGATCAGGAATCACAATTTTTGGGAGTGCAGATATCCGTTGAGCTGTTGTTGGAGTTGGAGGAAAATTATGGCTACTCTTATCTGCTAGTTCGTGTGGTCAGTTATTGGTAATGGTAGGAGCACCTCCGTTTGGTATGACAAGTGGATGGCTTCCGGTCCGTTGTGTCGATACATCTCCTCTCGTACTGTGTTCACTGTTAGCTTCTCGTCTAACTCCATGGTGACGGATGTGTTTGACTAGAATGGTGTTAATTGGCCCGTTGCATGGTTTGAATTATATCCGGTTTTAAACAAGTCCTTGCTTATTCGTTTGCAGCCGGCTATAGATGAGTTTTGAAATGAAGGCACGAGGACAGGTTGTATGACTATTCTTCGACTATTATGTGGGATTCAATTCGTGGTAGAGGTGTGGAGGTCCCTTGGGTAAATTTTATTTGGTTTGCCCAGTGTATTCCTCGTCATGCGTTTATTGTGTGGTTGATTATGCGTGATCGCTTACTTACTCAAGATAAGATTGTGTCGTGGGATCTCTCGAGATGTAAGAATATGAATATGTTATCTCTTGTGTTACAGGAGTTATGACTCCGGTGATCATCTCTTCTTTGAGTGTTCCTTTGCTTCCAAAGTTTGGAAGCTGGTTGCGGCTCACACTAGTCTGGGACGTGGAAATATCTCGTGGGTTGATATTTCTGGTTCTTTGGAGGGTAGGCCATTGCGTTCTCTTCAGACTGTCATTGACAAGTTAGTTGTTCATGCTTCTGCTTATTATGTTTGGCAAGAGAGAAACAACCGGATTTTCAATAATCATGCTCGTCCTCCTGACATCGTGGCGGGTTTGGTTATTGAGGTGGTTCGTTGCAGGCTTCTTGGTTTAAAATGTAAGAAGACCCCTAGGGTGGAGCAGATCTTGCGTTCGTGAAAGATTGGTGTGTTGGACGACCTGTTTACCATGACGTAGCCTTTGTGGTTTTTTTTTTTTGGGGGGGTAAAGGGTTACCCCGGTGATTTTGTATAAATATATACCAACAAATAAAAACAAGTAGTATGGAGAAACCCATACTAGTTCATGAACTGGATAGACCCCAGAACATGTAAAACCAGAAACAAACAACCCAATAAAACACAAAAACACAACAGCCACCTAGCACTCAACTAGGAAACCAAATCAGGACACTACGTTGTATCCATAGACCCATCCCGGACCTGAGTAGTCTTCCAATCATCCAAGACGTGCACCACCCTAGGGGTTCTCTTTAGATTTAAACCAAGTAACCGATTTCTCCCAACATCAACAATCATAAGCGCCAGAGAGTCAGAAGGACGAGCGTGATTGTTAAACAATCTGTTGTTTCTCTCCTGCCAAATGTAGTAAGCAGTAGCTTGCACAACCAGTTTATCAACCACATAGAGAATATTCCTAACCGGTTTATCCTCTAAGTAATGCACCATATCATCCCAAACAAAGGACCCCATTTTCAAAGTAGTACGACAACGAACCTACTGCCAAACACTCTTTGAAAACACACAACCAAAAAATAAATGGGAATGCGAGTCAAAGGACTTATAACAAAGCAGACAACACATCATGTTCATATTTTTCCTTCTGGAGGAATCCCATTCCAGGATCTTATCCTGCGTCAATAACCGTTCCCTCACAATAAGCCATGCAATGAACGCGTGCTTGGGAATGCACTGAGCAAACCACACAAACTTCACCCACGAAACCGGCAACTGTCTACAACGAACCGTCTCCCAAACAATCTTTGACGTGAACTCAGACAACCTCCCCTCCGCTCTCCACCAAACCTGATCATTAACCCCAAGAGAGAGGCCAGTGTTAGCAGCTTCAATAAGCACCGGATATATATCCAACCAAGCAATCGGCCGGAATCCTCCATGCGAGTCAAACAGATCAGCAACCTTCATGCGAGGATTAAAACCTGCCGAATAAATAACACGAGGGGATAGCAACTTACAAAGAGGGCCAGAATCCGTCCACTTGTCAAACCATGCAGACGTTGCCATCCCATCACCCACCTTGGACCAGATAAACGGACGCACCATCGCCCGAATAGACAAGATCTTTCTCCAGCTCCAGCAACAAACAGAAGGGCATTTTATCTCCCAGAAATTTCTATCCTTAATACGATACGTGGTGACCCAAGAAACCCAAAGAGACTCCCTCTTTGTCACAATGCTCCAAACATGAGCAGTCATCAAAGAATTATTCATTTCAGCAATCTTACGAATACCAAGGCCCCCTTCAGACTTAGGAGCACACACATATATCCAGGCTACCTTAGCAGTACCCTTCTTGACAGTCCCTTGGCACCACAAAAAATTTCTCATTGTCTTCTCCAAAAGAGCCGTTGTTTTGGAAGGAAAAATAAAAACAGAAGCCCAATAGACATGAAGCGCAGAAAGGACAGAAACCACCAGTTGAACCCTTCCAGCAAACGACAGGAAATGGTTCTTCCAGCTAGCAACCTTGTTTTCCAACTTCTCCACAAGGATAGCACAATCCTTAGCTTTAATTCTGGAAGAAATAAGGGGAACACCCAAATAACGCACAGGTAAAGAACCCACCTCCATACCCATAACCCCCAAAATACCAACCCTCACATGATCAGGCACATTACAAAAGAAAACATTGCTTTATGGGGACTTGGGATAAGACCTGACATTCTGGAGAAAGACTTCAAAGACTTAGCAATAAGAATGGCAGAATTGACCTCACCTCTAGAGAAAATAAATAAGTCATCCGCAAAATAGAGATTGATTGTAACACCCGCATCCCAGGATAAGCACTAGGGAGTGTTACGCGTCGAATAAAAGAAAGCACATGGCACTAATCAAAGTTTACAGCGGAAGTCTTTAACTTTATTCATAACAAAAGTTGTAGGATCTACAAAGTACAAAGACAATACAACATTCAAGTTCTTATTTGAAACTAGAAGTCTATGTCTTCGTCCAACCAAAATTCAGACTTCTATACTAGCTTCTTCCTCGTCCCATCCGTGTCTAGCTATCTGCTACTACATGGTACCTAAGATGTGCGACCAAAAGAAAAAAGACAACATTTGGGGCTCAGCATAATGCTGGTGAGTTTCATAAACGTAGCAGTTCATATGTAATTAAATTTTTGACTACAGCATCATATAAACATGTATATCCATGGCAGGGATCACAGAATCAGGATCGGGAATGATCGTCCAAGCAACTAGGTCTATCTGTATGCATACTACCTATTTGTACGTGTCACATGGGCCCTCTTCCAAGATCGTATCTAACCCTTCAGGCCTCAACATTTATAGATACTAATGGCAGTCAAATATACAATTTAATACAGAACAACACATCCCGTTTCATAAAAGTAATTGCCCAGTGAGAGAAAGACTCACCTTTGCCCTTTTACTCGAATAATCTCAGGCGGAATCTTCACTAAAGGCCTCGATCCAAACCTAATCGTGTATCGGTTGTATTAATGCAAGGCTTTATATTATAAACATCTTCTATGCTCTAAAATCCTAAGACTATACTTTCTCAGAGGTTAAAATGACCAAAATGTCCTTTATAGTCAATATAACTTTTCTAATTATAATATGAAGACGCGCATTCCTATAAGTAAACGCTCACTCCGAGATCGCCGAGTGAGGGATGCCAGGTCCCATTTGGGATTTATGCGACACCCTCGCTATGCCAGAAACCCCAGTGTACAGGCGCTTACCCTTCCGGTCCGCACGAACTTCTAAGTACCCGAATAGCTCGGTATATTTTACTAATTATCACAATTGAACTTATATATACTTATTATATATAAAAACATGTTCTTTTGTTGAATATCATTACCCTTGTCCAAGCCTTTATGCGCTTGATGAGTGATTCTCATGACCGACCGTATAGGCGTTATCACGACCAGGAGGCGGGATTACTATGAGATATCACCCATATTTGTGTTTTAGTGTGGTGATGATCATGACCGACCGTATAGGCGTTATCACGACCAGGAGGCGGAATTACTATGATCAAAACACCAATGTTTATGTTCTTGTTCTTGGTTTACTTGTTCTTGATAACCAACATGGTGAAACCATACCAAACCTTCTTTAAACATGAACTAACTTAAGGCTTTCTTAAAACAGGTTATTCTAAGGCGTCATACCAAATTTTAACCCATGATTCCCACTAGAACTCCCAATCTCAACAAAACACGTTAAAGAACCTTAATCTTGCATTATTCTTAAAAGGCATATCTAAGTGTTATGAATCATGAAACTAATTTAAGGCTTATGTTAAACATACCTTAAGCTGATCTATTCCAGAAGATGGGCTCCTAACTCCCTTTGAATCTTCAAAAATGCAAGCTAGAGTGTTCTTGGTGTTCTTGAGGTTTCTTAGAGGTTTTAGGTTGATTTTAGGTGAATTAGCAAGGAAAAATGGATGGATCCATGGTCTATTTATAGCCAAGAGTGTCTCACATGCTTCTTACAAGTGTCCTAGTGACTAAGCATGAGAATTGACACCTAGCATGGTGACTAATCATGAGAATTGACACCTAGCATGGTGACTAGGATAAAATTTGATGAGTCATAAGAAGTAATCATTCAAATGAATGATATTGAGACACCAAGACATTTAGATATTACAGGATATAATAATTATTATACCTCGTATTCTGAACCTGTTAAATAATTTAATATTTCACAGACGACTTATAAAAATTCTCGAATAACTAATATATTACGGGAGTCTAATATAACTTTTATATTTTATAACATTTATAACCCAATTATTTAGTAATACCTGATATTCTACTTTTTCTTCGGTGTTATTTTAGTGATGCTCGTGCTTAAATACGGTTCATTATAAACCGGACCCAAATCACTATTTTGCCTTTTCCCGCTTCGTCATAACTCGGATTCGAGATCCGTTTGCGCCTACAGTCTTTATTTTTCGTTATCTATCATATTCTATAAAGTTCACCTCTTGACGTTTCCTCGAATGTCGTGTCGAATATTCGTACGTGAATCCCGACATTTCTCTATTCTACGTATATATATTACTTCACATGTATTTTAGCTACTTAACACATATAGCACACGTATATAACTTAAGTCATGAAATTTTGGGGTGTTACATTGATGATCTTCAGTTTGTCACACTTATGATAGAACTTAAAAGTGGGAGCCACGGAAGCATCATGCTGAAATATACACGTCAGAATTTCCATAACAAGAGTAAACACATAGGGGGACAAAGGGTCACCTTGTCTTAAGCCCCGTTTACCACGAAAAAACCCATAAATATTCCCATGAAGACCAATGGAGTAAGAAGTGGTCGTCACACAAGTCATAATCCAATGAACCATCTTCTTATGAAAACCAAAACCCTTCAAAACTGTGTGAAGAAATTGCCAGTCAACAATGTCATACGCTTTCTGAATATCAATTTTGAAAGCACAACGGGGAGGCCCCACCGATCGGTGATAGTTATGCATAAGCTCCTGGGTTAATAAGATATTATCCGAGATCCGCCTACCCGGAATAAACGCATATTGGTTTATATCAACAATGCTACCAAGATAGGACGATAATCAGTGATCTTCTAAGGAGTGGGAACTTTCGGCACAAGGGCAATAATAGTGTGATTCATCTCTGTAAGCAGCCTACCAGTAGCAAAAAAATCTCTAACAGCACGACAAACAAGGTTACCAACAATAGGCCCGGATTTCTTGAAGAAGGCAGCCGTATAACCATCCGGCCCAGGCGCTTTATTGTCATCCATTTGAAAAATTATGTCATGCACCTCTCTATCAGACATCGGCCTGACCATACAATCAGCAGAGTCGTATCCAACTTTCTCGAGAACACATTCGGAGGCACAAGTTGGTCCACGTTACCAGTGGACCCGAGAAAATTCTCGTAGTGATGAACAAAGGCCCACGGAACCTCGTCACTCTCATGCTGCATACTAGCCGAATCCAATATCCTGTTAATCCTACTTTGATGGAGCGGCTTTTAAGAGAAGCATGGAAAAAAGCTGTGTTTGAGTCCCCCGTCGCCAACCAGTGCACCTTGGATTTTTGTTTTAAAAACAATTCCTCGTCCAAAGAGCATGCATGGAAATCATGGAGGCAACGAGCCTCGTTCTCCCTTAGACGATTATCTAAAGGATACAGATCAATAGCCTTCTGTATCTCATCCAACCTATTCCTCAACTTGGAGACCTTTTCATGCAAGTTCCCTTGCTTATAAAGAGGCTTACGTAGGGAAGGCTTAAGAAGCTTTAACTTTTTCACTACACAAAACTGAGGTACCCCCTGAATATTTGTATCCCACACCTCCTCAACAGATTCCAAAAAACCCGGCTTTGTGACAAGGAAATTTGCAAATTTGAAAGGTTTAGGTTTCGTGGCAACAGTTGATGTCACCAGCAAGACACAAGGGCAGTGGTCTGAGATTCTATATGGCTGAAATATAGCACATGCAGCAGGAAAAAGATCCGTAAAATGTATATTCCCCATAACGCGATCAATCTTCTTCAAAATATCAATCCCTGTCTTTGGTTTTTGATTCCAAGTATAATGAAAACCCGAACTGTTGATATCAAACAGCTCCACCTCGTTGACACACTCTTTAAACTCACGCATACCTACATCAATCCCAGACGTACCAACGCCTTTATCCTCAATGTTCAGGGCCGAGTTAAAATCACCCATCACCACCCAAGGCCTGTCTTTAATAAAGATGTGATGTTTACGAAGATCCTTCCACAAAATGTTACGTTTGATGTAATAATTATCCGCATACACCATAGAGCAATAGAATGCCTTTTGAGAATCTTTACAAACCACATACATATGCATGACTTGATCAGTTTGAGATATGCTCATAATATCGAAGGTACCTGGATCCCACCCCAAGATTATGCGAGTCCCCTTATTACACATGCTACCATTCGACGTCCAATCCCATCCCTTAAAAACACCCTTGCAAACTTTAAACAATTTACTCACGTTCACATGTGACTCCAGAATAGCACACATAGACAAATTATTCTCCTTAACCACATGACGAACCTCCTTTTGTTTAAGAGGTCGGTTCAAACCTCTAACATTCCAAGATGCAATACTAATCATTGGGAAACCTTGTCAGAAGGAGTGCTTGCCCCTTTATTTATATTTGTAGCCCCCGAAACCATAAATTCAGCAGTCTCATTATATACCTCCTCGATATCATCATCCTCCTTATCTCCACTGTTAGTATCATGAGTTCCAACCCTAGTCGTTGAAGATTCAGCCCCATACGAAGTATTATGACTCCTTTCAAAACCCAAGCAACAATCTTTAGTACCCAATATGTCATATTTGCTAGAAGTACTCACCCCACGAGTGTTAGGGACAGATTTGGATTTCGAGTGTACTGGCCGATATTCAAATTTCTGCTTCACTTTGGTTTGTATAACATTTGATTTCTTAGCCACTTGCTTACCTTTCGGCTCAATAAAGCCCTCAACATCAGCTTTCTGAGTACCATGTTTCCTCCTTTGTTTTGGACACTCATTCGGGTTGTGACCATACACACAACAGTGCTTACACCGTGGTGGCAACCATTCATACTCAACCGTAACAGATTCTGTGATAAAAGTATCATCTTCCATAGCCGGGATAGCAATCCGGACATTTTCAATAAAATCCCGCTTAGCCGATATTTCAACAAGCGCTCTAGCATAACTACTCCATCCCCAACTATTTATGCACATTGAAGCCGTAAGCGATGAAAGTGCGTGAGCGTATGGATCTTCTACTTAGTCGTAATGAAATCAAAGTAATACGAGATGAAACACAAAGAGTAAATACAAATGAGCTTTGTCTTAACCACTGAGACCACAGAGTACACAGAGAATATATGACGCGGAAGCATAAACCGTTATCTCTGCTGAATACAATACATGAAACACATATTTATATAGCTGAAATACGACCGGCCGAACCTCAGGTTCGGCCACACGTTCGATCATGTCCGAACTCCAGGTTCGGCCTGAGTTCGGACCTCAGCATCCTTGTGTGAATCCGTCTTGTATTCGATACTTCACATGACGATCAAGGACCATGTATCAACAAGAATATTAGACTTTGAGTCAAAGAACTTTGAGTCGAAGAACTAGGAATTGACACAGTACAACCAGTAGAGGAATAACTTGGAATTTCAGATTTACCTGCCAGAAATGCTGTAGGAGGAGCAGAACTAAGAATATTAGACTTCCCAGCATTCATTGTAGACTCATTTTCACATGATACACTGCAGGATTCTGATTTTGTGTAGGAAGTGATTTATTCACCATTAATTCCATATCCCGAGCCTGAATTCTTTGAACCAAATCATTAAAAGACAAACCTGAAAAATCCTTATCATGAGTAATCATCATCACATAATTCTCCCATTTTTCAGGCAAAGCTTCTAAGAATTTTTCTTTCATATCAACCTCTTCTTTAGTAAGATTCACCAAACGCATTTCACTCATCAGATGAGCGAATCTTGCAATCAGATTGGGAATCGTTTCATTCTGATAATGCTTAAAACTATCAAACTCTTTCTTCAAAACCTTTTGTCGACTTTTCTTGTATTGGTCATTGCCTTCGCATCGTTTTTCCAACGCATCCCATAGACTTTTTGATGTGTAGTTACCAGCAAATTGATGCAGTAACTCTTTAGGCAATGCCATCGTTAACATACCATACGCCTTTTTCTCAGCTTGATAAGCTTTCTTTTGTTCAGAAGACATTTTTCTTTGAAGAATAGGTTCACCAGTTTCATCTTTAGGGTAAACATATTGCTCAGTGAACGCTAACCACATATCAATGTCATTTGTATCGACAAATGCTTCAAATCGTTTAACCCAACTATGATAATCTTCCAATTTTAGCAATTTGGGAACTTTCTGACTTGTTCCGATTTCATTATCATAATTCATCATTGTTTGCATCGTAGCTTGAACTAAATTTTGAATAGCCGCGAACGCTTGAAAATCGGACAATTTTGAAAAACAGGTTACTGTTCACTCCGAACCTCGTCCGAACCTCCTCCGAATTATCACCGATCCTAGTCCGAGCTTAGTCCGAAACACAAACTCGCCGAACTATCACCGAACCTGACCTTCGGAGATACAAGGACTGAACTTGCTTCGAGATCACCGAACGTTGTGCGAACGTTGACCGAACAATCACCGAACCTCACTATAATGACCGAACTCCGTCCGAACCTTGAGTTCAGAGCGGTTATACCGAACTAGTCCGAACCTCAAACAGGACAGAATTCACTCGACGCTATTTTTTCGATTTTCAAAGTTTTTGACTAGAATTTTCGACAGGAATTCAAGCAAACTCGATAGAAACAATCTAGAACAGATTTTTGACGAAAAACACACTCGAGATGATCAAACGAACTCAATAATGATTGACATTTTCGCAAAAACATGAATTTGAATTCAAAACTCCGAAAAACACTGATCTCCGACTAGTAGAACAAACCTAATGCTCTGATACCACTTAAAAGTGCGTGAGCGTATGGATCTTCTACTTAGTCGTAATGAAATCAAAGTAATACGAGATGAAACACAAAGAGTATATACAAATGAGCTTTGTCTTAACCACTGAGACCACAGAGTACACAGACAATATATGACGCGAAAGCATAAACCGTTATCTCTCCTGAATACAATACATGAAACACATATTTATATAGCTGAAATACGACCGGCCGAACCTCAGGTTCGGCCACACGTTCGGTCATGTCCGAACTCCAGGTTCGGCCTGAGTTCGGACCCCAGCATCCTTGTGTGAATCCGTCTTGTATTCGATACTTCACATGACGATCAAGGACCATGTATCAACAAGCGAATCCAACATCTTAGGGTTACCCACTTTGGTAGCAATGAGACTAAGCCCATCATCAGTGAAAGCTGCAAGTGGGACATCATGAAACTTTACCCAAACCGACACCTTATCAATGTCATCCTTCTTAAGTTGAGTGGTAGGTGTCCATATATTAAGGAATAAGGGTCCGTTCTTAATTTGCCACGGGCCACCCTCCAACATAGCAAGCATACCCTTCTCATCCACATATTTAAATAAAAAGAACCCATTAGTATTCATCATAACTTTGAGAAGACCAAATTTTTTCCACACGTGCTTCACATAATATTCTACCACAGGGAACGCAATACGATCACCCAAGAAGTAACCATAAAGAGTAAAAGACAGTTTTGCATGAACATGACGAACATAATCCTTGGGGATAACAATATCCACATCCTCACGAGAGATATCAGACTTCAGAGCTCTAAAATTCACGGACTTACTTGTGTTAGTTCCAGTAACAAGAGAAGCATACGTAGAAATCGCAGCAGCGGAGACTTTTTCTCCTGGTTCCGGTTCACTCATGATCGTAGGCTTCAAATTCGAGTTAAACGGATCCGGACTGCACCCCTGGTCACCTTCACTCGACGTCATCAAATTAGGGTTTACAGGAGTCGGAGCATTCCCCACACCACCCTCTTTGGGTTTAGCATGCAGGTTTTCATTATCCCCATGCTGAAACCCTACACCCTTCACATTATCATTCTTTTTCCCTCTAGTCGTATTTTTCAGAATCCCCCGGGTTGGCAGCGTTGACCCATCAATGTTCTTCAAGCGATTGATCAGAACCGATGTGCTTTTGGAATCGGGTGGTTTATTACTCATCATGAAAAAGAGTACGTACAGTAGGCCGTTGAAACCCTAGTCACTACCCACCAAGCGCTAACAAATTCGTTACACCACTAGAGCAGTTCAAGGGGATACCTTACTAGTTTATACAAGTGAAGTAAGCATGAAAACCTAAGCAAGCATAGGATCCCTCAAGTTTTTCTTAAGGAGTATCCCTCATTTTGAGATAATCAGTCCTAACCCATAGCCCATGACCCCGTAAATAAACTAATGTCAAAATCCGAGTCAAAACCTAAATTTATAAAAATCTCATTTCTGGCCTAGAGAAGAAGTGAGCAGTCTCAGACCATTTGTTCAGAAATAATGGTCTGCAATGACTCTTTTATCATTTTGTGGTCAGGTTCCATTTTCATGTTCTATGCTCATTTTAACCGGGTTTCTAACCATAACATATTTTTAACCATTTTAAGGTTAAATAAAGTAGTTCTATTCATTCTTTCTGCTAACCCATTCTATTGTGGTGTACCAAGGATAGTTAACTACCTAGATATGCCACTTGACTTACACATTTGATAAAAATCATGGTTACAAAATTCAAGATCATTGTGTTGTTGGGTTTTACAGTGAATATCCTGGTTGCCCGTTAAAATTTTATTACAAAATGACTAACGGGTTATTTATTAAAAACAGATAAGTAGTGGAAAAACTTTTACACGCGAATAATATAAAACCATAGACATGATCAGATCACTGTGTGTATTCGTAGATACAGAAAATAAATAAAACGTATATCTAAATAAGTCCAACTAGATATATCTAGGTGGAATCCAAACATCCGTTTTAGACAGCGGGATTCGACGAACTGGCGCTAGTGTCACACCCCCAATTTCCACTAACGGAGTATAACCGTGTGGGGTGTGAACCAGACCAGGATCCAAGACTTTAGTTACAACCAAGCCATAATGGTAGTTTAATAAAAGATAAAGCACCTTTATACAAAATGAAGTAAAGTTTGTCTTACGAGAATCATGAGTTAGTTTAGAAAATCAGCGGAAGCAAATCTAGTGATTACAAGTTTGATATACAAAATGAAAAGTTCTAAGGGGTTTTGGAATGTAAATTTCCCAAAAAAAAAAGTTTGCTAGTTGAGTACTGTCGCCATCCGTGCCATCCATGAATCCACCTAACGACCTGAAAAGTAATCAACAATCAAGTGTCAGCTAAAAGGCTGGTGAGTTCACTAAAACAGTCTACACAACACCACGTAGACCAAAAATGCATATGAATAGTAAGGAAACAATTCATACTCTAGTTATACAAGTTGCAAGTATTATTCGTATCAATAGGTAGCTAGCCTATGCTTATGCTCACCTGAACGTTCGAAACCAAAGCTGGCAATGTATTTGATAGGTATTTACCTATGTAATTTGCCTTCCCTGTGTCTTCCCGATCACGGTAGTCCTAGGCTAATATTGGTCTCAGTCCGACCGCCAGTCGGGAGGGTGCATCCTGTGCACCGCTGAGCGGGGGTGTCAATCCCCAGTAGTACTACTCAACATTACCTCGCTATTCTATATTAATGGTCCGATAAGTAAGGACTTTTGATATTAAAAGCAATTCAGTGAAACATGTGATATATGTGGGATAACTACTCAAGTAAAGAAATACCTTTACCGTGTGTTGCCATCCCTTACTGGATGCAACAAAAATAGTAAGTGAAACTCACCTTAGGGTGCACTGGTACGCGCAACTTGGCTTTAAAGATTGGCTATGAACGACCTATTTTGGGTAAATATGGTCTAACCGAGTTAGAGGTTGTCTATAAGACGAAAATAGCATATAAGCATCTAAACATGTTTCATGCGATCATACAAGTCACATAATGCACATACAAGTCCCAACTTGGGAGAAAATCAAGTAATTGCAACTTAAGTCAAAGTTGACCCAGAAAGTCAAACTTCAAGCACCTAACTAGTGACATACCTAAAATCCACATTACTTGGAGTTAACTCTTTAAATTCTACACACATATACTACACATCATTTAGGAAATTTTTCAAAAAGAATCAAGTAAAAATGTTAAGAAATGAGAAAGTTATGCGTGTTAGAAGTTGGCAAAAATCAACATTATTGTCTTTGACACACCATTTGGTGGCATGCCTAATTTGCTCCATACTTGGAGTTAAGTTTTAAAATTTTTCAGGCATGGACTACTTAACATTTAGGGAATGTTGTAAAAAGAATCAACTTAAAAATTTAAGTAACGAGAAAGTTATGCGCATCGGAAGTTGGCAATTTTCAGCTTTTTGCAAAATAGTCAAAGTAGGTTTAAAATTTGCATAACTCATTCAAAACTTAGAGTTTATTAACCAAACCTTCCAGATCTTACTTTTAATATATAAACATCATTTACAAATAGCAAACTCGTCAATAAAACAAGATTGACATGCTCAACCAATTTGAAAAGTTTACTTTTCACAGAAAATGACAGCTTTGCACACCTAACTTGCAGCTGTGTTTTGGATGACCAAACGGAGGATTTAGAAAACGTGCGAGTAGCCCATTTAAAGCTAAGACATGGAACTTTACTACGGTGCAAGAATCAACTGATTTCGATAAAAATTGAGTTAGTTATGACAGCTGCAAGTTGACCAAAAATTCTGGTCAAAGCTGTTAGAAAATTTAAGTTTGCAAAAGTTATGGTTTTTGAGTTTTAGCATACAATTGATCATTCAACATCTACAAACAAGTTCATAATCATATTAACATGTAATTTCTGTCCTAAACACGTTCATATCAAAGTCATACCAAGATCATAGCAAAATGTTGAACATGTAACTAGCATACAATAGCATAAACACCCAAATTTCATAACCAACACCCAATATTCATACATGAACCCACATAGCAGATTTTTAAATCAAATTCCAGCACTAAACCCGAACTCAAATCTGTCCCAATTTAACATATAGCATATCTCAACCTAAAACATGAAATATGAGCATAATAGCTCACCATTTAGCATGTAAACACCGAAAAACACATATGCAACCACAAATTCAGATTCTCAAAAAGTTAGGGCTTACTAGATTTGGGGAGAAATCGCAGATTGGAGAGGATGAGAAGGAGGAGCTTCCTTGAGTGTTCTTGAGGCTTGTAGTAGCTCAAGATCTTCGAATTTCACCTTCTTGAGGCTTGATTTCACGATTTTTGCAAGTGGGTGTGTGTATGTGCGTGGACCGTGAAGAGAGGGAGAGGATGAAGATGAATGATGCGTGAAAATGAGAATGTGGGAGATTGGGCAGATTTCTATTAAGGGAAAATTACAACTTTAGTCCCTCAAAGTTCCATTTTAACACATGTAGCATAAAACTTAATTAAATGGGTTTTTAACTAAAACTTGTGAAGTAAAAATTCTAAAAAATGTTTCTAATTGTTTTAAACTCATTTAACATGTAAGATTTAGTCGGGACAAGTATAGATATCATTTACACATAAATATTCCAATTTACGCCCGAAGCCCGGTTTTACCCGAAAACGCAAAATTTTCAAATAACACATAAAGTCACGAAACGAATTTACGAAACAAGTTACTAACATCAATTAGCAATTAAACATGAGCAAACATATAATCATTCAATAACGGGTCTCGGGTTTACTAACAGTACTAACGGAAAAGTTAACGGAGTTAACCTGGGGAGTTGCAGTTGTTACAGCCTCCCCATGTTAAAGAATTTTCGTCCCGAAAATTAGCATAAGGTCCAAAGTGTTCGGGCCAATTGAATGGGATGAAGGAGAATGGAAACAAGAAAATTTGTCATAGTGCTAATTGTTTCACGAATCGTTACGAGAGAATCTGAGGGGAGTGATGGACGGCACCCGATTAGAAAGCATCGAATGGATATTTCGCATGAGCGTACAGAGAGTGATTTCTTATAATGAACGTTTTCGTGAGTGAGTTGAATCGCATCGCATGGTTAGGTTTAGCAAATGTGACGGCGATGCCACGTTCGAGATTGAAACACATTTAATATGACGAAGTGACCATATGTCCGAGTAGTCTTCAGCTATAGTATCCAATAAGATAACAGAAGGTATTGTGTCAAATGACACAGTGGGGGCAAGAAGTGTTGCTAAAAGGTTCGAACATTAAGGTATCTAAAGAGTGGATGTTCAAAAAAGGTATCTAAAGAGTGGGTATGCATCCCTGAATTTGGCTAAGATTGGGTGGCTCTTACAGTTCGCAGGAAAGGTATAGGCAGATGACGCTGCAAGGTATCATAATACCAATAGCACGGCGAGTAAGCGTGGTAATTTCATAAAGAAGTAACAAGTTGGGGGACGTCAGAAATGTAATAACTAGAGGACCAATTGAAATATTTCACAAATTTACATGGTGAACCAAGACGAGTACGGATCTGGGACGACTAAACGTTGATAAGGGTCCTGGAAAAGTCACGGGGTTGCTCCAAGGAACATGTGATCTGTCTTTTATAATACAAAACTTAAGTTGTTAATACGTTGTTGTTCATCTAGGTCATAACCTATATTTGACAAAATTTATATCAGGATAGTTCTTATTAATTTAGAGAGTTGGAAAAACAATAAGTTTCATTTGATTAAACTGTATGAGGGACATGCGAAATTTCAACGAAAGTGATATAAATTTTGCTTTATCATGGGCGCTGTCCCACTAAATGAAGTTTCTCAAAATAGGGTTTTTGTTCATAAATTTCAGGGTAAATCTGGGGTTCAGCACTGATCCCACCTTCCACATGTCGATAGTGCTTATGTATAGGGTGTACCGCAGCTAACCCACCACACTACCAGCACGTTGAGGGTGTACCAGTTTCCTTGCCATTCCTGGCTTTTTGACAAATCTCGTTAGATAATACACATGAAAATAAGGTTTCTTATGTTGTTTCCCGGTGCTTTTGAGTTGAAGGGGAGTGAAAGATTTGAAACCATGCAAACATGTGAAAATTTTGAATTTTACAACAAAAAGGTTTTCGGTAGGTGGGGTCTTCGTCTATGGTGCGGATTATTAAGAGTTTAGCGGACGCAACGCGAATACATTTTGAGTTTCTAAAGGGGATTCAAAAGAGAAGGTAGTCTTTCACGCTTAGGTTTAAAATGAGGTTCGCCAACATGGGAGATATCGTTACGCATATTACCCTCCGGTAAAGATCCAAAATAAGGGTGACGTTCGAAAAGTTCTTTGTAGAAGCATAAATGATATCAAGTAGGGGATTACAGACTCAGGATGAAGGGCGAGGTAGCTAGTGTAGGGTAGTTGCAACTATATGTTTCGAAGAGAGTCATCCGGTACGATTGACGCAAATACGGAGAAAACGATTTTTGGGTCGACTGATATGGATGTGATTGCGTCGACGGGGGTACCGTACAGAAGGATAGGACACCAATTTACATTGGCCCTCAAGATTAAGTAAAAGTGAAAACGTGTAGTAAGAGTGGGTTTCCGAAATACCAAGTGGTGACGAATTCAATACTACCTGGCTTTCAATGAGTGTACGAACGAGTCGTAGTTAAGGTTTCGCGAGGTCTACTGCGTATCGAAAAGCCGCATTGTATAAGATGTAAAAATATCGGGTACTTGGGTCGCTTTCAGTGCTCCTCGGGTAGCTCGCCGCATATACGATAAATTTATACGTGTCTTCGTTAAATCTGGAGTCAATCTACTTCCTGACGCGTGTTATCGAGAGTTCGAGTCAATCATTCGACTAGTTATGAAGCAGAGGGTTACCAATGAAAGTTTTTCTAAAGAAGAATGAAGGATATCGATGGGTACCATTGTATGATGTTGTGGAACTTTCCTAGCCTACTGCTGCCTAGCGTTGGTTGTCAATGTTTTTCGTACGGGAGCTTCTGACAAGAGGTGCATGGGAGTGTCATTGATGAGGTTAACTAGCCGTGATGGCTCAAGGCTTGAAGATGAAGCAGATCGTACAGTTCAGCGATGAATCGAGTGTTTGAAGATAAAGCAGATCGTACGGGTTCGAGAAGTAACCTACATCGCTCCGTTGGGTGAAACTGTATTTGTAGTGAGGTATAAAGTGCTTAAAAATCGTGAGGAGATTACTAGTCAAGAGGGGAGAACTTCGCAAGATTTTCCTGCCGAAAGGTTGGTTCCAAAGGTTGAGGTGTAATTGTCCATTGAAGAGGTCTGGGTTTCCATCAGATTAGAGTTCATGGAGTTTGTTGTACAATTGAGAGAGCTTGAAAGAGAGTTATGGCAGTTAACGTTGTAGGGGTAGAGTTAGGATTGCGGATAAATTAGAATCAGTAAAGAGTTTAACCACGGATTGCTCGCAGCGAGGGAAGATCTTATCGTCGGATGGTGTGAGTGATGGGATGTCTTACCGGGGTTTTCATTTGCACAAGCAATTTTAAAGGATTTTGAATAGGCTGGAAATCATATACAGGAGAAATGAGAATAGATGTGATAGCGCAAAGAATACGGTCGAAGACCATAGGCTTGGAAATTTGATGTCATGAGAGTTCTGAAATGAAAGGTCGTATCCCTCATAACTGATGGTTTGCCAAGTAGGATTTTCCCCCGGGCTTCCATACACTGTAAATTACATTTACGTGTGCACCCGTAACGGTAATTTACCACGTATGGTCACGCTGGTTCCTCTTACTTTAGCTACCAGGTTCGGTGGGGTAGTATCTGGTTTCCGAGGGGTAAGTATAAAAAATGTGGTCATTAAATCAAAGGTAACTGACTGGGATTTGCCAAGGAGGCAAGTTCTGAGAATAACAACTGATCTAACTTAAAGTTTATCGTAGGTAAGATTTGGTAAGAAAGTGGTTCAGTAGGAGTATGGACATGGCATGCTACAATGCCCCTAACTTAACCTAAAGACATAGAGTAGTTATTGACTGAATCGATCACGTATCCGTTATACACACATATGTTTACATATACACAGAGAGAATATCATACTATTCTTAATCATCACATACCTGATTTCATTTATGTTATTAAAGTCACATTCACACTGAATTATCACACAACAATTATGCAATTTAAAATGTGAGGTCTAAACTGACCAAGGAAAAAGGGTGTCAACACATTTAGGGTAACAAATACAGTTACAAGTATCTTATGAGAAATCATCCGATTCTATACAGTGCTGCCCTACACAAGGCTAAACAGTGTTCTTTACTAACTCACTACGATAAAGGTACTCCCGGTGTGGGTGTTAATGGGTGTCCTACCCGAATAGGATCTACTACGATTCCTATTTGTGTTATAAGAGAGTATAATCAGTTAAGCTAGGGATATGTTGGATCATTGTCTTAGAGTCTAGATTACCATGATCTAGGCCTAAAAGTATACCTACCAAGGTCGTTAAGAATAAACAATGCTGTTAAGGGTTAAACAAGTCCTTAAAGATATCAACATCCTAATAATGGATCTTACCCTATTCGTGAGGCTAGTGCATAACTACAAGCACTTACGATTAATCATTCAAGTTTTGTTGATGTAGCCAAGTAAAAAGGATGGTGAATACACGCTTAAAAAGGAAATCCTCTCTGATTGCATCCTAGGTGGGTCTTACCCCAATAGGGTTCTCGATGGTCCTGTATACACTACACAATGGGCAATGAGCATTCTAACATGTGGTACAAACAATTTCTACACCTATTCTTGTAAATTCTTCCGGGTGTCCCATTGAAGTTCGCTAAGCACAAATTAAGTCCACTAAATTCTGCTGAAGTACGCTAAGAACAACTTAAGTTCGCTAAGCACCATTCAAGTCCGCTAAGCATAAACAAGTTCGCTAAACACCTCATCAAGTTCGCTAAGAAGGGATGAAGTTCGCTAAGGCCTCATCAAGTCCGCTAAGAAGCCAACAAGTTCGCTAAGGGCAACAAGTTCGCTAAGGGCATCATCAAGTTCGCTAAGGCTAACAAGTCCGCTAAGAATCATAATCAAGTTCGCTAGCTGGAAGTCCGCTAAGACCACACAAGTTCGCTAAGAGCAAAAGTTCAAGTTCGCTAAAGAAGTTCGCTAAGAAGAGTTCAAGTTCGCTAAGAACAAAATCAAGTCCGCTAAGCACAAGGGCCAAGTACGCTAACATCAAGTCCACTAAGAGCAATTCTAGTCCGCTAAGGGCAAAATGAAGTTCGCTAAGAAGGAATGTAACAAGTACGCTAAGCTTTATACTTAGAAAAAATTTTCTAACTCAGAAATTTCTAAGCCCCGGGAAAGAAAAATTCCTACCCAAAATTCCAATTCCTATACTGACACAAGACAGGAATTCTAAATGAGGATCATCTTCGGCATGCGGGGCAGTACTCTTGGGGAATGGGTTGTAACCAAAGTTTTTCAAAAACAGTTACAGTTCAGAAATTTTTACTTTTAAAATGTTTCTGGTTCACTGTAACTAAAGGCTCTGATACCAATCTGTCACACCCCCAATTTCCACTAACGGAGTATAACCGTGTGGGGTGTGAACCAGACCAGGATCCAAGACTTTAGTTACAACCAAGCCATAACGGTAGTTTAATAAAAGATAAATCACCTTTATACAAAATGAAGTAAAGTTTGTCTTACGAGAATCATGAGTTAGTTTAGAAAATCAGCGGAAGCAAATTTAGTGATTACAAGTTTGATATACAAAATGACAAGTTCTAAGGGGTTTTGGAATGTAAATTTCCCAAAAAAAAAAGTTTGCTAGTTGAGTACTGTCGCCATCCGTGCCATCCATGAATCCACCTAACGACCTGAAAAGTAATCAACAATCAAGTGTCAGCTAAAAGGCTGGTGAGTTCACTAAAACAGTCTACACAACACCACGTAGACCAAAAATGCATATGAATAGTAAGGAAACAATTCATACTCTAGTTATACAAGTTGCAAGTATTATCCGTATCAATAGGTAGCTAGCCTATGCTTATGCTCACCTGAACGTTCAAAACCAAAGATGACAATGTATTTGATAGGTATTTACCTATGTAATTTGCCTTCCCCGTGTCTTTCCCGATCACGGTAGTCCTAGGCTAATATTGGTCTCAGTCCGACCGCCAGTCGGGAGGGTGCATCCTGTGCACCGCTGAGCGGGGGTGTCAATCCCCAGTAGTACTACTCAACATTACCTCGCTATTCTATATTAATGGTCCAATAAGTAAGGACTTTTGATATTAAAAGCAATTCAGTGAAACATGTGATATATGTGGGATAACTACTCAAGTAAAGAAATACCTTTACCGTGTGTTGCCATCCCTTACTGGATGCAACAAAAATAGTAAGTGAAACTCACCTTAGGGTGCACTGGTACGCGCAACTTGGCTTTAAAGATTGGCTATGAACGACCTATTTTGGGTAAATATGGTCTAACCGAGTTAGAGGTTGTCTATAAGACGAAAATAGCATATAAGCATCTAAACATGTTTCATGCGATCATACAAGTCACATAATGCACATACAAGTCCCAACTTGGGAGAAAATCAAGTAATTGCAACTTAAGTCAAAGTTGACCGAGAAAGTCAAACTTCAAGCACCTAACTAGTGACATAGCTAAAATCCACATTACTTGGAGTTAACTCTTTAAATTCTACACACATATACTACACATAATTTAGGAAATGTTGCAAAAATAATCAAGTAAAAATGTTAAGAAATGAGAAAGTTATGCGTGTTAGAAGTTGGCAAAAATCAACATTATTGTCTTTGACACACCATTTGGTGGCATGCCTAATTTTCTCCATACTTGGAGTTAAGTTTTAAAATTATGCAGGCATGGACTAATTAACATTTAGGGAATGTTGCAAAAAGAATCAACTTAAAAAGTTAAGTAACGAGAAAGTTATGCGCATCGGAAGTTGGCAATTTTCAGCTTTTTGCAAAATAGTCAAAGTAGGTTTAAAATTTGCATAACTCATTCAAAACTTAGAGTTTATTAACCAAACCTTCCAGATCTTACTTTTAATATATAAAAATCATTTACAAATAGCAAACTCGTCAATAAAACAAGATTGACATGCTCAACCAATTTGAAAAGTTTACTTTTCACAGAAAATGACAGCTTTGCACACCTAACTTGCAGCTGTGTTTTGGATGACCAAACGGAGGATTTAGAAAACGTGCGAGTAGCCCATTTAAAGCTAAGACATGGAACTTTACTACGGTGCAAGAATCAACTGATTTCGATAAAAATTGAGTAGGTTATGACAGCTGCAAGTTGACCAAAAATTCTGGTCAAAGCTGTTAGAAAATTTAAGTTTGCAAAAGTTATGGTTTTTGAGTTTTAGCATACAATTGATCATTCAACATCTACAAACAAGTTCATAATCATATTAACATGTAATTTCTGTCCTAAACACGTTCATATCAAAGTCATACCAAGATCATAGCAAAATGTTGAACATGTAACTAGCATACAATAGCATAAACACCCAAATTTCATAACCAACACCCAATATTCATACATGAACCCACATAGCAGATTTTTAACACAAATTCCAGCACTAAACCCGAACTCAAATCTGTCCCAATTTAACATATAGCATATTTCAACCTAAAACATGAAATATGAGCATAATAGCTCACCATTTAGCATGTAAACACCGAAAAACACATATGCAACCACAAATTCAGATTCTCAAAAAGTTAGGGCTTACTAGATTTGGGGAGAAATCGCAGATTGGAGAGGATGAGAAGGAGGAGCTTCCTTGAGTGTTCTTGAGGCTTGTAGTAGCTCAAGATCTTCTAATTTCACCTTCTTGAGGCTTGATTTCACGATTTTTGCAAGTGGGTGTGTGTATGTGCGTGGACCGTGGAGAGAGGGCGAGAATGAAGATGAATGATGCGTGAAAATGAGAATGTGGGAGATTGGGCAGATTTCTATTAAGGGAAAATTACAACTTTAGTCCCTCAAAGTTCCATTTTAACACATGTAGCATAAAACTTAATTAAATGGGTTTTTAACTAAAACTTGTGAAGTAAAAATTCTAAAAAATGTTTCTAATTGTTTTAAACTCATTTAACATGTAAGATTTAGTCGGGACAAGTATAGATATCATTTACACATAAATATTCCAATTTACGCCCGAAGCCCGGTTTTACCCGAAGACGCAAAATTTTCAAATAACACATAAAGTCACGAAACGAATTTACGAAACAAGGTACTAACATCAATTAGCAATTAAACATGAGCAAACATATAATCATTCAATAACGGGTCTCGGGTTTACTAACAGTACTAACGGAACTAAAGGAAAAGTTAACGGAGTTAACCTGGGGAGTTGCAGTTGTTACAGCTAGGTTGACCGGTAACGCCCGAATCAAATCTTTGAGTCAAATCTTCGACCACGAGCGAAGATGGCAATGACTTCGGCAACGAAGACGGTGATGACGAGTGAACCGGTGGTGGTGGTGGTAACGAAACGACGTCGCGTATTGCGACGTCCGGATCAGAGATATCCATGATGCACGAAACCGGTATCATCCAAAAGACGAGATCACCGGTGGCGCGTGGAGGCGGCAAAGATAGGTTGGTGGCGGCGGCGTAGAGCGACGCGGGCCACCCGCTCGTTTCATGGAGGTGGCGGTCAGAGCCGTAAACATAGGCTTCGGTGGCGCCGATAAGGCTAAGACCACCTTGCTGTGGTTGGCTGGTTCTTGATCGACAGCGGCGGCGGTAGCCACAACAGAGGCGGCGACGACTTTCTCCTGGACGGCTTAGGCACAAGCCGTCATCATGGCGGCTTTCAGACGAGCAACGGCGGCAGCGATTCGAGGGTCCATCGGGTTCATGGTGGCGGCGACGAGAGGTGGTGCTCCGGTGGTTGTCGGCGGTGCAAGCCAAAAAAGTAAGGAGAGGGGACAGTGACGAGGGGAGAGGAGGAGGAGGATTAGGGTTTCATTTTCTTGTCTCTACCATAATGATCCCTAATCCCATTTTTAAAACTTCCACGGGCTTTTAACTGGTAAAAACCCAATCACGAGCCCATTGCACGCTAACCCGTTCATTATTAAATCGTTAATCTAGTAACAGTTAAATAATGTTCCGTCATGACATTGTAAACCGTTTTACGAATAACTTTTGTTTCGTTACATTACATAATATATATTTACTTATTTTCTCGTTCAGTTACTAATTATATTAATAATTAGTATTTAGTTCGTTGACCCCGATGTATCTCTTACGGGTCAACAACGGGTCGTTTATATTAATTATCGGGTCATGACACCTAATATCCAACAGTCTCACACTTGGACTGATCACAACAAGTTAATGTTTGTATTATTTTTCGGGTCAGGACACCTAATATGCATGGCTACACCAACCAATGTTGACACTTTAAGTCGTCAGCCAAAGTATATCTGATTGAACAACAAGCAGATTAATGACTTATGGTAATCATTGTCATATGTTTTTTTCTGTATTAGACATAGATGAATAATGCGACATGGACTTTCATGTTATAATTCATTAATTATATTCTCGATACAATTGAAGTGATCCAATCAAACAGACAGTAAGTTTGGGTGAGGCCTCACATTTATCACTTAGAATCAACGAGGGCACCATAATGTCTAGTATTTGCCGAAGCAAGAGTACAGAATCCCGTGTTGAGGCATACAACTCCCACTGAACTTTAGATCCATTCCCAAAAAATAGCCGTTATGATTGGCAGTTATGCGACAACATTAGGCTATAATCAAAGAACAGTCTGCAGTAAACGAGAGTTCCAGTATACGTCTTAGGTCTAAGGAAACATTTTGTATACCATTTAATCAGGCAAGCAAGACTTCCATGATTGCATTGCTTGATGCGAGTTACGTCCAACTTCATTCCGTAATGAGGTCTGTGACTTTGAACGTTATACCAGTTTAAGGCTGGAAATCAGAATAGTCTTAATTTAGAGTCGCCCCCACTTCTCTAATCGACTACGGACATTTTAGAACAATTACCAGTTGTTCATGGATAATTAAACGTATTAACATCGAACACAGTTATGAAATTCAATACTGCATTTACTGATGGAATATGAATAAGGATAACTGTCATATGTTTGTACACCCAAATACTAAATCAATACATTTCTTTATCTAATTTAAGCCCTATCGCTTCTCTGTGACGATCATGAGTCTCGTGAGTCATAGGCTTTGTAAAAGAGTTTTGAACTGTATCCACTTTGCAAATATTTACTTCATTTCTTTCGACTACTTCTCTGATGTAGTGGAATTTTCTCAAGATGTGCTTGGCCTTCTTATGAGCCCTCGGATCTTTGGCTTGAGCTATAGTGCCTGTGTTATCGCACAACATCTCGATTGGTTACTTGACACTTAGGAACACATCGAGATCGCTGATGAATTTCTTCATCTACATGGCTTCTCTAGCAGCTTCTGAGGCGGCTATTTATTCGGATTCAGTATTGGAATCGGCCACTACTAAACTTCTCCATGAAACAACCCCCCCCCCCCCCATTAAGAGTGAATACGTATCCTGACTGCAAGCGAGAGTCGTCTTGGTCAGTCTAAAAAATAGCATCAGTGTAACATCTTACAGTGAGCTCTTCTTCAATTCCTCCATTTACTAGAAACACTTCACTTGTGTTTCTTGTAGGTCCTGAAATAACAACTAATCACGATATTTTAATCTAGTACAAGTGCGGAATCCTTGTACAAGACCGATTCAAGAATAAAGATGAAGAGAACACAAGAAAACGATGATTAAACGATAAAAGCTTGATCTTTGCACACAAGAAAACTTGTCGGGTACAAAATCTTTCAATCGTAAACTCAATCTCTCTCTGTTTATGATCGTAATCAGCACTCCTCCTCTGGAAATCGTAATCCAGCAACCCTAAATGAGGAGGTCTAGTGGGGTTTATATAGCCACCCCATTGGGTTTACTATTGGGCCCCCTATGGATCATAAATCCAATAGTAAACCCAAGCCCAATCATAAACTAGCCTAAATACAATAATCAAACTAGCCTATGATCCTAATTAAACCCTCTAAGCCCAGCCCAACTTATTTAATATTACAAGCCTCATAATCTAGCCTCTACAATCTTCCCCTAGGCTTGTGATATTAAATGTCTTCGATCTTTGAAAAACTTCTTCTTGACTGGCTGGCATAGATGCTGATGAAGATTCTTTCCGCAGAAATCTTCAATGGGTTTCATGACGGGCACTTGGGACTTTCTCTTGATCAGCATCAGCTCGAACTTCTTGAAATGAACAAGTTAATGAGATGGAGGATTCTCAATGACTTGCTTCTTTTGAAAGAACTGGTTCTTGCTGTATCTTCGGTAACTGTCTTGAATCTCCATAAATTAGAGGGTTGAAATTTTGAAAAACCCTAACTTTGAAGAATTTGATTGTTGATCTTCAAACTTCATGATCTCTGACTGCTCTCCGTATCATTTTCTTTTTCAAAGACTTGAAGTCTTCAGCTTCCCCTAAACATGTGAACATCTTCTTTGAGGCTCTTTTGAAAACTTGTAAAGACACCAACAACTTCCCCTGAACACATGCTTATTCAGATAGAAGACTTGTCCGGCTGGTTCTTTAACTTTGAGCAGCAGCGGCATCTTTCTATCATCAACCTGTCTGACACACATTTGAAAAAATATACACCAATAGACATTTGATGACTGGTCTTTGGGTTAGAAGGTAATTATCATCTGTTCAGTTGATTCAAATTAACATAATTTTAACCAAAAACCCTAATATAGATTACGGGTTTTCTATAAAACTTCCCCTGAACCCAAGACCTCTAAAGACTTCCCCTTAGCTGATTACTTCCCCTCAGCTAAGGACTTCCCCTGAGATAATACATATTATCCTCGAGTTCCCTTCGGATACTATGTATTATGGAAGTCTTTTCATTTGATAATAAGTATCATCCTCGAGTTCCCTTCGGATAATACTTATTATCCTCCCTCCTTCCCCTAAAAATTTGTCAAGATCTGACGGAGGAAGTCTTTTCCATTAGATAATAAGTATCATCCTCGAGTTCCCTTCGGATAATACTTATTATCCCATACTCCTTCCCCTAAAAATTTGGCAAGATCTGTCGGGGGCATATTGTCATGCATTAAAACCCATGAAAAACACATTTTGACTTCTCAAATCAACCTGGCCAAGACGAAAACACACCAAGAAGAACTTAACGACTCACACACAAAAGATAAAAACAAACAAATACTTACCAATATCAAACATGAGAAAGTTTACAAGGGATCAAACCATATGAATCTGACTGAGGAACCCTTTTCAGCTTCAGTTACTTAACTAGTCCAGGTGATTGCCGGTATGTTTGTCCGCTTTAAACTCAAACCCGTTTAATCCCAACCGAATGCGTCATGCTTAATGTAGTACATTATTACCGTCATGTCTAATTGTCCCCACACCCAAGCGTACACAGCAAAACCTACCCAACCTCAGAGTTTATTGAGGATTCACAAACCCCCAACTTGAGGAACCATGCATCACCGCTATGACTACCACTTATTTTCATTAACCATCAGTTGGTGATCAGGTCGGCCGCTAAGCACGCAAAGAAGACCAACTGAGTGATTATTTATTCTCTTTTCTTTTTCATTTTCTTTTTCTTTTCTTTTTCTTTTTCCTTTCTTTTTCATTTTCTTTTGCTCTGTGGTGTTGTCAAGATAGCATAAACATGGCGTGTGAGAGAGTGAATACTAGGTATAATTACCACTCTCAACCCGTTTTTGTCAGGACTCAGTCTTTTAAACTATGCAACCTAGGATGGGAAGCTAAACATATATATCTTTTAAGTTCACTGCACTTTCATTGGAGGTCATAAGTTTAGGTCGAGCCTACCGAGCATATCACCGTGGAGCTTGCCTTTCACTTCCGCCTTACGCGTGTCAGCCATCTCCAACCCGAACATTCATTTGACTTCCCCTAAACTTCTCAAAAACAAGAAACAATTAAAAATTGAAAAGCACACTATTTTTGAGGGGTCAACATTTTCATCTTCTTTACATTTCTTCCCCTTGCTTTTTGAGGGGTCAACATTTTCATCTTCTTTACATTTCTTCCCCTTGCTTTTTGATTTTTAATGTCACAATTTTGTGAGCATCATCAATTTTTTTTTAACAAAATAAAACACACAAACACACAAACAAATTAAATGACTTTACACACATCTGGCCAAGCTAACTTTCAAAGTATTGATTTGAAAATTTTTAGAAAATAGGGTTTCATGACATGCACACTTCATTGCATTTGAAGTCAAACACTTAATCAATCAATTGAAAATTTTAGGAAATTTGGTTTGACTCAAAACACCCTTTGCCGCTTCATTCACACAACCAAGTTAAGAACAGTACCTTTCGTGCTGAAATTTTACCTTTTACCTCTCAATGAGACATACCTTCCATTTATAGATTACTTGACATGACATGAAGATACGTCTCCTAAACTGTGCCTGGAACAATCACTTATCAACAAACAAATTAGTAATAAAAACGTTAGTGATAATCCTCCTTGATCGTTCCTGCACAGAGTGAGAGATTAGTTAGCCATTGGTACCCAGGCCATTGTTTTTCTGGGTACACCTGAGGAATCAATGAAAGATACCTCTTGTAAGAACATCCCCTTTGAAAAATCAGGAAGTTGGGATGATTCGGTTGTAGCTGCCTTGACTTTTGGCTTCCAAATTCCAGGTGATTTAACATTTGTTTTAGTCACTTTTGGAGTTGTGACCTTAGGTATTTCAACCTTCTTCATTTTAGATTCACTTTTCAAAACAGTTTTTGTTTTAGTCACCTTTTGAGTTGTGACTTTAGGTATTTCAACCTTCTGCATTTTAGAAATATTTTTCAAAACAGTTTTAGTTACCTTGGGAGGGGTAACTTTGGGTTTTTCAAGTTTTGATTGCTTTGAAAATGGTTTCATCACCTTTTTCTGAAAATTTTGGTAACTTGGAAAGCTGTTGTTTTGATTTAAAGTTTTTCTTTCAGCTTTGGCAGCACCCCAATGTTGATCAGAGGGTTTAACCTTGGGAGTAACAGTCTTCATTGCCTTAGGTTTCTGCACCATCATCGGCTTAGACTTCACAGACTCCTGAGATGAAACCTTTTGATTTTTCGGAAAATAGGGTTCATAGGGGCGATACAGGCAGTTTCTAGCAATATGACCAGCGATGCCACAATTAAAGCAAGTCTGCTTCTTTAGATAGAAGTCAGACGTGTACCCATTTGTCTTTGGTGGCTGATATGGAGCTGGTTTGCTCTGTGTCTGCCTCTTTGGTCCATTTGCTGATCCAAGATTGACTCTTGGCTGGTTCCTCGAAGCCTGTGTCGAACCTGTCTTAACCATCTTTGTGCTTCCTTGATTCGTTGACGTTGAAGCACCATTCTTGCAATTACAACAACAACTGCATGATCCAACTGAAGAAATGGGAGACACAGCCACTCCCTTGAGTTTTTCATTCTTCACCACAGTTGTTGACTTCACACTCGGATGCTTGATGGTGATCTTTGGCTTCTCAACTTTAGCTTCACCGATCACTCCATCAGTTATTCCCTTGAACTTGGAGGAAAAGGATGGTAAGTCATACCCAACATCTGGTTCTTGGTCAAACATAGATCCAGATGTCATAAAGATCTTCCCCCCAGGCCGTGTCGTCAAGATCACCTTTTCCCTTTTGACTTCGTCAATTACTTTCAAGCATGGGGTTTCAATTTTAGGGTATGGTTTCAACTCTACCCCAACATCATCAGACTTGGAATTATGACATCTGTTATACTCCTGGCACTCAGCATCATCTCTTGATACGTCCTCTATTCTCCCTTCACCATATGTCATATTTGCCTCGTTGTCTATTTCCTCTTGAGTCAATGGTGTAGTTCCAACCAAGACACTATCAATAGGAGGAGCAGCTTCTTTATAATCTGACTTGGTTCGTTCAACTTGATCCTCACTAAGAAGTATTCCTATAATGTCTCTGGGAACTGGTGGAGGAATAATGTTGTTTGCAGCCAAGGCCTTATCAGTCTTATCTGATCCAAATCCAGGTGTGTGTTTCCCAACTTGACCAGTCACAACAGCATGTGACAATTCCTTTCCAGCATCAAGCATTCTTTTGCTCCTCATTTGATTCATATCAAGCT
This sequence comes from Deinandra increscens subsp. villosa, assembly GCA_039602395.1. Lineage (NCBI taxonomy): Eukaryota > Viridiplantae > Streptophyta > Magnoliopsida > Asterales > Asteraceae > Deinandra > Deinandra increscens. The sequence goes on from JBCNJP010000025.1 coordinate 38,407,502, forward strand.
TAACCTGCATCTCATTGTTCTTATGCTTCAGGTCATCTATCTGCTTACTTAGCTCAGCTATCTCTAACTTAGCGTTGTCATACAAATAGGCGTTCTCAGTTGCAAGGTTCTTATATTTTGCTATATCTAATTTCTGGGCTTTAAGTTTTTCTTCATTCTTTTGCCATCTACCCTTGAATGAACTCCTTTCACATTTTGTCTCAAACAATTCTGACTGAAAATTTCTACACATTTGCCTAAGTTCAGGAATTATACGAGCACAAGTAGGATTGGGGCATATCTCAGCATCTTCGTCCTCAAATATATTCTTTTCTTCAACCAGTGAACTCATTTTCTTTCTTTACGTATGCAGCTTCTGAAAATCTTGAAAAATCGGCAAAAACGGCAAAACGGCAAGTACTATTCAAAGAATAGTGTCAAGAACTTAAAACTGAAAAACGGAGGCCTTCGGAGTGGAATTTGGGGGTCCAAACGAGCTCCCCTGGACATTAGTCAGGGGTAATTCTGGGGCTCGGTGTCACGAACGTCGTGTTCAAATTTGAACTTCTAACTCCAAACGAGTCAAAAGTTACGTCCGTTTCCGTGAAAGTGTGAAAAACTGACTTTTTGCCGCAAAAGAAGAGTTTCCGATCGTAATAACTGTTTACGATCGTGAACACTGTTTCCGATCAAACCCCAAATCGTAAACACTTAAACCGACTGAAAATATCGTAAACTCGATTACGATCCCTGATTACGATCGACACAAATCGTAAACACCCGTTTCCGATCAGAAAAAGTCGTAAACGCCAATTCCGATCCAACCAAATCGTAAACACTGATTACGATAACAAGTACAATCATAAACACGTTTCGTCGGATCGTAAACACCGAAAAATTGATTCTTGAACTCGTAAACACACAGATGATGAAGATCTTCAACTGCAGATGTCGTAAACTCACAGAAACCCAGAAAACCGATCGTAAATGATGAGGAACAGCACCAGCAGAATCGTAAACTCCCAGAAACCTTCGAATCTTCAACAAAACTCGAACAAAAACCCAGAAAACACTTGAATCAATATCGTGAGAACCTCGAATCTAAGATTCTTGGCTCTGATACCAATTGTAGGTCCTGAAATAACAACTAATCACGATATTTTAATCTAGTACAAGTGCGGAATCCTTGTACAAGACCGATTCAAGAATAAAGATGAAGAGAACACAAGAAAACGATGATTAAACGATAAAAGCTTGATCTTTGCACACAAGAAAACTTGTCGGGTACAAAATCTTTCAATCGTAAACTCAATCTCTCTCTGTTTATGATCGTAATCAGCACTCCTCCTCTGGAAATCGTAATCCAGCAACCCTAAATGAGGAGGTCTAGTGGGGTTTATATAGCCACCCCATTGGGTTTACTATTGGGCCCCCTGTGGATCATAAACCCAATAGTAAACCCAAGCCCAATCATAAACTAGCCTAAATACAATAATCAAACTAGCCTATGATCCTAATTAAACCCTCTAAGCCCAGCCCAACTTATTTAATATTACAAGCCTCATAATCTAGCCTCTACATTTCTTAAGTATTTCAGGATGTTCTTCACAGCCGTCCAGTAAGCTAGTCCTGGAGTCTGTTCGTATAGACTAGTCAAGCTTAGTGCAAATGAGACATTCGGTCGTGTGCAAACGAGACTCCTTTCTTGGAGTTGCTCATGTTGAACCGTGCTATAATTTTGTCAATGTATGTACTTTGACTAAGACCTAGAAGTCGCTTAGATCGATCACTGTGAATTTTAATTCCCAGAATAAAAGCGGCTTCCCCAAGATCCTTCATAGTGAAACAAGATGAAATCCATGTCTTAACTTCGTTAAGCATGGGTATGTTGTTTCCAATGATCAGTATATCGTCCACATACAAGATGGGGAAAATATAGAGCTCCCACTTTCCTTTCTGTAAACATAAGGCTCATCTTCATTTTGAGCAAAGCCAAATCCCTTGACTTTCTGGTCGAAACGAAGATTCCACCTTCGTGATGCTTGTTTAAGTCCATATATGGACTTATTCAGTTTGCAAACCCTATTTTGGATATTTTGGATCAACAAAACCATCGGGCTGAACCATGTAGACATCCTCAGTGAGTTGTCTGTTTACGAATGCGGTTTTGACATCCATTTGCCATTTCTCATAGCATAGTAAGCGGCTATGACAGGTAATATCCTTATAGATTTGATCATGGCCACGGGTGAGAAGGTTTCTTCATATTCAACCCCTTGGGTTTGAGTGAATCCATTCGCTACAAGTCGTGCCTTAAAGGTTTAGACACTTCCATGCATGTCAGTTTTTCTTTTAAAGATCCACTTGCTCCCTACTGCCCGAGAACCATGGGGTAGCTCAATCAAGTCCCAGACTTGATTGTCACACATGGATTGCATCTCAGCGTTCATGGCTTCAAGCCATTTTTAGATTCCGGATCTGACACAGCAACTTTGTAATTAGTAGGTTCGTCATTAGAATCTACTACTAATAGGACATCGTAAGCTTCTAGATAACCGAGGTATCTATCATGTTCCTTACGTGTCCTTTCGCTTCTGTGAACGCTTATGTTTAGGTCTTATGGTGCGACAACAACTTGTCGGTCAGACGCAGCGACTGTTTCAGGGTTTTATGTTTCTCGAATTTCTTCAAGATCCACTGGATCACTATTGGTTCCTTTGTTGAGAAATTTTTTCTCGAGGAACTTACCCTTCCTCTTGATGAAAACATAGTTTTCTTGAGGATGGTAAAAGTAATAACCGGTATTACCATAGTATCCGATGAAAACTACTTTTCACCTCGAGGATCAAACTTATTGTCAGATTCACTAGTGACATAAGCTTCACATCCCATACCCTGAGGTATGATAACTTTGGAAGAGATCTATGTCATATCTTGTATGCGTCTTGTCCAATTTCTTAGTCGGTGCTAGATTAATTAGGCGAGTGGGACAAGTTGGTCCTACACATCATCGATCGAACCATGTTCAGCAAGGTTCGATTTCTCCTCTCACTCACACCATTTAACTGTGGTGTTCCTGAAGGAGTAGGTTGTGAAATGATTCCACATTCCTTAAGATGATTGAGGAATTCAGTGCTAAGATATTCACCTCCTCTATCCGATCGAAGTATTTTAGTAGTTCGACTCTGTTAATTTTCTACTTCTTTCTGAAACTCTTTGAACTTGTCAAAAGTTTCGTGTTTGTGTTTCATTAGATAAACGTAAGCATATCTGCTATAGTCATCTATGAAAGTCACAAAGTAGCATTCACGATTTATCGTTTCAGTTCGAAAGGGTCCACACACATCAGTGTGTATCAATCCTAACAAACCTTCAGCCCGTTCACCAACATGGATGAAGGGTGACTTGGTAAGTTTACCAGATAAACAAGATTCACATTTGTCGAAGGAGTCTGCGTTTGTGGATTCGAGAATCCCAGCAGATTGTAGCTTCTTGATGCGAGCCTTGCTTATGTGACCAAGCCGATGATGACATAGAGATGAATCGTTACTCTCAACTTTGTTTCGTTTAGAAATGTGATAAAGTTGGTCAATCATTTGAACATTTATCTCATATATGCCATGTCGAGGTCTGGCCTCGAAATAAAAGATATCGTTAAAGTAGGTTAAAATGGTATTACCATCAAACTTGTACTTAAAACCTTGTTCAAATAAGGAAGAGAAAGAAATAATGTTTTTGGACAAGCCAAGTGCATATAAACATGTAAGAGAATATGTGCCGGTGGCAAAGCCCGGGACTCTTTTCCCATCACCAACGATGAGCTCCATGCCGCCTTGTTCTATCTTCTACCACCTCTTAGGCTCCTGCATAACATTAACAATGTGATAACCACATCCAGTATCAAATTCCCATGTATTGGAGGAAACACTGAAAAGTTCAATAATGTGTTTAGAAATACCTGATGAGAATCCTTTTCTAGAGTTTGTAGTCATCATAATCTTAGCCAAATAAATGGGGTGGTTGCGTTTCCAGTGGCCCATTTGGTTGCATTCAAAGCATTGATGTTCCTGTGGAGGTGGCGCTAATGGTTTCTTGCCCTTGTTCTCTTTACCCTTATTCTTGGACTTGGATATCAATGTATCAGCAACTTTGAGCACACCCGGTGTGGTCCTCTATAGTCTGCACCGAACAATTAATCGCATGAATGCGATAATGCTCGGGCAAAGATCCAAGAACTATATCAAAGGCCATTCCATCTGGAATGGTGTAGCCGAGGTCGATCAGTCTGTCGCAATACATTTTCATCATCATGACATAATCATAAGGTGAGGAATCGGGTGATATAGTGCAGTTCACAAATTATTGAAGTGCACCGCATCGCTCACTCCTTAGACTTAACTCAAAGAGATCTTTGAGTTTCCTAATGATATATAAGCTCCCATGTTGATAAAGTTGTACCGATAATCCTGTGTCATGCTAGATAACATAAGCTCGGTGACGTCTTTAGAATCGTCAGTGTGCTTTTGGATTTTAATCCGTGAGCGATCGTTTAGCAAGTAAGACGGTATGCTCGAGATGGGTCGGTCAAGGACATAGAGCTTCCTTAATTGCCTGAAGATGTTTCTGAGGAGGGTTTGCCATGGTCTCAGTGAACGGGTCGAGAGTTACCAATGAACTTAGTGGAATTGCGTTTTCATTAGCCTTCTAAAATAAGTAAAGTAATTTAATATTAGTATATTCGGTGTAAAAGATTTTCTCATTAATTTTTTTTTTGGTAAAGGGTTACCCCGGTGATTTTGTATATATATACCGCAAACAAAACAAGTAACGAGGAGAGCCCTTATTAATTCATACCAGGGACAGGCCCCTAAGTATGTCAAAGTCAGAAAAAAAACCACAACCAAACCCAAAGGTAAAAACCACCTAGACAACAAACACTAGGAACACAAACACAAAGAGGGCTACGTTGCGCTAGTATCGTATCAACCGTACCAAGCAGCCATGAGCTCAACGTATTCTCCACCCGAGGGGCCTTCTTAAGTCTCAATCCAATAAGCCAACAACGAACAGCTTGAAGAATTAAAATCGTAACAGCATTCGGAGGACGAGCATGATTTTCAAAAATCATGTTGTTCATCTCCTGCCAAATGTAATACACGACAGCATGGACCACCAACATGTCAATAATAAGTTGCAACGATCTGGAGGACTTGCCCACAAAATATCCAACTATGTCATTCCACACGTTATTGAAATTCGTCAGACTAGTATGAACCTGAACGAGTCTCCACACCTGATCCGCAAAGGGGCAGCTAAAGAACAAGTGATCCCTAGAATCATAATCATTGTAGCATAGAAGGCAACACATCATATTCATGTTCTTACGTCTAGAGATATCCTAACCCACGATCTTATCTTGGGTAAGAAGCCGATCACGCATAACTAACCAGACAATAAAGCCATGACGAGGCACAAACTGAGCAAACCAAACAAATTTTGTCCAAGGAACCTGGTTATCTCTACGTCTAATAGACTCCCACACAATGGACGAAGAAAAATCAAGAAGTTGATCATCAACTCTCCACTGAAGGCGATCACTAGAAGCCAGGTTCAACTGAATATGCCTCGTAAAACCGGATATAAATCAACCCAAGCCGCGGGTCAATTCCCATCGTTATGGCCAAAAATATCCGCCACCCATGTATTAGAGTTAAACCCCGCGGAGAACACATTACGGGAGGAAATATGCAAACACAAAGGGCCAGAATTCGACCATTTATCATACCAAACAGAAGTGGTTCTGCCATCCCCGATAACCGACCAAACAAACTGACGGATAAGAAAACAAATAGCAAGAATTTTACGCCAACTCCAATAACAAATCGAGGGACATTTACACTCCCAGAAACTGTGATTTTTTATCCGATAAGCATACACCCAGACCACCCACAAGGACTTGCGCTTGGATAAAATACTCCAAACGTGGAAAGCCATCAAGGACTTGGTCATATCATCAATTGGTAAGATTTATTTTATAAGAAAATTGAGAATTTGATTAGACAATTTTACTTGAGACTGCCAAATGAGCCTCAGGAGCAAACTTGTGTAACCAAACTGACAACGGGTATCAATTGTGAAATCACAGTCACAACTCTCGATATGAGGCCGCATAATGCAACCATTTGTATTTTGCGATACGTTTAGCCTCATCCATGCCCATCTTAATTGTGCACACTCATAGTACGGTGTTGAAATACTCCAACAATACAAACATGCATAAGTATAGCGATAGTAGTCCCAAATGGTCAATGTGGCAGACACGGTGTTGAAATACTCCAATGTCTTCACCTTGAAAGGTACCCTAAACACCAAGTGCGGTGTTAAAATACTCCAACATTGATGCATCGGTAAATACGTTCCAAGTTTGACTTGATTTTGAATGGTATGAACTATCAATTTATTATTACCGGATAGGGATATTAAAATCAATTTTAATATTTGGTGATCGTTAGACATAAGCGATAAACCCTATCATCACTCGAGTCTATTATTTAAATAACCAATTAAAATAACTAAGGGTACGCGCGAATGATAAATTGTGTGTTAACGACATAAGTTATTGGTCTTGCAAGAGCCATATTCGCAAGACCATTGGAGACATAAAATGTAAAAGCGAACAACCACATGGAACGCAACTCAGTGTGTTCTCAGATGTGGTTCAACTCCCACTGGCCTTCGGTATCCTTTTGACGAGTATTCAATCTTCAAGTCTTGGTTTTACAAAATTCACGTTTACTAAAAATAGTAGTAAACCTAGCTCTAGTTACAACTTTGAAACCCGAAAACAGCGGGTCCATCAAAACCAAATTAAGTACATCTGGGCCAACAATTTGGGCCAATCAGAGAAACACAACACCCCACAATACAATCACTCAATTCAAAATAAAGGGTTCGGCCGTAACACACAATTAAATTAAGACACGAATTAAAACAAGTAATTCGATTCGAAATTTAAAAATAAATCAAAATTGCGAACTACCGGTTACGAAAAGACCGGTTCTGATTTACGTGCGGTGATCGTGGCTCTAATACCACTGTTGGATCTTAGAGTGGATATGCGGGTTGCCTGCTAAAATTTTATTACAAAATAACTAACGGGTTATTTATCTAAAACAGATACGCAGCAGAAAAACTTTTACAACGCGAATAATATAAAACCGTAGACAGGATCAGATCACCGTGTATGCGTAAATACAAAAAATAATTAAAACATATATCTAAATAAGTCGACTTAGATATATCTTGTTGGAATCCGGACATCCATTTGAGACACCGGGATTCGACGAACTGGCGCTAGGTTGAACGGTAACACCCAACTCAAATCTTTGAGTCAAATCTTCAACCATGAGCGAAGATGGCGGTGACTTCAGCAATGATGACGATGACGGTGACGACGAGCGAACCGGCGGCGGCGGCAAGACGTCGCGTATCGCGACGTCCTAATCTGAGATCTCCGCAATGCGTGAAATCGGTATCGCCCCAAAGACGAGGTCACCTGCGACGCGTGGAGCGATGCGGGCTACCCGCCCTTGGTTTCACGGCGGTGGCGGTCGCAGCCGTAAACATAGGCTTTGGCGGTGCCGGCAAGGCCAAGACCACCTTGTGGTGGTCGGCCGGTTCTTGATCGACTACGGCGGCGGCAGCCGCAGCAGAGGCGCCGACGGCTTTCTCCTCGACGGATTCCAGACGGGCAGCGGCGGCGGCGATTCGAGGGTCCTTCGGGTTCATGGTGGCGGCACCGGAAGGTTGTGCTCCGGTCGTTGTCGACAGCGCAAGCCGAAAAAGAGAGGTAAGGGAACGCCAACGAGGAGAGAGGAGGAGGAGGATTCGGGTTTCATTTTCTTGTCTCTACCATAATGATCCCTAATCCCCTTTTTTAAAACCTCCACGGGCTTTTAATTGGTAAAAACCCAATCATGAGCCCATCGCATGCTAACCCGTTCATTATTAAATCGTTAATCTAGTAACAGTTAAATAATGTTCGGTCATGACATCGTAAACCATTTTACGAATAGATTTAGTTTCCTTACATTAAATAATATTTAATATTTATTTTCTCTTTCAATTACTAATTATATAATAATTAGTATTTAGTTCGTTGACCCCGGTGTAACTCTTACGGGTCTACATCGGGTCGGTTACATTAATTGTCAAGTCAAGACACCTAATATCCAACATGTCTGAGCTTATATTTTTAATTTTGTTACTAGTTTGATTTTCCACCAATGTTTTCTAGTCCCTAAACTTGCTGAATACATTTGATTTGTGCTTAACTAGAATAACCAATACCCTTTTGAATAATCATCAATGATGGATAAAAAATACTTTGATTCTCCCAATGAATTAACTCTAGTAGGCCCCCCACAAATCATTCTGTATGTAGTCTAACACTCTTTTAGATGTAAGCATTCCCCTTCCAGATCTTACCCTATGAGCCTTCCCATATACACAGTGCTCATAAAAACTAAATTGAGTGCTAGGTTAACCCCTTAAATCCGACCTTCTTATTCATTTTAATCAATCTGTGCCCACTTATAATGCCACTTAGTTGCATTATCCATGGGATCAGTTTTAAAAAGATTTAGTGAGTTAGGAATTACAGTTCCATCAAATTCTGGTTCCTGATAAAACTATCATATATCCACTAGCCACTCTTGCTTCACGATGCTTTAATCTCACATGATATCCCTCATTCTCAAGTGTGCTTAGTAAAACTAAATTTCTAGATAGTTGTGGGATGTACCTTACATTGGTTAGCTTGAATTCTTAACCATTGCTGAGCCTCAAGATAACTAGTCCAATACCTTTGATGGCACATTCTTTATCATATCCAAGATGTACCTCTCCAAGATTTTCAGACTTCAATGATGAAACAACTCCTTGTTTGGACACATATGATATGAACATCCTTAGTCCAATATCCGTTCATTCTTTACATCACCCTTAATGACTACTAAAACGTCAGAACTTTCATATCCCTCTTGTGAACCTTCAGGAGATGACAATCCACCACTTGAACCCTTGAAATTACTAGATTCTCTCTTATTCTTTCTTCTTTCCGGGCATTCTCTTTTCAGATGTTTTTTTTTCAGAACCACACACATAACACTTTTTCTTAAATTTGGTTTTAGACTTGGCTCTTCACTAACTCATTCCCTTGAATGATCTCTGATTGCTCCTTCCTCTTACAAACTGTCCATTCCCTCCATCATGATTCTCACCAGTCTTCTTCTTTAGCTCTCCTAAATTTAAGGCAGCCAAAACTTCCTCTGTGGATAATGTATCCCTCCTGTACACTAGAGTGTAAAAAAAAATTCGTATGCTTGTGGTAATGAAGACAAGAACAGAATGTCATGATCTTCATTTTCAATTACAATAATATTCTCCAAATCAAGAATCAACTTATTAAACTCATCAGACAAATCAGTGATTTATTTACCTGCTGCAATTCGGAATGTGTATAACCTTTTCTTAATAATCTTCCAACTTTAAGAGCTTAGGAACTTTCTGACTTGTTTCGATTTCAATATCAAAATTGAGCAAAGCTTGCATCGTGTTTTGCATAGCCGCAAATGCTTGGAAATCTGACATCTTTTCTATAATATGATACCTTTGAAACTTGTAACTCAAAAACGAAGGTCTTCCATGTGGATTTTGGGTACCAAAACGGAGGGTACTGGCCATTAGGCCAGTAAAAGTGTATATCTTTTTGAGACGGTCATTTTGGCTGGTATTGGGTTCCGTAACTCTCAACGGTTCGCAAGTTACGTCAGTTTTAGTGAACACCACTTTTCGGCCAGCGTACCAAAACTACTCTCAGCGTACCAAAATCACGGCTTCCGTACCAAAGAGGTCAACGTACCACCGACGTAACAAAACTCCAACGTACCAAAATCCGGACCAGAAATCCCAACGTACCAGATCAAACAGCGTACCAATTTGGTACGGCGTAACTGCCAGCGTAACAGTGAGTAACCGTCGTGTACCAACTTTGAAGATTGCCTTGCGTACCAACCACCAACGTACCAGAAATCTATGAAGATTTCCTAGTGTACAACTGAGCGTACCAACGGATCATCCGGTGTACCAGCAGCATACCATGCTGAAATCGACTAATTTTTGCGAATTTTGACAATTTGAACTAGAATTTGACACAGTGAGGTGCGAAAACACTCTAGGAACGTTCAGAAATCATTTTTGACCTCAAAATCATTCAGAATTGGAAGAATCTGATGAAAAATGAAGAAACCCAAACTTTATCTCTCTAGAAATCCAAAAATTGATAAAAAACACAGCAGTAGAGCAACCAAATGCTCTGATACCACATGTAAGTATGTGAAACGATCTTACTACTGCATGCTTTGATCAATCTAGTGAACACGAGAAGTAAATAAGAGAAATCTTATTGAATCACTTGAAGGTTACAAAGAAGTCTCTCTGGTTTCTCTCTCTAAAACACACATAGATAGGTGTAGAAATGACAGAAGTTCTAAACTCTCAATTCAACACAAGCTATTTATAGTTGCAACATAACAAGTCTGCGTACCAACTAGCTGACCATTTGGTACGTGCGTACCAAATGGTACGGAGCACCAGATGGTACGTCACCTTGAATGTTGATACAAAGACTTATACAAACACTCACTTAGATACAATACACGAGACACTGTATAGCATAGGAATATTCTCTAACACAAGCTCCATAGAATTCTTTGTTTCTGGAACTTTTGTATACATACTCAGCATGTGTATATGTGTATAGATTTTAATCTGTTTCTTATAATGCTGCTTTTTGAGAATCATGAGCTTGCTGTTGGTAATAAGGGTGCAAATGGTGGGTATGTGAAGCAATTTGCTAAGGGTATTGAGTTCCTTTAAAAAGTCTAATCAGCATGGGATTTGATTTCACGAGTAAATTGAATGGGACATAGTTGTTTGGTCTGGTTACTTGATTGGATTTGGTGTCAAAATGGGTGTCATAAATTACAAAGACATGCTTTTTGGGTTACCGTGCACTGTTTAAGTCCAACTGTTTGACTTTTTCTGGTCAAAATGGTATAAGAGTAGGGTAATAGGAGTTTTTTTTCCTTTTTCTTTGAACAGTTGGGGTAATAGGAGTTACTTGGTCCAGATTGGTGTGTGACATAAAATTTGTTGTCTTGACTTGGAAGTATTTTCATAAGGTGAATAGGTGATAGAAGGCCTAATGTTAATTAGTATTGACTTTTCTGGTCAATTGGGTGTGTTATTAATCAAGGTTGATTGTTTTAGTCAAATATATGCTTTTTGCGGGTTTTGGCTTTATTTTGGCAATTCAAAGAATATACACTGGTTTCTTATGATTTTCGAAACTTTTAAAAGAGATTTGGGAAAGGTTGACTTTTTGGGTCAACACATTGACTTGCATGGTCAACAGGTGGTTTGGCTTCGAATGTTTATTATGAAAAGGGTTGACTGTATTTATTTATAGACATCTATGATATATATGACTTGGTTTGATAGTGATACGGTTCACATGAGGAATTGGATTTGTAAAGAGACAAAGCATAGAGAGTGTATTATTGATATGTTTAGTAGTTCACATGAGGAATTGGATTTGTAAAGAGACCAAGCATAGAGAGTGTATTTTTGATATGTTTAGTAGTTGATTGTATTTTGTTCCATGCATTAGTGGTTATATTTTGTTTCATGCATTAGCTTGAATTTTAGATACAAGTACTTAGATTGTCTTTTTAGGTTAGATGTTAGTGTTTGGGATCTCTCCATCAATAATGTCTATTTTCCCATTATTTATTATTTCTTGTAAGCTTATTTGTGTGTTATAAAATTTTTACCAGGCTTTTGCCCTTTATCCAAAAAAAAAATCTCGATTAACCTCAACTTTTGGTGGACGAATGAAGGTTGTTCCCATTTTGTTTGTTAAAACTTAAATTCTGGATTAATATGTATTGTAAACTTTTATATGCACCGTAAAACTCACGGGTATATAATCTAGTATGGTAATATAATAAGAACATGATAGGATAAAATAAAATATAAGGTCAAATCTAAAAATTCTAGTGGATCATACATTGGGCGCCGACATTACATTTTTTTAATGTCGGACGAAGCCCAAAAATTCTAACGGATGATACATTGGCCGTCGACATTACATTTTTTCACGTTGAAAGCAACGTCATGATCATCATAATTAGCCACCGGCGTTACATTTTTTTCACGCCGAAAGCAAAGTTATGATCCGCGACAAAGACTATAAATGAAAATGAAGAAAACGAAGATAAACAAAAAAACTTACATGGATTTAGGAGATGATGGGTGAGGAAACAAACAAATGGGGCTTGGATAGCTTTATATAGGTTAAAAGAACCTAAACATATTCCTAATAACTATATCCTCATAATGGTTAATTATTAATACATTAACACAATAAGTTTTGAGTATTTGAATGATCATATAATAATTTCACTATAATTATTATTATAATAATGATGAATTAATATCTAAAAATGTGAGTAGTCATGTATCTAAGTAATTGTATTAAACACTACATAATGATGGATTTAATCAATTCAATTTCACCATACTAATAATAATATTACATAAAAGAACTATTATCATTATTATATGGACTAAACTATGTATTATATATATATATATATATATATATATTATATATTAGTAACTTTTAAACCATAAATGCATTTATGATTGTCATAAATTTTTAGGTGCAAAATAGTGATATGAGCTTAACTGGGGGGAGGATCATTTGAGAACCAATTGGTTTTGAGAACTTTTGAGAACCATTCTGAGCCACAAGTTGTATATAAGGAAATCACCCCCCCCCCCCCCCCATGAATTTGAATGCTTCCCCCCTAAAAATTAGTGGCTCAGAATGGTTCTCAAAAGTTCTCAAAAGAAAAAGTTCTCATTTAAACCTAACCCTATATATATATATATATATATAGGGTAAGGGTCATGTAAAAATCACATCTTTTTGCGAAAACCTAAAAACTAATACTAAAACCTTCATAACTTTTTCATACGATCATATTTTTTTAAAAAATTTGCACCAAAAACCTTAGAATTATGAGTTTTTTAATTCTGAAAAAAATTTAAAAAAAACTTTAACGTCTCGTCGTTTTTTTATTAGTGCACATGTGCACTAATAATAAAACTCATACATATAGTATGCGTTAATGTTTTTTTTAGAAAAATCGCATCAAATACGTTATAATTTTGTTAGTTTTTCGTGGTTTTTTATTAGTGCACATGTGCACTAATAAAAAAGGAATTTATATGTGTCGTATGCATTAATATTTTAAAAGAGAAATTGCACCATAAATCTTATAATTGTGTTATCTTTAACTCTGAAAATATATTAAACGTTTTAAAAATTTTTAAATTTTATGCTACACATTGCACTATAACTAATAGTTATAGTGCATATGTAGAATTATCATTAGTTCTATGAATATTTTAGTTTTTTTAAATGTTTTTAACCTAAACAATAGTACTAATGAAAATGGTGCACATGTGCACTAATAATACACATGTGCACTAATTTTTTTTCTTTTTCAAAATATCAATTTCTTTTCCAGAATCAAAGACAATAGAATTTTAAGATTTTTGGTGCAAGTTTCATAGAAAAATATTAACGTATGTAAAAGTTATGAAGGTTTTAGTGTTAGTTTTTAGGTTTTCGCAAAAAAAAAAGAGTTTTCGCAGGATCCTTACCCTATATATATATATATATAGAGGAAGGATAAAATGAAAACCTCTCCGAGTTTGGAAAACCATGAAAACCAAGCTAAAAAATTCGATTTTTGTTCCGATTTTTTTATGTTGATTCTCTAAGTTAAAAAGACCCCCTTTATGAAAAAAAAAACGCCTAGTTAATTTTTTTTTTAAAAATATTTTATAACTGAGGTTACATATGTAACAGTACCCTGTTACATATGTAACCTCAGTTATAAAATATTTTTAAAAAAAAAAATTTACTAGGCGTTTTTTTTCTATTTTTTTGCATAAAGAGGGTCTTTTTAACTTAGAGAATCACCATAAAAAATCAGAACAAAAATCGAATTTTTTTGCTTGGTTTTCACGGTTTTTCAAACTCGGAGAGGTTTTCATTATATCCCTCCCCCATATATATATATATATATATATATATATATATAGAGAGAGAGAGATAGAGAGAGAGAATTATTAAAAACTTTCTTTTATGTTTTTATTGCGTTTTTTAATATTTTTTAAACTTATTAATTAATTTTTTCTAATTTTATTAACTTTTTTTAAACGTTTTTATTTTCATTTTTTTAACAATTTTTAAAACTTTTTATTAACTTTTAATTTTTTACGTTTTTAAATAACTTTTCCTTAACTTTTTAAACTTTTTTATTAACTTTTTTAACTTATTTTTTTTACTTTTTAAATTATTTTTTAACAAACTTTTTACTAGTTTTTTTAATTTACTTTTTATGTTTTTAATATAATATTTTTTACTTTTCTTTACTTATTTTTTTACGTTTTTTGAACTTTTTTTACTTTTATTAAATATTTTTTTAACTATTTTATTAACTTCTTTTTACTATTTTAAAAACTTTTTATTAGTTTTTTTAATTTACTTTTTATGTTTTTTAAAATATTTTTTTTACTGTTTTTAATTTCTTTAAGCTTTATTTTTTAAAGTTTACTACAAAAAAATGTTAAATGCCTACGCGCATGGAATGTAGATATTAACAACAATCCAACATATGCCTACGAGCATGCAATGATTTGTAGCATCTATGGAACAAGATTCATTTATGCTTTAACCATACCTGATTGTTCAATGAGATTGAATTTTTCTTTTGCTTATTTTATACACCCTTTAATTTGGTATTCTTGAAAATTTCTCATTACAAATCCCTTTTTCATATTTATCTTCCTGACTCCTATGTGTAAGTACGTTTGCACCAATTTAACAATAACCTAGACCTTTTTATTAGTGTAAAAACATATTTTACATGTTTGTTACACCACACTTCAGGTTTGTAAGAACTCACTACATTGGTGTGTAGCAAGAACTTGATACAAGTGTGTAACATTATATGCACATGTAACAGGATAATATTATACTACTTGTTAGTATGTTTCTATAATGAACAGGTAAATATATGTAACAAGATGCAACTATGTAACAAATGCCTACGAGCATACAATATTTAACAATCATGTAACATATATGGAACATGATTCAATCCTACTTTAACCATACCTGATTCATTGTTCGTGAGATTGAACATTTCTTTTACTTCTTTTATGCAACATTTAATTTGGTATTCTTGGATTTCCTTATTACCGATCCCTTTTTCATATTTTTCATACTAACTCTTACGTGTAAGTACCTTTGCACCAATTTAACAACAACCTACATTATTTTATTAGGGTAAAAACATGCTTACATGTTTGTAATACCATGCTTCAAGTATGTAAGAACTCTCTGCATTGATGTACCAATAACAAGATACAAGTGTGTAACATTATGGGCATTGATGTAGCAAGAACCTAATACACCCTTTTATTAGTGTAACAACATATATGTAACTTTTCGTTACCCATACGTAACTGTTCGTTGCATATATGTAACAACATGCATTAAAAAAATTGATAATTTTGAGATCTTGTTGTTGATAATTTTGACATCCTTTTGATGTTGTTTTTGGTGCTTGCAAAAAAAAAAGATCTTGGTATTGTATTGGTGCTAGTATTATCAAGGTTTTTCGTTTTCGACGGGTGTTAACCTTTTACTATGAGTTGGTAGGACTCTGTTACGAAAATGCAACGTATACGTTAGAAGATGCAAATATGTAACAGATGCCTACGATCATGCAATATAGACAAGAACAACAACTATGTAACAGATGCCTACGATCATGCAACCATGTAAATACTTGTTTACATTTTTGTTACACAATGCTTCAGGTTTTGTATGAACCAGCTACGTGGTTGTACCAAGAAAATGTGTTTGCGGAAAAGTGTTTGGACATTTACCTGATAGATAATGTGTGTATGGAAAATGAGAGAGAAGAAAATGTGATATACTGATCAATGAGAGAGAAATTTAAATATTTATATTTTTTGATATTTTACATATGTGTAACTGTTCGTTACATATATGTATTTGTTCGCTACACATACGTAATTGTTCGTTACCAACATGTAATAACATTCATTAAAAAAAATTAGACCAAAGTGTAATTTTGAGATCATGGTATTGTTTTGGTGCTAGTATTATCATGTGTTTAGCTTTCAACAGGTGGTAACCTTTTCCTAAGAGTTAGTAGGACTCTCTTACGAAAATGTAACGTATATGTGAGAAGATGCAACCATGTAACAGATGCCTACGATCATGCAATATAGACAACAACAACTATGTAACAGATGACTACGAGCATGCAACCATGTAAATACTTGTTTACATTTTTTTACACAGTGCTCCGGGTTCGTAAGAACCACATACGTGGTTGTAGCAAGAAAATGTGTTTGCGGAAAATGTGTTTGGGTATTTACCTGATAGATAATATGTTTACTGAAAATGAGAGAGAAGAACATGTGATATGCTGTTTAATGAGAGAGAAAATTAAATATTTATATTTTTTAATATTTCAAATACATGTAACTTTTCTTTACTCATACGTATTTGTTCGCTACAAATATGTAACTCTTCATTACCTACATGTAACAACATACATTAAAAAAATTATGGAAAAATATCTATAAAAAAAATAACGAGGACTATAACCAAATTAAAGATAAAAAAAATGTCCTATTTAATGGTGTAATTTTTTTTTAAAAAAAATACTATTATATAAAAAGTTATCAATGATATTAAATGGAGGGGAAAAGTAGATATTAATGTCACATCACCTTATTATGTCATCTCAATTTAAATAGAAAATTACTTATGTGTCATTTTCTATATATTGTTGGTTCTCACAATATATGTTGGTTCACAAAAGAACGTATTCAAAGTTCGTGAGCATCGAATCGTCTACTCGATCTAGCTATTTCGGATAGGAAACGTAATAAAAATGGTTGTTTTATTGATCACATAAGACTCAACATACAATCAGAGACACTCAGAGAAAACACCTTCAAACACACACTTAAGATCTGATCTATCTCTCTCAGTTGCAGAAAACAAAGCACAAACATCTATTTATACTCGATGGTCCGAACCCTGGGCGAACTCGCAGTGCGTCTGATCTGAACTACCAGTTCGGATCCAATTCGTGTAACAGCATCTTGGCTTTGTTTTGTACTTCACATCGTCTTGTTCAGATACTTCACACGACGCACAGATTATGTATCAACAACTCCCCCTCGACGTGTGCGGTATATGTTCACCAATTAGAACATATTCCTCGAACAAACTCTCCCTCAACTTAATGGTAGCTTGATCTTGAATACTTGGCTGATGCACAGTGTGTTTCTCTCTTTATCAACAGCTTCATAAGAGTTGAAGTTGTGATATTCTTTTTCACTTAGCTACATGTTTAATGATAAATAATCCCCGCGCAAAACGTCTCTTCGAGACTCCAAGATATGAATTTGAAAATTAGATTTGTATCACATGTCGATCAGATCCAAAATAAAGCAAAAACAAAATCTTTTTGGCTTTTATAATTTTATATCAAAACAAACCTAATATCTTTTTGATTTTTCAAACTTATGCTAAGACACACCGAAAATCTTTTTGAATTTTCTGAAATGAAATGAAAGTACAATACAAAATCAAACTCTATTTTTAGTATGAGAAAGATCACTATCTGGGATCATATTGGTCACAACGCACTGAACTACACTTTAATTTCAACTAATTAAAGCACATGAGTCATGATGATTGCTAGTATGATTTGTCCATCTTAAACTCGGGCAGCAACATACTCATAACATCTGGATATGTTAAGGTATTGATTAGAATTTCTTTGACCAATGTATCCCACAATATCAGACATATCCAGACATTTTTCTTTTTCTTGTGTGATTACACTTGTGATTATCACATAGTGATTGTTTTAATGATATCGTAAACTGTGTTCCATGCAAAAAGAAATAAGAACGTTAAATCGTCTACCTTAAGTTCGATCTTTTGATAAGCAGATAAGGCCTCGGATTTAACAAAATAAGAAAGATAAAACAAGTTGAAAGTGTATAATTCAACAACAATCAGGTCGGTCTTGTGGACACGCAAAGAAAATCCGATAAATTATACGAAACACCAAAGAAAATAAAGCAGAACCTCAAACGAACAACAATCTGGTCGTCCTTGTGAGCACGCAAAGAAAGTTCGATCGTTTGAGAAAATAAAGAAAATCAAACAAGTTTAAATCTTTGAAAAATAAACACATGTATACACAGTGACTTCTCATTTTCTTTTCCACACTTATTTTTCTCTTTTTGTCATGAAATACGCTTCAAGATGTTATCCACATGGTCAAGCATAGTATTTAGTGTATATCACATCTGAATACTTTCTAATTTTCCGAGCCTACCAAGCACATCAAACAATGATCTTATGGATTTTTCATCTACTCTTTCCATGAGTCAGATACGTACACCAATGTACCATCATTTCCCAACGATCAATTTCTCAAAATTTTATATATTTTGCATGTGAATCACCTTCTCAATATTTTGCATTTCTCCCCCTTAAAATAAAAAACTCTGTTTTTGGAATTTTCATTTTATAAAAGCACGACACTATTTTGGACTTTTTTAAATTTCTTCCCCTAAACTACAAACAAATGTAAAGAAGGAAAATTAATCAACCAACACAGATACCTTTCTGTTTTAACTTTAAAAAAAACTTCCAGGTTAAAAAGATATATCATGAAATTTAAGTTAAGCATAATACTCCTCAATCAGTAACTTTTCAATCACCGATAGGTCTTCTAGAAGTACCTGCACACTGGTTAAATTCATCGGTTTATAAATGACCCGAAGCGAAATGCTTCTGGTCGACCAATGTCCTGATTTTGCTTTGAAACCACCTTAGATTTCCACAGTTGTTGTTGTTTTGGTAAGTCAGATTTTGATGAATCAATCATATTGGACTGTGATGAACAACCGACATTTTGTAGTTTTGAAAATGTTAGAACAAAACGTTTTTGTTTTTTTAAGAATGTAGGCTGAAATTCATCAAAAACTCTGCCATGTTCATCAATAAACCTTTGTTTGGTAGGTTTACCAAAAATTAGAACCTTTTGTGTCCTTTGAGTAGAAGCAGCAGGAACCGGACATTCTTTTGTCATATGCCCTTATTAGCGACAAATGTAACATAAATGATTGTTTACGTTTTGCCGTTTTGGAAACCTGCAAAGCTTCACAAAAATGAATATCTCCAAAATGAGCATAAAAGGAATCATATACCTGAAGGTGATGATCATGAACCCATTTGGATGTTGGGCTTTTTGGAGTAGAACCACCAGAAGAAAATTTTGCATTTGAATTCTTCGTGTTCTTAGAAGCAGCATCTTTGACAAATACTTCGGAAATCTTTTTAGCATCAACGCAATGAAGTGGAATTTCTTTATTAAAAAAATTTGTTCCGAACCCTTGAGCTTGTAAAACCTCTCAGGTTGAACTTTCTCAGCCTTGAAAACTTCCTTCTTGACTTGCTTCAATTTGATTTTCTTCAGATTTTGTGATTTTGAACCTTGAGCCTCACAATCGTCCACTATCTTTGGCTTAAAACCCAAACCAATACATTTACTAGTAATTTTCTCCTCGGATGATTTATTCCCATTCTTTGTCAATCGAGAAAACTCGGCTTTAACTTCTTGCACATTCTTCTTTTCGTAGAAAATTGTCTCATCAAAATCAGGTTGAGAACGAATCTTCTCACTTGAAGTAGTTGACTTCTCATTTTCTGTAGGAATGTCAAATTTCTTCTCATTCGATTTACGAGCCTTCTTGTTTGTCTTCTCCTTCACAACTTTCTCTTCTTCGGAATTTGATGATGAAAACTTTCAATAATCACATTCTTCAACTTTTTCTTTCACCTCATTAACAGCTTCTTTGATACTCACTGGGGGTGACACTGTCTTGTCAAATATTCTTTCAAAATTTTCATCGTTTGCTAAGAAGCTTGTGAAAGATTGTGAATTGGTGACATTGTTCAAAAGAAGATTTGCATCAATCACTTGGATCTTCAAATCGGAGATCTTTTGTTGTGCTTCAGCCAATTCCTTCTCGGTAGCTATCAACCTGTTAGCAACCTTGTGAGTGAAATGGTAGTGAAATGGTAGTTGTCAAGTAAATAAGGTAGCCAACTCCATTGTGTCCTGATCGACCCCGATTCACCTTACCACTACTATACTGCCCACGATGGGTGCACTTGCCCGTGTAATGTGGTGAAATGGTAGTTGTCAAGTAAATAAGGTATTATAAATTTAAAAGCTTCAAAATGCTAGAAAGGTTAAATAAAACTGCCATATTTTAAGTACACCTCAGCACACGTCAGACTTTTTGGTGTAACATCCATGGTCTATCCATTCATTCGTACCCGATTTGTATTCCATGATTCATTCAATAAAGAAGTTCATTTCATTTCATTTCATTTGGTATTTTAATGTGTAATTTACGATTATTTTAATTTACCATGTTTCGATTTCAATTCGTATTTCAATATTTCGAGCTTTCAATTTATTTAAGTTAGACCAGGATTTGAGTATGCTATATACAAGTGGCAAATGTGGGCAATACTACACAATTGAAAAACAAAATGTAGTTGTACAAAAGTTTTAGGTTGAAAATGTAAATATTGAAAGTTGGGTCATTTATATAATTTTGATAAACTTCGTAAATAGTTTTACTATTTCGGATGTCAAATCTATTTTACGCCCGTAATTAATCCGCGAATGAAGCTATGTGAAAGATTAGTTTTTAAAAAATAAACTTTGGGATTTAATTGTGCCTTGTATGGGTTGTATTTAAGTTAGAAAAATAATAAAACTAAAAAAAAACATGGAAATGAGGGCCGCCGGGTTAGAACCTGCGACCTCCCACTTCACAGCTCCTGCGCCTAACCATTGGGACAATTTGCGTTTGGTGTCATGTTCCAGTTTCCAACTTTATTATATTGAAACCAGCGCGTGTCTTCCTCCCTCCCCTTTTCTCCTCCACGCGCCTGCAGCTTTTTTCTTTCCCCTCTTTTCTTTTCTTCGACCGTAACTCCTCATACCCCCTTTTCTCGCCCATTTTCACCATTTAAACCATGGTTTCATGTCCCAATTCAAGACCTAATTTTAATGGACCTTAATCATAAAAAAAAACCGTTTCCAATTAATGATTTTCATTAAAAATTCTCATCTTCTTAAAAGCCCCATTGAAATCAAATTTTAAGCTCTCAATTGACCCAGTTCACTATAAATTGAGACCATTAACCTGCAGATTTACACTACTTCGTAATAGTTATAACATAATAGTCTAAATATAATTCAAACTTCATATATTGTTTATACGAGTCATTCATTCTCGTATTATTAATCAAATCACAATCACCATATACAAAACTTTAAGGTTTTGCTTAGACTATTGTAATTGTATTTTTACGATTATTATTATTATTAAAATTATTATTGTCAATATTTATTATTATCATTATTGTTAATTAATATTACTATTATTATATAAGATTCTATACCTATTACATCAACATTTATGTGTTAGTCAAATAATTATTGATTAGTAGTTAATGTGACAATATTTTATTATTATTATTATTAATATTATTATTATTAATATTATTATCATTATTATAACTATTATTATTATTATTATTATTATTATTATTATTATTATTATTATTATTATTATTATTATTATTATTATTATTATTATTATTATTATTATTATTAGTTAATGTTGTAACATAATTCAAACCTATTATATTAACTCAATGAGTTATTCAAATAAATTTAAGAATAGTAAAACACATCTCAATTATGCCATAAGAATTCACTAAACATTTATATTACTCATAAATACGTCATCTAACTTTTGTCAAATAAATAACATTCCATTTAAAACAAAACCCCGAATGTCCACGAACTCCTAGTCTTCTAGTTTCGTTACTCAACTAGGTCCTATCGTTTTCCTTTAGGTTGACCTTCGGGACTACTACTTTCATTTTCGAGTTCATTCATGGAAACCTTCATCCTATAATGTTAGTAATCCTTGTCCCTTTTTCTTGTTTTACATTTTGGGGTGCAACATGTATCCTATATCAATCTATTGATTTTCATGATTTTTATATAATGCGATTGTAGACCATATGTGTGAATGTGTGTAGGATTTCATTCTAGCATAACTTGTCAATGTGTTGAGATTTCATGTTTTTCATAGTGTTTCATGTATGTCTTGTCGCATAAACATTAATGTAAGGCCTGGGGAATCAAATATAGATCTATTGACTGACAACCCACTCAACTTGACCAATTTTGGCGTTGGGTGTTTGAGACCTATTTAATATAGTCTAACCTTCAGGTTAGGGAATCCTTGTCATTGAGGGTTAGTATGTTGATCTTTCATCTCATTCTATCATAGGCTACATTTCGCATGTTTTCATTTTATATAACATGTTACATATTAAACCTGTGATCTATGCAGTTAATACAGTCCAAAATCAAATAGCGGTCGAGAACCGCTATATGAGATATAGGTTATCGCGGTGATATAGTGGTGGGATAACAGTAATTTTAATATATATAAATATATATACACACATATATTTATATATAAAAAACATTAAACACCAAAATATTAATAGTATTATTAAATATCAATAAAATATATTCATCTTAATCTAGTTGTCATGAGCTTTTGGGCAGTCTAATCATGCCTCAACGTTTCCGCCGACGGTTGGGGTGTGTCAGATTGGTATCAGATCCATGGCTATTGGGAATTAGGTTATTAGAAATGGAATGACCTAGACTATTTGTCTTAGGTGCCCAAAACACGAAATCTCGTGTTATACATGCTTAGTTTAGGAATTGCCCTTTTATGCTTACCTTGCCTTAGTTAGGACGTGCCTTACACTTATTCATACACTTCACATTATCTTCCAAACTCAAGCTTAGCACTTAGCACACATACATACAGGAAATCTTAAGACTTCCTAGCCTTTTTCCTTAGTGATGGTACCTTACGTACCATTTTCGGATCTTGTTTTGATTTTCAAATTCCGTCGGAGTTAGGTTCTTTGTAATGGACATGTAGTAACTGGAAGGGTGAAAGAACCAGTAGTTGGGGTCTCTGTCTAAGGTAAGTGTTGCGTATAAATTCAGACCTACCGTCGGACCTGGATGCTTACCTGGGACGCCCTGATGAGAGTATTGTAGCCTAATAGGCCAAAGCATGTCATAAAAACATTAATATGAACCATATTAACTGTAATTAGTCATAGGTGGTAGTTTCCCAATCGGGAAATGAGAACCATTCCTTATGTTTTAAACAAATCAAAGTGATTTCGTGTTTATATGCAATTTTATTTATTTAAATTTTTTTCCCAAATTATGACATTTCAATGCTTCATAATTCCATGATATCTCACGATCTATGACACTTGACTACTATGATTTTCAATATTGCTTACAATTCTATGATTTATATGGCATCATCATTTACAATATTTGGTTTTTGTTTTCCATTATTTATAATGTCTACCCTCAAACTTATCAATTGATCGTACCACGTTTTCCTTGTCTCATAAATCTCTCCCTTTTCATTTCAGCATGTCTGCTCGTCGCAATGGTACTGGTCGTCGAAGCTCTAGCACTAAGTTGGCTGCTCAAATTGCCAAGCAAATGGTGGTAGTCATCCCGAACATGATGGTGCTGCAAATCCAATAAAACCTTGGTGCCACCCCTGTCGCCCCTGTCAACCAATTTGCTGCTCCTCCCACTTGTAACTTTAAATTTTTCAATTCCTGCAACCCGCCCAAGTTCTCTGGCTCTGAGGGCGTCACTAGCCTACTATAGTGGTTTGAAGGCATCGAAAACACTTTCATCAACAGCGATTGCCCCAAAAACCTCAAGGTGCGTCATGCCACCAGTGTCTTCCAAAAAAGGGAACTTACATGGTGGAACGGGGAGAAACATGCTGTTGGGCTATACATTAGAGGCATGAACATTAGATGTGGGCTTGATTAGTATTGGGCTTATGGGCTTAGAATAGTTTACGATTTGGGCCATGTGGGCCGGTTATGTGTTTATGATTGGATTAGGGTTTGTAAGTGAGTAGTATATAAGCTCACTAGTTTATGATTGACCCTAGCTTTTTTATTACGATTTTCAGAATCTACTTGGTGTTTACGATCAGATTCATTAAGCTCAAGAAAGTTGTGTTTTTCATTCAAGATTTGATCTTCTTTGTTTAATCAAGTCTATTTCATCTACTTTCTTCTCGAATCAATCATTTACGAGGTTTCCGCACTCGTTTGTGATATCAATACCATGGTTTGGTTGATTTTCTGGACCTACAATTGGTATCAGAGCCAAGAAACGAGTGTTTCGCGGTTCTCACGATATTGATTCAAGAAGATCTAACATGTTTTTGTGAGTTTTCTTGAGTTTTTCAGGTTTACGATCGCTGCTGCTGTTGTTCTTGGGTGTTCTCGATCAGTTCTCTGGGTATTTTGTGCGTTTACGACTGGGTGTTCGTGAGTTTCTTCATCGGAATCTCGTTTACGACATCAAGCTGGGATCTTTGACTATTTACGATCAAGAAATTTGTGTTTACGAGTTCAAGACGCAAGCTTTCGGTGTTTACGACATTTTCTGACCGGAAACGTGTTTACGATATTTCTTACCGGAATCGAGTTTACGACTGTACTCGATCGGAATCGGAGTTTACGACTGTACTCGATCGGAATCGGCGTTTACGACTCATCTCGATCGGAATCGGTGTTTACGATCTTTGTTTACGAACCGGAGGTGATTACGATCGTAAATAGGGTTTACGATAGGAAACAGGATTTGCGGCAAAAAGTCACTATTTCACACTTTCACGGAAACGGACGTAACTTTTGACTCGTTTGGAGTTAGAAGCTCAAATTTTAACACGACGTTCGTGACAACAAGCCCCAGAATTACCCCGGACTAACGTCTAGGGGAGCTCGTTTGGACCCCCAAATTCCACTCCGAAGGCCTCCGTTTTTCAGTTTTAAGTTTTTGACACTATTCTTTGAATAATACTTTTGTCGTTTTTGCAGATTCTTCAAAATCTTCAAAGGCTGCATATCTAAAGAAAGAAAATGAGTTCAGTGGTTGAAGAAAAGAATATAGTTGAGGACAAAGATGCTTTCGCAGATGAAGTTGACAAAACTGAGATATGCCCCAATCCTACTTGTGCTCGTATAATTCCTGGACTTAGGCAAATTTGTAAAAATTATGAGATAGAATTGTTTGAGATAAAATGCGAGAGGAGTTCTTTTAAGGGTAGATGGCAAAAGAATGAAGAGAAGGTAAAAGCTCAAAAATGAGACATTGAGAAATATCAGAAGCTAGCAACGGAGAAGACTATCTTATATGATCGGGCTAGGATTGAGATATCTGAGCTTACACAGAAATTAACTGAACTGCAACAAAAATTTGATGAGCTGCAGGTCAAGTATGATTGCAATCAGGAAAGAAATCAGCGAATGCTCGATGCAGGGAAGGAATTGTCACGTGCTGTTGTGATTGGCCAAGTTGGGAAAGACACATCTGGGTTTGGGTCAGAAAAAACTGATAAATCTTTGGCAATGAACAACATTATTCCTCCACCAGTTCCCAGAGACATTATAGGAATACTTCTTAGTGAGGAACAGGTTGAACGAACCAAGTCTGATTATAAAGAAGCTGCTCCTCCTATTGATAGTGTCTTGGTTGGAACTACACCATTGACTCAAGAAGAAATTGATAATGAAGCAAACATGACTTATGGTGAAGGGGGAGTAAAGGATATATCAGACAATGATGCTGAGTGCCAGAAATATGACAGGTGTCACAACTCTAAGTCTGATGATGTTGGGATAGAGTTGAAACCATACCCTAAAATTGAAACCCCATGTTACAAAGTAATTGACGAAGTCAAAAGGGAAAAGGTGATCTTGACGACACGGCCTGAGGGGAAGATCTTTATGACATCTGGATCAATGTTTGACCAAGAACTAGATGTAGGATATGAATTACCATCCTTCTCCTCCAAGTTCAAGGGAATAGCCGATGGAGTGATAAGTGAACCTAAAGATGAGAGGCCAAAGATCACCATCAAGCATCCACGTATGAAACCAATAGCTGGAGTGAAGATTGAAAAACTCAAGGGAGTAGCTGTGTCTCCCATTTCTTCAATTAGATCATGCAGTTGCTGTTGTAATTGCAAGAATGGTGCTTCAACGTCAAAGAATCAAGGAAGCACAAAGACAGTATAGACAGGTTCGACACAGGCTTCGACAAACCAGCAGAAAGTCAAATCTGAAGCTGCAGTCAAACCAAAGAAGCATACACAAGGCAAACCAGCTCCATATCAGCCACCGAAGACAAATGGGTACACATCTGACTTCTATCTAAAGAAGCAGACTTGTTTTAATTGTGGCATCGCTGGTCCTATTGCTAGAAACTGTTTTTATCGCCCTTATGAACCCTATTATCCGAAAACTCAAAGGGTTTCATCTCAGGAGTTTGTGAGGTCTAAGCCGATGATGGTGCAGAAACCTAAGGCAATGAAGACTGTTACTCCTAAGGTTAAACCCTCTGATCAACATTGGGGCGCTGCCAAAGCTGAAAGAAAATCTATAAATAAAAAACAACAGCTTTCCAAGTTACAAAAATTTCCAAAAACAGGTGAAGAAACCATTTTTTACAACCAAAGTCTGAAAAACCCAAGGTTACCCCTCCCAAGGTAACTAGAACTGTTTTAAAAAATGATTCTAAAATGCAGAAGGTTGAAATACCTAGAGTCACAACTCAAAAGGTGATTAAAACAAAAACTGTTTTGAAAAGTGAATCTAAAACGAAGAAGGTTGAAATACCTAAGGTCACAACTCCAAAGGTGACTAAAACAAATGTTAAATCACCTGGAACTTGGAAACCAAAGGCTAATGCAGCTACAACCGAATCATCCCAACTTCCTGATTTTTCAAAAGAAATGTTTTTAAAAGAAATTTCATTCATTGATTCCTCAAGAGTACCTAGAAAAACAATGGCCTGGGTACTATTAGCTAACTAATCTCTCACTCTGTGCAGGAACGATCAAGGAGGATTATCACTAATGTTTTTATTACTAATTTGGTTGTTGATAAGTGATTGTTCCAGGCACAATTTAGGAGACGTATCTTCATGTCATGTCAAGTAATCTATAAATGGAAGGTATGTCTCATTGAGAGGTAAAATGTCCAAATCAGCATGAAAGATACTGTTCTTAACTTGGTTGTTTGAATGATGAGGCAACAAATGGTCTTTTGAGTCAAACCTATTTCATTAAAGTTTCAATTAAGCTGTTGATTGATTATGTGTTTGACTTCAAATGCAATGAAGTGTGCATGTCATGAAACCCAATTTTCTAAAATTTTTAAATCAATACTTTGAAAGTTAGCTTGGCCAGATATCTTTAAAATTTTCTGTTTTGTTCTTTTAAGTGTGTTTGTGTGTTTTATTTTTTATTTAAAAAAAAACTGAAAAATGATGTTCACAAGATTGTGACATTAAAAATCAAAAAGCAAGGGGAAGAAATGTAAAGATGAAGAAAAAGTTGACCCTTAAAAAATAGTGTGCTTTTCAATTTTTAATTGTTTGTGTCTTGTTTCTGAGAAGTTTAGGAGAAGTAAAATGAATGTCCGGGTTGGAGATGGCTGACACGCGTAAGGCGAAAGTGAAAGGCAAGCTCCACGGTGATATGCTCGGTAGGCTCGACCTAAACTTATGACCTCCAATGAAAGTGCAGTGAACTTAAAAGATATATATGTTTAGCTTCCCATCCCAGGTTGCATGGTTTAAAAGACTGAGTCCCGGAAAAAATGGGTTGAGAGTGGTAATTACCTAGTATTCACTCTCTCACACGCCATGTCTCTGTTGTCATGACTACACCACATAATAAAAAGAAAAGAAAAAGAAATGAAAAAGAAATGAAAAAGAAAAGAGAATAAATAATCACTCAGTTGGTCTTCTTTGCGTGCTTAGCGGCCGACCTGATCACCAACTGATGGTTAATGAAATAAGTGGTAGTCATAACGGTGTTGCATGGTTCCTCAAGCTGGGGGTTTGTGAATCCTCAATAAACTCTGAGGTTGGGTAGGTTTTGCTGTGTACGCTTGGGTGTGGGGATAATTAAACATGATGGTAATATTGTACTATATTAAACATGAAGCATTCGGTTGGGATTAAACGGGTTTGAGTTTAAAGCGGATAAACATACCGGCAATCACCTGGACTAGTTGAGTAACTGAAGCTGAAAAGGGTTCCTCAGTCAGATTCATACGGTTTGATCCCTTGTAAACTTTCTCATGTTTGGTTTGGTAAGTATTTGTTTAGTTTATATCTTTCGTGTGTGAGTCGTTAAGTTCTTTTTGGTGTGTTTTCGTCTTGGCCAGGTCGATTTGAGAAGTCAAAATGTGTTTTTCATGGGTTTTAATGCATGACAATATGCCCCCGACAGATCTTGCCAAATTTTTAGGGGAATGAGTATGGGATAATAAGTATTATCCGAAGGGAACTCGAGGATGATACTTATTATCTAATGGAAAAGACTTCCTCCGTCAAATCTTGACAAATTTTTAGGGGAAGGAGAGGGGATAATAAGTATTATTCGAAGGGAACTCGAGGATGATACTTATTATCTAATGAAAAGACTTCCATAATACATAGTATCTGAAGGGAACTCGAAGATAATATGTATTATCTCAGGTGAAGTCCTTAGCTGAGGGGAAGTTATCAGCTAAGGCGAAGTCTTTAGAGGTCTTGGGTTCAGGGGAAGTTTTATAGAAAACCTGTAATCTATATTAGGGTTTTTGGTTAAAATAATGTTAATTTGAATCAACTGAACAGATGATAATTACCTTCTAACCCAAAGACCAGTCATCAAATGTCTGGTGGAGTATATTTTTTCAAATGTGTGTCAGACAGGTTGATGATAGAAAGATGCTGCTGATACTGCTGCTGCTCAAAGTTAAAGAACCAGCCGGACAAGACTTCCATCTGGAAAAGCAACTGTTCAGGGGAAGTTTTTGGTGTCTTTACAAGCTTTCAAAAGCTTCAAAAGAGCTTCAAAGAAGATGTTCACATGTTTAGGGGAAGCTGAAGATTTCAAATCGATCTTTGATGAAGAAAATGAAGCAGAGAGCGGTCAAAGATCATGATGACCCAAGATCAACAACCATGTTCTTCAAAGTTAGAGGTGTTCAAACTTTTTAACCTCTAATTGTTTTGAAGATTCAAGACAGTTACCGAAGATTTAGCAAGAACCCGTTCTTTCAAGAGAAGCAAGTCAATGAGAGTCCTCCATTTCATTGATTGTTCATTTAAAGAAGTTTAAGCTGATGCTGATGAAGAGAAAGTCCCAAGTGCCCGTCATGAAACCCATTGAAAATTTCCGCGAAAAGAATCTTCATCAACATCTTTGCCAGCCAGTCAAGCAGAAGATTTTCAAAGATCAAAGACATTTAATATCACAAGCCTAGGGGAAGATTATAGAGGCTAGATTATGAGGCTTGTAATATTAAATATGTTGGGCTGGGCTTAGAGGGTTTCATTAGTTTAGTAGACTAGTTTGGTTATTGTATGTTGGCTAGTTTATGGTTGGGCTTGAGTTTACTATTGGGTTTATGACTCAAGAGGCCCAATAGTAAACCCATTGGGGTGCCTATATAAAACCCAATGGTTCTCCTTGTAAGGGGTTGCTGATTACGACTTTGAGAGGAGCCTCAAGGTGTTTACGATCGTAATCATAATCAAGAGAGAGAGAAGAGAGTTTACGATTTTCTGTTTTGTACCCGACAAGTTTTCTTGTGTGCTAAGATCAGGTTTTTATCATTTATATTAATCGTTTTCTAGTATTCTTCTCATCTCTCATCTTGAATCAATCAATCACTTGGATTCCGCACTCGTGATTGATAGAATATCGTGAACGGTTGTTGTTTTCGGACCTACAATTGGTATCAGAGCGTTGAGTCACGGAAGCTGAAAAGGGTTCCTCAGTTAAAGATTTGTCTGGTTTGATCCATGAATTTACATCAGCTTCGAGGCAAGTAAATTTTCAATTTCTGTAATTAGGTTTTAATTGTTTTATGGTTTATCTTATCTTTCAAGTCTTTAATTGTTTATATTTTTCATTAATTTTTTATGATCAAGATCAGATACTCGGGGTTTGAGTCTGAGGGGAAGTTTCGTAAATTCTCAAATTCTTCAAAGTTAACATCTTTTATGAGAATTAGCATTTAAATAGTAGTTTGGGAGGTTTTAAAATGTTTTTGAAAGATGGAGGGGCCTCAATGTAAATTTTTAAAAAAGGATATAAAAACCCCTCTCCATTTACGATCACTCACACTCTCTCTCTTTCTCGTTTACGATTCCACTAAAGAAAACCCTAACTCCGCCTCACCTCACCGGAAAATCGATCCCGCACACCTCCGACCACCATCTGTGTAATCCGAACTCACCACCATACCCGCAATCCTTTTTCGACCAAGAAACCTCAGTCAGTCAACTGTTTTAACAAGGTTTCGTCGATCTATTCTCGGGTTGTACAATTTGAGCCCTAACTTGTGATTATCTGCATTTACTGAGATTTCGAGTCGGTTTCTTGTGATTAGCAGTCGGTTTCGTGTATGGAACATTTAAAAGGTAGTGCTAGTTGTACATTTTACAAGATTGAGGTGTTTAATGTGTTTCCGAGAATTTTGCAGGTTCATCCATGGAGGTTTTTGGTGTTTACGATCGATGGTGTGAAGAAGACGACGTTTGGCGTTTACGATCGTCGATTACGATCGGTGTTACCGATACAGTTTCCGATCGATGTTTACGATCGGGCTAACCCTTTACGATCGGGCCTGGCGTTTTCGATTGGACCTAAACTGGTTTTCCTTTTGACCCGATCGTAAACATATTATCGGATCGTAAATCCATTTAACGGATCGTAAACCCATAAGTTTCATCGTAAGCACCTAATTGTTGAACGAATCTCATTAAACTTAATCGTTTTTAAGTTAAAATTAATGGTGTTTGTTAATTTGTATTTTAAAATCAAATATCTTCTTGAACGTTTAATTGAGATTTCTGAACTTAACAATAAAATGTGATAATCATTTGAACTTCAAGATGTTGTTGACATACACAATTTCATTTAAGCCTGATACACTTGTCTCGTTGTTTCAGATGGCAGAAAACATGCTTGATGAAGAAATTCATTTTAAAAGGGATCACTGTATACCACCATATCTTAATGACCCACCAGAGAGGTACATGGAGCTTTTCTACTCTTTGGTGGCTGGCCTGAATGTATGCAAGATTAATCATGCTTTGCGGACAAGTGTGCTTATCGATGAGCAACTTGTAAGAGAGTTCTGGGGAACAGCAAGGGCAAATGCTGACAAGACGAGGATCACAGCAACAGTTCAGAATCGTCGAATTGTGATACTCGAAGAAGACATCCTCTAGGGATTGAACATAAATGACAGAGCTGAACATCTAATAGAGTACCCACAGGCTCGTGTATTAGAAGGTGCTCAGTTGATGGGATACGAAGGAAAGTTCCCGCCTATCTTCAAGAAGTTGTTGCCGCACTACTGGAGGTGCCTGGCTCACTATATGCAGAAATCCTTTCTGGGAAAGAGAACTACCTTTGATCAACTTAACAAATTGCATGGAACAACTTTCGTCGCATTGGCCTTAGACTGGAACTTCAACTTCTCAAAAATGATGCTGTTAGATTGGGTTGGGAATGCAGTTTTAAGTGTGGGGATCAGTTTCTTATGACACCAAGATTCGTACAAATGGTGGTGATGAAGAAGTACCCGATGATCGATGAAAGAATAGAGAAATTGGATATCAAATTCATGGATAGTGGCGTGTTTGGCCTGCAGACACAAGACAGAAAAGGAAAGAACAGCTTTTAGGGAAGGATTGAATGGGCCAAAAGAGGTGCCTTTCCTGAAGTTGCTAGAGAGCAAGTGATTGAGTCAGATCAAGAGGCTGAACCTCAACCAGATGTGCCGACTGTAAATGTGACTGTTGCTGAAGATCACGATGTGACAGCACCAATTGCTGTAAATGTTCTGGATCAAACATAAGGTATACCTTCTGATGAAGAAAACGTGATGGAAGACATCTTCGCTGATCAAGAGAATGTGGATGATGATATCTATGGGGACTTAGAACCAATCAATCTTAAAAGATCAAGGGATGTCCTGAACTCGTCTTCTAGTGGTGACTCCATCCCTCAAGAGTTGGATACTCAGTTCAATGTGAATGAGATGCTTGAAGAGCCTGTCCCCATTCGTGAACCATCTCCTAGGAAGAGGACAGATCCAGGAAGTGTCAGGTTCAAGTTTACAAAGACTAGCTCAAGTCTGTTGATGGTCCATCCAGCAGGGTCCAGTTCTCAAAGTCAAAGTGTTCAAGAAGAAACAACGGATCAGAATGTTGAAGATCAACCTGCCCAAGTTCAGACTGAAAGTCCTCTTCTGAATGAACGTAGCCCTGTTCATGAAGAAAGGCAATTTCTGGAGGTTGATAACACCTTTGTAGTACCCAGCCCTGTTAGAATAAGTGTCTCTACTGGGACAAGTCTGCCGCCAACAGTTATCCCAAGCTTCCGCCCATTTCAAGCTGCTGAGCTCCCTATTGAGATGAGGATAAGTGCAGACCCTCACATTAACTTTCTGATGTCTCAGAACAGAATTAGAGAGACTGAGATAAAAGCACTCCACGCTGAGAACAGAAAACTAAAAGACAAGGAGGTGGCTGACAAGAATAGGTTTAAGTACTTGTATGAGACCTTGATGGATTTGAAAAAGAAGTATAATGAGTTGAAAGGTGCTGTGGTGTCAAGTACTTCAGGTGACCCTGGCCAAAGCTCATCTCAAGGAGTTCAGGGTACAAGTGCTACTCAAGAAGATGAAGGAGATGACACCATTGAAATGTCTGAATATGTACATGGTGGAAGATATATTTCTATGGCTCCTGAAGGATAAGTAAATTGGTTCAAGGAGCTTTTCAGAGGACCTACTCCTGTGAAATATAGCATAGATGTGGGTGAGAGTGAGCTAGTCAAGAAAGGAAGCCGACAACCAATTCTGTGTTGGCATTATGATGCAGAAAAGGAGTTATTTGCTGTAGTAAGAGATAAATATAGTCCAGTCGAATACTACAGATCAAGGGGTCAATTCCACTCCTGGACCGAGACAGAATTGAGAAATTTGCTGAGGGCACCGTTCATTAACAGGTGGAACACTAATCATGGAAATCTGGTTCGCAACAACTTGGTAGCACAGATGGAGCAGAACTTTGAAAACTTTGATCTGAAGGCTGCAAGGTCGGTCGAAACCGGAACTGATCCTGTCACCAATGAACCAATCGGTGAAATGAGGTGCCCTCCCACCAAACGAACCCGAGTCATAAACATGCTCGATGAAATTGAAGACCATACGCTTGTGAAGAATTTTGACAGCTGGTTCTTTGATCCCACAACGTATGAAGTGGTGGTTGTTTGCAAGAGAATGAGAGAGTTCCGAATGTATGATCCGGTAGATTTGCTGAGGTTCGGAGAGAAGGATATCAAGCTCCTGGCATCCCGTCCCATACTTGGTGACGAACATGATATGGAGAATGCTATACGGGTGGGGATGTTTCATGGCACAGCAGGTCTGATCGTGGAGAAAGAATGGTGGTCAAGGAAAGAGGTGCATACATTCAGATTTGATTTACATCTTCCTTAGACATTCTAATGATTCATGCCTAGGGGAAGATTGTTGGGCTATACATTAGAGGCATGAACATTAGATGTGGGCTTGATTAGTATTGGGCTTATGGGCTTAGAATAGTTTACAATTTGGGCCATGTGGGCCGGTTATGTGTTTATGATTGGATTAGGGTTTGTAAGTGAGTAGTATATAAGCTCACTAGTTTATGATTGACCCTAGCTTTTTTATTACGATTTTCAGAATCTACTTGGTGTTTACGATCAGTTCATTAAGCTCAAGAAAGTTGTGTTTTTCATTCAAGATTTGATCTTCTTTGTTTAATCAAGTCTATTTCATCTACTTTCTTCTCGAATCAATCATTTACGAGGTTTCCGCACTCGTTTGTGATATCAATACCGTGGTTTGGTTGATTTTCTGGACCTACACACGCCCGTGGGACAAATGCTGCAATGGATTTGCCCTGGACTGAGCTCAAAGATCTAATGAAGAATAAGTTTTGTCCCGAAAATGAGCTTCGTGAGCTTGCAAATGAATTCTGGGTCCTCAAGCAGGACAACGGTGAAAACCAGGCTTATAATGACCGCTTCAATGACCTTGCTGAACTGGTCCCTCACCTTGTCACTCCTGTGTCTCTGGCTATTGAAAAATACATCAAGGGCTTGCCCATGCAGATCCAAGACATCGTTTGGGGACGTGACCCCAAGACTCTTCTGGAAGCCAAACAACTAGCCGCTACCCTGACTGACAATCATGTCAAGAATGGCACTTTGACTCGTAAGGGCACCAAGAAGAACTCTGAGAAGACTTCGGACAAGGCTACGACTGAACAAACCAAGGAGGTCAAGGCCGAGTCCTCCAAGTTTAACAAAAAGAAGAGGAAGTCGGGTAGCCAAAATTTCACAGTAACAACAATCCCTGCCGTCTCTGTCGTGCCCATTAACCAATTTGCTTCAGCCTATCCAGCCAAGAAGCTGTACACCGGGACTTTCCCGTTGTGCAACACTTGTCAACGCCACCACCCTGCATGCTCTTCTTGTAGGAAATGCTTAAATTGTGGTTGTTTTGGCCATTTTGCTAATACCTGCCATTTTCCAGCTCAAGCACAACCACTTAATGTTCAGCCTGCTAATGCCCAACTTATCAATCAACCTATCATCCAGCCCATGGTTCAGCCTGCTGCTATCATGCTTAGGGCTCCTGCTTGCCACAATTGTGGAAATTCTGGCCTCTCCACAATGCATGCCCTTACTTGGCTAACATCAATGGTCCTACCAACAATGCCAACCGTGGGGCACCTCCTGCAAGAACCCAAGGTGCTCGTGGTCGTACCTTCAATATCAACACCAACCAAGCTCAGACCAATCCTGAAGTGGTGAATGGTACATTTCTCATTATAATCATTACTCCTGAATTGGTCCCTTACCTTGTCATTCCGGTTCTAGTGAATTTTCAATATATATATATATATATATATATATATATATATTATCTCATCATTTTTTAAAACTCACTACAAACTTATATCTAAATTTAAATCATAAAACTCAATATTTAATTATAAAACTTATATCTCACCGTTTTAAAACTCACTACAAACTTATATCTAATTTGAATCATAAAACCCACTATTGAATTATAAAACTCACTGTTATGTTTAGAACTCACTTTTTTTTGAAAACTCACTATCTTTTAGAGCTCGCTACATATTAAAACTCATTGTAAATTATAACACTCACTATTGTGTTTAAAACTCATTATTGTTTTTATAACTCACTATATAGTTTACAATTCGACATTCTATAAAACTCATTGTTGAGTTTAAAACTCATTGTTCAGTTTAAAAGTCACTGAAA
>JBCNJP010000025.1:38443830-38519613 GCA_039602395.1 Deinandra increscens subsp. villosa
GTTTTATAGAAAACCTGTAATCTATATTAGGGTTTTTGGTTAAAATAATGTTAATTTGAATCAACTGAACAGATGATAATTACCTTCTAACCCAAAGACCAGTCATCAAATGTCTGGTGGAGTATATTTTTTCAAATGTGTGTCAGACAGGTTGATGATAGAAAGATGCTGCTGATACTGCTGCTGCTCAAAGTTAAAGAACCAGCCGGACAAGACTTCCATCTGGAAAAGCAACTGTTCAGGGGAAGTTTTTGGTGTCTTTACAAGTTTTCAAAAGCTTCAAAAGAGCTTCAAAGAAGATGTTCACATGTTTAGGGGAAGCTGAAGATTTCAAATCGATCTTTGATGAAGAAAATGAAGCAGAGAGCGGTCAAAGATCATGATGACCCAAGATCAACAACCATGTTCTTCAAAGTTAGAGGTGTTCAAACTTTTTAACCTCTAATTGTTTTGAAGATTCAAGACAGTTACCGAAGATTTAGCAAGAACCCGTTCTTTCAAGAGAAGCAAGTCAATGAGAGTCCTCCATTTCATTGATTGTTCATTTAAAGAAGTTTAAGCTGATGCTGATGAAGAGAAAGTCCCAAGTGCCCGTCATGAAACCCATTGAAAATTTCTGCGAAAAGAATCTTCATCAACATCTTTGCCAGCCAGTCAAGAAGAAGATTTTCAAAGATCAAAGACATTTAATATCACAAGCCTAGGGGAAGATTATAGAGGCTAGATTATGAGGCTTGTAATATTAAATATGTTGGGCTGGGCTTAGAGGGTTTCATTAGTTTAGTAGACTAGTTTGGTTATTGTATGTTGGCTAGTTTATGGTTGGGCTTGAGTTTACTATTGGGTTTATGACTCAAGAGGCCCAATAGTAAACCCATTGGGGTGCCTATATAAAACCCAATGGTTCTCCTTGTAAGGGGTTGCTGATTACGACTTTGAGAGGAGCCTCAAGGTGTTTACGATCGTAATCGTAATCAAGAGAGAGAGAAGAGAGTTTACGATTTTCTGTTTTGTACCCGACAAGTTTTCTTGTGTGCTAAGATCAGGTTTTTATCATTTATATTAATCGTTTTCTAGTATTCTTCTCATCTCTCATCTTGAATCAATCAATCACTTGGATTCCGCACTCGTGATTGATAGAATATCGTGAACGGTTGTTGTTTTTGGACCTACAATTGGTATCAGAGCGTTGAGTCACGGAAGCTGAAAAGGGTTCCTCAGTTAAAGATTTGTCTGGTTTGATCCATGAATTTACATCAGCTTCGAGGCAAGTAAATTTTCAATTTCTGTAATTAGGTTTTAATTGTTTTATGGTTTATCTTATCTTTCAATTCTTTAATTGTTTATATTTTTCATTAATTTTTTATGATCAAGATCAGATACTCGGGGTTTGAGTCTGAGGGGAAGTTTCGTAAATTCTCAAATTCTTCAAAGTTAACATCTTTTATGAGAATTAGCATTTAAATAGTAGTTTGGGAGGTTTTAAAATGTTTTTGAAAGATGGAGGGGCCTCAATGTAAATTTTTAAAAAAGGATATAAAAAGCCCTCTCCATTTACGATCACTCACACTCTCTCTCTTTCTCGTTTACGATTCCACTAAAGAAAACCCTAACTCCGCCTCACCTCACCGGAAAATCGATCCCGCACACCTCCGACCACCATCTGTGTAATCCGAACTCACCACCATACCCGCAATCCTTTTTCGACCAAGAAACCTCAGTCAGTCAACTGTTTTAACAAGGTTTCGTCGATCTATTCTCGGGTTGTACAATTTGAGCCCTAACTTGTGATTATCTGCATTTACTGAGATTTCGAGTCGGTTTCTTGTGATTAGCAGTCGGTTTCGTGTATGGAACAT
Source organism: Deinandra increscens subsp. villosa (assembly GCA_039602395.1). Lineage (NCBI taxonomy): Eukaryota > Viridiplantae > Streptophyta > Magnoliopsida > Asterales > Asteraceae > Deinandra > Deinandra increscens. Next base: position 38,445,690 of record JBCNJP010000025.1, read on the forward strand.
TTAAAAGGTAGTGCTAGTTGTACATTTTACAAGATTGAGGTGTTTAATGTGTTTCCGAGAATTTTGCAGGTTCATCCATGGAGGTTTTTGGTGTTTACGATCGATGGTGTGAAGAAGACGACGTTTGGCGTTTACGATCGTCGATTACGATCGGTGTTACCGATACAGTTTCCGATCGATGTTTACGATCGGGCTAACCCTTTACGATCGGGCCTGGCGTTTTCGATTGGACCTAAACTGGTTTTCCTTTTGACCCGGTCGTAAACATATTATCGGATCGTAAATCCATTTAACGGATCGTAAACCCATAAGTTTCATCGTAAGCACCTAATTGTTGAACGAATCTCATTAAACTTAATCGTTTTTAAGTTAAAATTAATGGTGTTTGTTAATTTGTATTTTAAAATCAAATATCTTCTTGAACGTTTAATTGAGATTTCTGAACTTAACAGTAAAATGTGATAATCATTTGAACTTCAAGATGTTGTTGACATACACAATTTCATTTAAGCCTGATACACTTGTCTCGTTGTTTCAGATGGCAGAAAACATGCTTGATGAAGAAATTCATTTTAAAAGGGATCACTGTATACCACGCATATCTTAATGACCCACCAGAGAGGTACATGGAGCTTTTCTACTCTTTGGTGGCTGGCCTGAATGTATGCAAGATTAATCATGCTTTGCGGACAAGTGTGCTTATCGATGAGCAACTTGTAAGAGAGTTCTGGGGAACAGCAAGGGCAAATGCTGACAAGACGAGGATCACAGCAACAGTTCAGAATCGTCGAATTGTGATACTCGAAGAAGACATCCTCTAGGGATTGAACATAAATGACAGAGCTGAACATCTAATAGAGTACCCACAGGCTCGTGTATTAGAAGGTGCTCAGTTGATGGGATACGAAGGAAAGTTCCCGCCCATCTTCAAGAAGTTGTTGCCGCACTACTGGAGGTGCCTGGCTCACTATATGCAGAAATCCTTTCTGGGAAAGAGAACTACCTTTGATCAACTTAACAAATTGCATGGAACAACTTTCGTCGCATTGGCCTTAGACTGGAACTTCAACTTCTCAAAAATGATGCTGTTAGATTGGGTTGGGAATGCAGTTTTAAGTGTGGGGATCAGTTTCTTATGACACCAAGATTCGTACAAATGGTGGTGATGAAGAAGTACCCGATGATCGATGAAAGAATAGAGAAATTGGATATCAAATTCATGGATAGTGGCGTGTTTGGCCTGCAGACACAAGACAGAAAAGGAAAGAACAGCTTTCAGGGAAGGATTGAATGGGCCAAAAGAGGTGCCTTTCCTGAAGTTGCTAGAGAGCAAGTGATTGAGTCAGATCAAGAGGCTGAACCTCAACCAGATGTGCCGACTGTAAATGTGACTGTTGCTGAAGATCACGATGTGACAGCACCAATTGCTGTAAATGTTCTGGATCAAACATAAGGTATACCTTCTGATGAAGAAAACGTGATGGAAGACATCTTCGCTGATCAAGAGAATGTGGATGATGATATCTATGGGGACTTAGAACCAATCAATCTTAAAAGATCAAGGGATGTCCTGAACTCGTCTTCTAGTGGTGACTCCATCCCTCAAGAGTTGGATACTCAGTTCAATGTGAATGAGATGCTTGAAGAGCCTGTCCCCATTCGTGAACCATCTCCTAGGAAGAGGACAGATCCAGGAAGTGTCAGGTTCAAGTTTACAAAGACTAGCTCAAGTCTGTTGATGGTCCATCCAGCAGGGTCCAGTTCTCAAAGTCAAAGTGTTCAAGAAGAAACAACGGATCAGAATGTTGAAGATCAACCTGCCCAAGTTCAGACTGAAAGTCCTCTTCTGAATGAACGTAGCCCTGTTCATGAAGAAAGGCAATTTCTGGAGGTTGATAACACCTTTGTAGTACCCAGCCCTGTTAGAATAAGTGTCTCTACTGGGACAAGTCTGCCGCCAACAGTTATCCCAAGCTTCCGCCCATTTCAAGCTGCTGAGCTCCCTATTGAGATGAGGATAAGTGCAGACCCTCACATTAACTTTCTGGATGTCTCAGAACAGAATTAGAGAGACTGAGATAAAAGCACTCCACGCTGAGAACAGAAAACTAAAAGACAAGGAGGTGGCTGACAAGAATAGGTTTAAGTACTTGTATGAGACCTTGATGGATTTGAAAAAGAAGTATAATGAGTTGAAAGGTGCTGTGGTGTCAAGTGCTTCAGGTGACCCTGGCCAAAGCTCATCTCAAGGAGTTCAGGGTACAAGTGCTACTCAAGAAGATGAAGGAGATGACACCATTGAAATGTCTGAATATGTACGTGGTGGAAGATATATTTCTATGGCTCCTGAAGGATAAGTAAATTGGTTCAAGGAGCTTTTCAGAGGACCTACTCCTGTGAAATATAGCATAGATGTGGGTGAGAGTGAGCTAGTCAAGAAAGGAAGCCGACAACCAATTCTGTGTTGGCATTATGATGCAGAAAAGGAGTTATTTGCTGTAGTAAGAGATAAATATAGTCCAGTCGAATACTACAGATCAAGGGGTCAATTCCACTCCTGGACCGAGACAGAATTGAGAAATTTGCTGAGGGCACCGTTCATTAACAGGTGGAACACTAATCATGGAAATCTGGTTCGCAACAACTTGGTAGCACAGATGGAGCAGAACTTTGAAAACTTTGATCTGAAGGCTGCAAGGTCGGTCGAAACCGGAACTGATCCTGTCACCAATGAACCAATCGGTGAAATGAGGTGCCCTCCCACCAAACGAACCCGAGTCATAAACATGCTCGATGAAATTGAAGACCATACGCTTGTGAAGAATTTTGACAGCTGGTTCTTTGATCCCACAACGTATGAAGTGGTGGTTGTTTGCAAGAGAATGAGAGAGTTCCGAATGTATGATCCGGTAGATTTGCTGAGGTTCGGAGAGAAGGATATCAAGCTCCTGGCATCCCGTCCCATACTTGGTGACGAACATGATATGGAGAATGCTATACGGGTGGGGATGTTTCATGGCACAGCAGGTCTGATCGTGGAGAAAGAATGGTGGTCAAGGAAAGAGGTGCATACATTCAGATTTGATTTACATCTTCCTTAGACATTCTAATGATTCATGCCTAGGGGAAGATTGTTGGGCTATACATTAGAGGCATGAACATTAGATGTGGGCTTGATTAGTATTGGGCTTATGGGCTTAGAATAGTTTACAATTTGGGCCATGTGGGCCGGTTATGTGTTTATGATTGGATTAGGGTTTGTAAGTGAGTAGTATATAAGCTCACTAGTTTATGATTGACCCTAGCTTTTTTATTACGATTTTCAGAATCTACTTGGTGTTTACGATCAGATTCATTAAGCTCAAGAAAGTTGTGTTTTTCATTCAAGATTTGATCTTCTTTGTTTAATCAAGTCTATTTCATCTACTTTCTTCTCGAATCAATCATTTACGAGGTTTCCGCACTCGTTTGTGATATCAATACCGTGGTTTGGTTGATTTTCTGGACCTACACACGCCCGTGGGACAAATGCTGCAATGGATTTGCCCTGGACTGAGCTCAAAGATCTAATGAAGAATAAGTTTTGTCCCGAAAATGAGCTTCGTGAGCTTGCAAATGAATTCTGGGTCCTCAAGCAGGACAACGGTGAAAACCAGGCTTATAATGACCGCTTCAATGACCTTGCTGAACTGGTCCCTCACCTTGTCACTCCTGTGTCTCTGGCTATTGAAAAATACATCAAGGGCTTGCCCATGCAGATCCAAGACATCGTTTGGGGACGTGACCCCAAGACTCTTCTGGAAGCCAAACAACTAGCCGCTACCCTGACTGACAATCATGTCAAGAATGGCACTTTGACTCGTAAGGGCACCAAGAAGAACTCTGAGAAGACTTCGGACAAGGCTACGACTGAACAAACCAAGGAGGTCAAGGCCGAGTCCTCCAAGTTTAACAAAAAGAAGAGGAAGTCGGGTAGCCAAAATTTCACAGTAACAACAATCCCTGCCGTCTCTGTCGTGCCCATTAACCAATTTGCTTCAGCCTATCCAGCCAAGAAGCTGTACACCGGGACTTTCCCGTTGTGCAACACTTGTCAACGCCACCACCCTGCATGCTCTTCTTGTAGGAAATGCTTAAATTGTGGTTGTTTTGGCCATTTTGCTAATACCTGCCATTTTCCAGCTCAAGCACAACCACTTAATGTTCAGCCTGCTAATGCCCAACTTATCAATCAACCTATCATCCAGCCCATGGTTCAGCCTGCTGCTATCATGCTTAGGGCTCCTGCTTGCCACAATTGTGGAAATTCTGGCCTCTCCACAATGCATGCCCTTACTTGGCTAACATCAATGGTCCTACCAACAATGCCAACCGTGGGGCACCTCCTGCAAGAACCCAAGGTGCTCGTGGTCGTACCTTCAATATCAACACCAACCAAGCTCAGACCAATCCTGAAGTGGTGAATGGTACATTTCTCATTATAATCATTACTCCTGAATTGGTCCCTTACCTTGTCATTCCGGTTCTAGTGAATTTTCAATATATATATATATATATATATATATATATATATTATCTCATCATTTTTTAAAACTCACTACAAACTTATATCTAAATTTAAATCATAAAACTCAATATTTAATTATAAAACTTATATCTCACCGTTTTAAAACTCACTACAAACTTATATCTAATTTGAATCATAAAACCCACTATTGAATTATAAAACTCACTGTTATGTTTAGAACTCACTTTTTTTTGAAAACTCACTATCTTTTAGAGCTCGCTACATATTAAAACTCATTGTAAATTATAACACTCACTATTGTGTTTAAAACTCATTATTGTTTTTATAACTCACTATATAGTTTACAATTCGACATTCTATAAAACTCATTGTTGAGTTTAAAACTCATTGTTCAGTTTAAAAGTCACTGAAATTTATAAAACTCACTATTTGAGTATTAAAATTCACTACAAATTTCTATCTAAATTTAAGTTATATAGTCCACTATTGAATTATAAAACTCACTGATTTTAAAAGTCACTAATATTTAAACTTCACTAAAGATTATAAAACTCACTGTTTTTTAAAACTCGTTGTAAACAATAAAACACACTTTTGTGTTTAAAACTCTCTATTGTTTATAAAAATCGATGTTCTATAAAACTCACTGAAGATTATAAAGCTCACTATTTTTAAAACTCACTGCAAACTTTAGTTGATGTTCTATATAAAACTAAATGTTTAGTTTAAAACTCACTGGAAATTATAAAACTCACTTTTACGTTTGAAACACGTTGTCTTTCTAAAACTCACTTGTTCAAAATAAAACTCACTATTAAGTTTAAAACTCACTTTTTTGTTTAAAACTCACTCTTTAGTTTTAAACCCATTGTTTTTTAAACTCATTGCAAACTTTAATCGACGTTCTATAAAACTCACTGTTGAGTTTAAAACCTAGTGAAAATTATAAAACTCACTGATGAGTTTTAAAAAAAAAACTCACTGAAATTTATAAAACTCACTATTTGAGTATTAAAACTCACTACAAACTTATATCTAAACTTGAGTTATATAACCCACTATTAAAGTATAAAACTCACTAATTTGGAACTCAATAAAAGATTATAAAACTCACTGTTTAAACTCATTATAAATTATAAAACTCACTATTGTGTTTAAAACTCACTATTGTTTTTAAAATCGATGTTCTATAAAACTCACTGAAAATTATAAAGCTCACTTTAAACTCACTACAAACTTTAATTGATGTTATATAAAACTCAATGTTTAGTTTAAAACTTACTGAAAATTATGTTTAAAACTCTTTTTTTGTAAAACTCACTTGTTCAATATAAAACTCACTGCTTATAAACTCATTGCAAACTTTAATCAACGTTTTATTAAACTCACTGTTGAATTACAAACTCACTGAAAATTAAACCTTTTCTTTATTATATATAATCTTATTAGAGCTTTTATGGAGCTTTTGTTGTTAATCAATTTTGGTATATCTCATATTCGTAAATACAAGGTTCCATAACTTTTAATGTATAAAGTAGAGATAAAGACAAAGTTAAACACTCTCTTTGTATATAGGAATAAAAAATCACATTAATGCTAATTACGTTCTGACCAACCCAGTCAACCAAACAGATATTATAAAAAATCACATTAATCCATTCCGTTACTTGTCCATTCAATTTACTTATCATTTCATTCCAGCCAACCAAATTCACCCTTGGATAGAAAGCATAAATAATGAAATATGCATAAAAGTCCAACTTACATGTTTACTTAACAGACTCCACCTCTCTACAAAATTAAGCGCATCACAGCATCAACATAAGAGTATTCCCATATTTAACCACCCCACCTACCCATTTGTATTATTAACACCACCCAAGAAAGAAAACACACACACACACCCGAATGAGTACACAACACGATTATATTTAACCACCCCCACCCACCCCAATTATATTTTTCAAGTTTATTTTTTAACTCACTTTTTAGTATAAAACTCACTCTTGAGTTTTATATTATCCTTTTTCTTGAAACAAAAATCAATAAAATTATAAAACTCATTGCAACCTTAATCACATGATCTCTAAACTCATCGCAAATATAAAATTCACTGTTTAGTAAAAAATAAGAAATTTCCGTCCAAGGTTCCCACAATGCTTCCCTATATTAAGGTTAAACATGAAATTTCCATACATGAATTAGTTCTTTTAAAGTTAAACATGTACCTATAATATCATAGAAACTGCATTTTCCATCCAAGGTTCCCACAATGCTTCCCTATATTAAGCAAATAAAGACTTTTTTAGTTTGAATTAAAGAATGTAACAGAAGAAAGCAAAAAGGTAAAAATAGTAACAATTATATTAAAGATGATCCCTTTAGAACATAACACCTTGCCATGGATTATAACACACAGCAGTGATAATATCACCAAGATCTATCCAATCGATAACCTAACAGCTATGCACATCCCATATGCGTACTTTATCGTCAATGGAACCGCTATTGAAGTAGTTGTCATCCACGGGATTAAAGTCAACGCATGTCACTACATTACTACAGGAAAACAAATTCACAAATGAAACATATTAACACTCAATTAATTTTATAGACGCTAGAAAAAAGGACATAAGTTAGCAGGCACTCACCATAGTTCCTATCATTAAATATTTTGAGGCATTCATGATGTCTAAGTTTCCACATACGAACAGAGTTATCCATAGAAGATGATAGAAGATACTACACAATAAAAATAAAGGTTTTTCAAGACTATAAACGGTGTGCATTTTCCTTGTATAGAGTTATTGAAACATTTAGTGATACAAACCTCATTTATGTATAAGACTCACTGCAATTTAAAACTCACCGTTGAGTATAAAAACATCAAGTTTTAAAACTAACTATAGATTATAAAACTCTTTTTTTTAAAACTCACTTCAAATTATAAAACTTACTATTGAGTTTAAAACTCACTATTTTGCTTAAACCATAGTCACAGGGTTCGCTATTTAGGGATCAAATTGCGTTCCGGGTCGATCGAACTGTTTCGCGGTTTGAAAGCAAATCGGGGACGATCGGTTCGCGAAACTGTCAAAAAATGGTAAAACAGACGAAAACACAACTCGATAACAATCAACAACCGTCTGATTTACAAAACAACTAAGATATACACCGAAACACAACTCTCAAAACACCAATAGATCATCAATATGATGATCTACACTCTATAAGTCACAATCTAACAGGAACAAGAATTCATCAACGATGATGAATCTGCAAAACCCTAGATCGCTGTAGTGTAGAAGATGAACAAGAGAGAAAGAGATGGATGTAGCGGCGCAACAAACTGAACAAACTTTCTCTCTAACCCTAATAGCAGAAATAGAGAGCTATATATAGCTCCTGAATCACCGACTTAACCACCGGGTTATTAAGTGGAACAAATAACCCGGGTCTTCACCTCGAGACTTCTTCGGGTCTTCTCCTTGAGCCCAATTCTTCAGTCCTCCAAAGCCCAATAACTCCAAGGCCCATCCAGTCACAAGAGCTCCAATGAAATAATCCAACACCGAACCGATCACATGCAAACCATAAAAACAAGAATTAAGACGAGAGATGAACAAAAAATAACTAAACAATATTTTTAAGCTGAATTGATCAACCAAACATAATCGTTCACATAATGACTCATGTTGAGAAACACCCAGACCTTTTGTAAAAATGTCAGCAAGCTGACTATCTGACTTAACACCAATAGTTTTAATACTTCCTTTATTAATCTGGTCTCCTAAGAAAAACAAGTCTAACATAAAATGTTTGGTCCGATCATGAAAAACAGGGTTAGAAGCAATAGAAATCGCAGCCATATTATCACAAAACAACGTAACAGGAGTTGTCACATTTACATGTAGTTCACTCAACAAATTTAGTAACCACATAAGTTCATATGTCGCAGAGCACATTGCTCGATACTCTGCTTCACCAGTGGATCGTGATATCGTGCTCTGCTTTTTGCTTTTAAAGTAATCAAAGACGAACCCAAAAACACACAAAACCCAGTTACAAGATTTACGAGTCACCAAACACTTAGCCCAGTCTGAGTTAGCATAGGCACACAACTGAAAGTTGTCATTTTTTGAAAAAAGAATTCCCTTACCAGGTGATTTTTTCAAGTATCTTAACAACCGTAAAGCAATATCCAAATGAACTTTCAGGGGTTTATGCATAAACTGACTCAGGAAATGTACAGAGTACACTATATCAGGCCTAGTGTGGGACAAATAAATCAGTTTTCCAACTATATCAGACCTCCTAGGAACTGTGTAAGTTTGTCAAAGGGACTCTCCCTCAGAAGAGTGTCTACTATCTGAATTTTCATTTTGTGGATCAACCATACCCTCACCCTCAGCCCCTTCAGTACTAGGAACAGTCCCATCAGGTTCCTAAGGAACAGACCTACCTGAAAGATGAGGACTGTTCTCAGATACTGACTGCTGAGGACCATGAGAAAGTATGTCACCTGGTGTGACAACTCCAACCTCATCATCGGGAGCTGAGTCAGTATTAGAGATGTTGGTGTCTTGCTCTTCATAAAAATCGAAAAAATTAAGGTCATTCACTTCCTTGGGTACACTTAAATTAGATTCTAGAGTGAAATTTGACTATTTAAAAGGAGAGATTTTCTCATAAAATTTCACATCTCTAGAAAACAAAATAGTATTGTTATCAAGACTCCACAATTTATAACCTTTTTTCTCATTTGAGTACCCAAGAAATACACATTTTTCAGCATTACTAGAATATTTATTTGTGTTATTTAATATTATACTAAAGCAAAGACAATAGAACACCCTAATATGACTCAAAACAGGTTTAAATCCATACACAAGCTCATAAGGAGGTTTCCCACTCAGAATAGAAGAAGGTGTCCTGTTAATCAAATAGGTAGCAATTAGAACACATTCAGTCCAGGACCTAAAGGCATCCCACATTGAAACATTAAAGCTCTAGCAACATTCAAAAGTTGTCTATGTTTTCTTTCTGCTATGCCATTTTGTTGAGGGGTGTAAGCACAAGTAGTTTGATGAACTATACCAGTTTTACTACAAAAACCTTTCATTTGAATGTTAACAAACTCAGTTCCATTATCACTTCTAAATGTTTTTACCACACACTTGAACTGAGTATTTAAAAGACTAGTAAAATGTTCAATATTCGACTTGTGTTTCATAAGAAACACCCAAACAGCCCTGGAATAGTCATCGACCACAGCCAGGAAAAAATTATAGCCCTACAGTTCAATTGATTACTTTATGTAAATGAGCAATCAAACCGATAATGAGTTTGACAAATACTAACCGTTGTGTTTATGTCAGCATGATTAGTGCTGTGGCTAGATCCAACAAAAATCTCCTTAGAATTTACCTTGAACAATGTTTTTGAATTGGTAAAAAGTGAGAGAAGAATAATGACGCAGACCTATCATGAAAGTATTTATTCTGTTTTTTTAATCTAACATATGTTGTTCCAGTTTTAATCATACAGATTATGTATATACTCTATTTTTTACATATTAACATACATTTTCAATGAATCATAGCAGAGCTCCATTTAACCCATAACTTTGTTCTTACATGAAGTATATATTCTTATGTACCAGGAACTTGCATCTATTTGTGTTCTTCAGGAAAAAGAGTTCATCCGGATTGTGTTCTTCAGGAACAAGAGTGTATGTTATTATAAGGTACTTGAGAATAGTATGATTAACATGTGAAGTAAAGAATCTACCTCTGTAGATGCCGGAGCATTAAGTTGTTATGGTAACGGTGTTCCAAGTGCAAATAGATGAGCTATAAGTAGATTAAGTTTTTTATCCAATTCTTCAATCTTCAGGAAGAGGGCCTTAACTTGTTCATTTTTTTTGTCCCTAAGAAGTCTCTCCTCTTTGAGTTCGAACTCAAGTTTTTCCAATTGACCAGCAGTGTTGTTGGATCGATCCTTGAATTTTGTACAATTAACATAATGTAGTTAGATGCTTTTTAATAAAGTACATAAATAGGAAAGCATGCAGACCCTATTGATTCATTATCTCTTAATTAGTTATTCATTATTAATATATCACATAAAGACCCTATTGATTAATTTTTTGATATGTTATACACAAATTAAAGACATCTAAAGGGAAGAGTGGAACACATCATGTCTTTAGTGGATATAAACAAATTACCATTTCTAGCAAAGTAGCAGATTCATGACATCAACATTCTTCTATTCTTCTATAGGGGATTTAAACTACAATTTCTTTATTTTGTACCCCTCTAACATGAACCTATAAAAAATATTGGAAACATTCCTATATATGTCCTCTAGGATCATTTCCTAGCTAGTAATGACCAGAGTAACATAAATTAATTCTTAGCTATTAATATATCACATAAATACCCTATTGATTAATTATTTTATATGTTATACACAAATTAAAGAAATCTAAAGGGAAGAGCGGAACACATCATGTCTTTAGTGGATATAAACAAACAGTTCACAATTTCTAGCAGTGTAAGAAGAAAGGAGGTTCACCAGTTCACTAATTTAGCATGCTCCCACAGTCATTTAAGAAGGTAAATAACTAATTTAGCATAAAATGAATGGGTTGAAATGAATGGAGAGGATTTCTGCAATATATACCCCTTCCTAATTAATTCTGTATGAAACGAAATTTTATCGATCTGTAACTGTAACTGTACACAAATACATGGATCCCAACTTAAACGTGTATCAATAATAAACAAAACAAACAATTTTATGAAAACATATTGTAATTAATGAAACGGAATAACTTGACAATTACCGTTTTCTGGACTGATTGGTCTCCCAAATCACATGGAACTTCTGAAGAATCGCTAGCGCGATCTGTTGAAGCTCCATGGAAGATGTAAATGATATGGATGAGAAAGAAGACCTGGTTATTCGCTGGAGGAGTTTAACTGGAAATTTTCTAATAAAGTGAGAGGGAAAAGTATATGATGAATCGATAATAAGTAAATTTAGTTCAAAATTATGGGTGTAATTTGAACTAATGGTGGGAAATTCAAATTTTTTGGTGAAAATTTTTAATTAAAAGGAGGGGGGGATTGTTCAAACTGATAATAAAACCCAAAATTAATATAAACAATATGTATATTAAACATAATTAAACCTAAAATTAAACATAAACATAATAATTAATTAATTAAATGTCTCCACGTGGCTCTTCCGGCGGGTTCTTCTTCAAGATGAACTTCATCATCCAGTTCGTAAAAGTCTTCAAGTCACTCTTCTTGTGGGTTTGCAGGTTCTTCTTCAAGATGAGCTTCATCCTCTTGAGGTGTTGAAATAATGAGATTGTGAAATTATACGAGTACATCAATTACGGTTGACATAACTGTGATCCTTTAAGCAGATCTGGACGACAATCGGAGTTAAAAGCCCTAACAAAATTATGTTTTAATATTAATTTTATTATTTTCTTTTAGATATAGTAAACAAGATTTTAATAACACGTGCTTTGTAGCCGTGATAACGCAACTACAAAAAACGGTGACATTACTAAAACACAACTTACATATGAAAATGATAAATTACTATGCAATTCAGAACAAAAATACGAAAAGACCGCCATGTTGCGAATTTCTCATGTATAATAATTTTGTTTCCAAAAATATTAAATGACGTCTAATTGGGATGGTGAGGAGCAATTAGGACCAACCAGACTAATGAGGACTAAATACTGACAATTAGCATCATTTAGGATACTTTAGTGAAGACCAGTTATGGTCAATTAATATGGTCAATGAATACGAATTAGGACCAATTCAATGAGAAGGCCGATTATGCTCATAAGACCGATAAGGACAGAGCATGAAGGAAGTGACTAATGAGGATCGATGATCAAGTATGGACCAATTAGGACTAATTGGGGCCAATTAGTTTGAATGAGGACCAATGATACTAATAAGGGTAAATCAGGGTTAGTGATGGTCGATTAAGACCAATTAGGTACAATTAGGGTCAATGAGGACCCATTAGGACCAATGATGGTCGAATATGCTCGATTAATGAGGATCGATGATCAAGTATGACCAATTAAGACTAATTGGGGCCAATTAGTTTAAATGGCCACATAATTTGACAAGGACATCAAAGCTAAACAAGAAAAGATCAGACTGTCAAAAAACCTTAAAATGCCATACTCCTTAGGAAGTTCAGAGATATTATCATAGGGGATGGGCAAATCCTGAACAAGCAAATTTAATGACTGCTAATCAGTTATGCGATATGATGTCCAGGGTTGTTCAAGAGGATGGTGAATTTAAACTGAAGGAAAAGATAGATGCTGATGAAAGGCAGGAGAAGATAAAAAGGGAAGAAGAGATACAGATGATCCTAGAAAACCCTATGATAGAGGAAGAAGAACTTAATCTTCTCAAATGCTATTTCATTAAGATGAGGGGGGAGGACCCAAAAAAGATCAATCCTTCTGGTATTAATAGCTTGAGAATCTTATATTCAAATACCATACTTGAACAAAACAAAATCTCAAAGGTTACAGGTGAACCAATACCACCAGGTGCATTTTCTGATCTGAATAGAACCCTAGACTCACAGCAACCCAAGAACTAGTAGACCTATAAAGCCTCCTAAACATGTAACATTAAAGCCTCTTCCACCAAAGTTTAGAACATACAACTTCACACCCTTTATACCACAACCTAGAAGTGGGCATACTCTTTCATCTCCATATCCTCACCTAAACAAACCCCCAAAACCCTCATCTCCACCCAAGTCACCAGAAAAACCACCCACCAAGAGAATGAAGTCAGTGGCTAAGAAGGGAAAAGGAAAAGTGATCAATGAGGAGGATGAATACAGAGATGTCTATGCTGAAAGGAGAAGAATCATCTCCTTGAGGTATGATAATGAAGCGAAAATATACCTATTCACAACCAGTTCAGATTAGGTACTAAAGTTTATAGCTGAAGAAGCTATGTACAACCTCACTGACCATGAGTTGGGTGATGTTAGACAGTTACGTGGTGATATGAAGGGTACGTGTTCACAAGAGGACTCCTTAATGCTAAGGATAAAGATGTATTTGGATGACTTATACGGGGAAGTAGATGAAGCCACACAACGCAGCATTGACAATCCTGTTTCGACACTTGAAGTTGATAAGGATGGAAATTTGGTAGTCTATAGAGCTGATGGGTCATTCACAACGCATAGTATAGTTCCAGATCCAGAATGGAGCCAGGCTGACAAAGACCGAATCCATTTAATAATGATAACTAACACGCTTCATGTGGTTAAGAGAAAACAGGTGACCAACTGGGAGTATAAGAAAGAAACATGCATGTATCACATTTTCACCAGTAAACATGGCGAGACAATTAGAAGCTTAGAAGATGCTCTAAATGGGCTTTCTGAAGCTGAGATACGAGATATTATCAGGATTGGTGATACTGAGAGCAACATAATGACACAGACCTTTCATGAAAGTCTCCTATTTCACAAGGCCAAATTTCAGTTACAAGTTATTGAAGAGGAGAACAAGATGGGAACCGGATGAACTTGGCTGGAAGAAGAGTTGATCCCTGTATTTGTGTACTATTGCATAAGTTATTCCAGTTTGTATGTTAACATGATAGTTGTTACAGTTTTATTCATACACTTTTCACCTATAATAACATACACATTTTCAATGAATCATAGCAGACCTCCATTTCACTCATAACTGTGATCTTACATGAAGTATATATTCATATGCTATGTTAATTAGTATATGTTGGCATTTTGATATAGTGGGATGATTTGATTTATAAACAGGATAAATTTTACTTCTAAATTAGAAGAAGAACAAAACCGGATGAACTACAATTCCTTAGGAAGAAGAGTTCATGAGGATTGAGAGAAGATGAACTAGAGTTCTTCAGGATGAACCGGATAAACTAGAGTTCTAAAGTTCTTCAGGATGGTTAACCAGTTTCATCTATAATAACATACACATTTTCAATGAATCATAGCAGACTCTATTTTACTCATAACTGTGATCTTACATGAAGAATATATATTCATATGTTATGTTAGTATATGTTGACATTTTGATATGGTGGGCCGGATAAGATGATTTATAAACAGGATAAAGTTTACTTCTAAATTAGAAGAAGAACAAAACTGGATAAACTACAATTCCTCAGGAAGAAGAGTCCATGAGTATTGGGAGAAGATAAACTAGAGTTCTTCAAGATAAACCGGATAAACTAGATTTCTAAAGTTCTTCAGGATGGTTAACGAGTTTTCATCTATAATAACATACACATTTTCAATGAATCATAGCAGACCTCCATTTCACTCATAACTGTGATCCTACATGAAGTATATATGCATATGCTATGTTAGTATCTGTTGGCATTTTGATATGGTGGGATGAGATGATTTATAAACAGGATAAATTGTACTTCTTCAGTAAATTAGAAGAAGAACAAACCGAATGAACTACAATTCCTCAGGAAGAAGAGTTCATGAGTATTGAGAAAAGATGAACTAGAGTTCTTCAGGATGAACCGGGTAAAATAGAGTTCTAAAGTTCTTTCAGGATGGTTAACCAGTTCACAATAAAATCTATTTGCAACAATCAAATTTAGAATAAAATCAACTTTAATGATTGAGATAAAATCTACCTGTATAATTAATGGGGTTAACCAAAACAAAACAGGAGGAAGAGTTAACAAAAACTTTTATATATATATATATATATATATATATATATATATATATATATATATATATATTGATCTATATACAAAGATTTTCATCAGATCCTATACAAAGATCTATCTAACTAACTAAGACCTAGCATCCGACATATAGTCTTCATCATCAAAGAAGTTGCTACTGTTGCTGTTGTCATTAGGAAACAACTTTTGACCAGGCGGCAATCTCGGTCCCAACTTGGAGGTGTAAGTGGAATCCCTGTTCCGGATTAAATACACATCCAGCTCTCTCTCCCCCTCTGGTCCCTGGAGATGAGGTTTCATATCCCCTACAACTTCGGCAGTGATGAAATCAGCGTACTCAAGCCCGTATGTGATGGACAGAGGTGGGATCCTTTAGTAAATGAGGAAATAGCCAATCGATGTGTGGTTTAGGTATTGCACCATTTGATTCAGATCATGACAATCAAATGTGCGAATGTCGACATAGTCGACATAATCTACCTTTCCCTTCCACACATCCTGGCCGGCGGCATTCCGGTGGAAATCGCCGCAGTGATGGATCTTGAGGGTGAACCTCCGACCACCTGTAAAAAAAACCCAAATGCAGAGTAGAGAGTAAGTAATTAAAAAACATAAAACCCTAAAAATAAAAACATGCAGCCATTTTTGAGTGAAAATACACTTACGGGGAGTCTTGCCGTAGTAGGACGCTGGTTCATTAACACCCCTAATGCTTCATTGTTTACCAAAGGCAACCATTGATCGATCGAAGTTTTTTTCTTGATGATTAGGAGTTTGTACAGATGATTTTGGTGGCAAAAAAGTGGAAATTTAAAGGCAGACAAGCTACACTACCAGCTATGGTGGGAAGAAGTGGAAAGGTCAGGCCACGATAACCGTGTATATTTTTTACCTTTACCACGCAAATCATGTTTTTAACGTGTCTATTTATTACCTTTAGCAACGCAAATTTTGTTGATCAATTATTGTTTATGTGATGGAAGTAATTAAATAAGTTCTGGTTAAAATATAAACAATTAACACTTCTGTCTCAATGGTTCTTCTTAATCTTGTAGTGTGTTCCTTTCTTTTGACTGACCAAGGTTCAAGCCCTGTTTGCTACAATTTATAATTTTTGGATTGTCTGATAGTGGATGACATGATTTATAAACTGGATAGATTTTACTTCTTCAGTAAATTGGAACAAGAACAAAACCGTATGAACTAGAATTCCTCCGGAAGAAGAGTTCATCTGGAATGAGAGCAGATGAACAGAACCGGATGACATTTTTAGACAACAGTTTCACTGCCTTGGCGGACTGAGATGATTTATAATTAAACAGGATCAATTTTAGTTATTCATTAGAGAAGAAGAAGAATAAAACCGGATGAACTAGAGTTCTTCAGGATGATTTATAATTAAAAAAAAAAACCAATTTGCAACGGAAAAATTAAAATTCATGTATTTTTCCGGAAGAACATTCATTCCGGATGAATGTTTATAACCTTCCGGAACATTACCTTTCGCCACTCATATAATTTCATACCGTGACCATTCGTCATCTACTATTTTGTCACACAACCTAATAACAGTGGCCATATCTACTAGCTTTTAGCCACATAACTAAGTAAAAAGCATGACCATTACTCACATTTAGCCATGCATAATATATACTTAATAGTTTTGTTTTTTTTTAATTTACTAAGTAATAAAATCTACTCTTCTGTCACAAAACATTATTTAAGTGTGGTCATACATTCCTTTGTGGTCACACGAATAAAAAATCATAAAAATTCTGTGCCCGTTTGGTGCATTTCGCCACTCTTTTTTAAGCGTGGCAAATAAGTGCCACATGTTTTTGTAAAATAGTGGCTAAAGCCACTTCACCTAATTGTTGTTGTCACATAAACAAAAAAATACGTGGCTAAAGGGTCCAAAGGCTATATATTTGGCTACGGGTACAAAATATGTGTGGCTAAAACTAGTATTTTTTTTACCTTTTGCCACGTTTTTTTCAAAACAGCGGCTAGGTGTTTTCGAAAAAAACGTGGCTAAAGCCACTTTTTGACGTAATGAGACTATTATGTTTATTTACTTTGACCGGTTTATGTTTGAATCATGATATTTCTTCTTATGCTAAGAAATTGGTTGGTTAAGAATTATCGCAACATTTAATTAGTGTTATGTGCATCTACATAATCATCGCGCCCTAACGCGTTCCACCGTCGACCGGGATGTGACAGCGGTGTAACCATTTTGCGACGACATGTTGTCGCCACTGAGCTGGGAAAAAAATTGGCCACTCCCCGAAAATTATTCGAGACGATATATTGTCGCAACTAAGTTCTCATTTTACGTTTTCCATTTATGAACCTTTATTGAAGCTGGATAAAAATGGAAACAACCTAGTATTTAGTGGGGTAAAACTGGAACCCAACATTAATTTACCTACATTTTACATAAAATGTGCAGGTCCATGTGCGACGACATGTTGTCCTCAATTCTGTATTTTCAAAAAATAAATAAATAAATTGTTTTTCCTCTTCACGATAATTATGTCATTGCCAGTAGCCTTTCAAAAAAAATCTCATTGCCAGTTCTGTATTATATATATTTTTTAAATTTCTATTCATGATTTTCGAGACATGTCATCGCTATTGACCGGACAACAATGTTGAGGGCAATGGCAACAACTTTTTCGTGTAAATATGACGAAACAATGGCGGCGAATAGTTGGTGCGACATGTCGTCATCATAGCTTTTTGCGATGACATGTCAGTTGCGAAATCTTTTTTGCAACACATGTCATCACGAAAGGGGGTCCACATGTCGTCCATAGAGGTACCTTTTCTTGCAGTGAATCGGTAAGAGCAAGCCTTTTTAACATATAAAAGTGAGAGATGAAAGAGTTGTGATCAAATAGAAAAAAGCCAAATGCGAATATAAATTAGTCCATCCCGGTTTATCCTCAAGCCTCAGGCCTTATTTTTTGTTTTTTTATACGATTGAATCGGCCTTGATCCAATGGCTCATAATTAATGTCTTCATGATGAAATGCCAAATGACGAACAAATTATTTGATTGTCTCCGTCATTTATGCTCATGAATTCATGGTTCAACCTTTAATATCTCACCAAAGATATATCAACCATTTCTCAACCCTATGAAAACGTTCATCTTTTACATACGTACTCTTCATAAAACTCGTTGAATACCAACAATTTGACCAAATATCAACCATTTGAACACCTGTACATCAACGATCGTACAAAAGTAACATACAGAATATATGTTTAGGCTACAAAGAAACGGTTGTGTGCGGGAGGGAGTCTCGCTGAAGAAAAACTTGTGCGATGCTGTCGAGAGCAGCAAGAAATGCATATTCATGGTGGTGGGCTAGCCACATCAGGACCAAACAATCAAAATGGCTAGACCAGAATCTCCTAGGTAGGTTCTCTTTAGATCGTAGCGCTATTTTTTCAAGTTTTGACTTCCATCTATTTAAATCCCATGGGGGCCAAGACGATTTCCGTTATCCCTTGTATATACTGCATTTAGATTTCAGTGGTGGTCGGAACCAAAACCTTTTAGTTGGAGGGTCCAACTCGTGTTTTTATTAATTTTATTAACGTAAAACAAAAAAAATGAATCAACAAGATAATAGACTTCAAAAAAAACTAAGAATGATATTCATTATATATTTTTATGTCGATTAATAGATATGGAGGAGAAGGTAGAATACATACTCAAAATTATCACCGAGGATGGAGACTCATTCCGGGTTAGGGCGGAACAGTACTACGAGAAAAGGCCCGAGCTTGTAAACTTTGTGCAAGACACTTTTCGAGGATATCGAGCATTAGCAGAAAGATATGATCATTTGTCAAAGGATCTACAAAGCGCTAATCGAACCATTGCAATGGTCTTTCCTGAAAGGGTACACATGTCATTTGATAATGAAGAAGAACATGAAGATTTCGCATCAAGTTTTGATGAATATGAGAACATGATTCCTGCAAATGCACATATACCATTGCCACCCAAACAAAAGACGCTTCCTAAGATGGAAAGTGTAGTCCAATCCATGCTCAAGAAAAAGTCCAAAATGCGCACAAAGATGATGTCAAAAAATGGACTATTGAAAATAGGTGTTGATAAAAATGCTTCAAAGGTTTCCAAAATCTCAGGGTTGAGTATAGATGAGGCCAATGACGAAATCCATAAACTTCAAAAGGATATATTAGAGTTTCAGACAGAAAAGGAGTTTGTAAAGAGTTCATACGAGAACGCATTATCTAAGTATCGAGAAATCGAAAACAATATCAATGAGATGCATACTAAAATTAGCAATTTGCAACATGAGTTTGCAGTTGGCGAGGCGATGGGTGATCAAGATGCTCAAACCCTAATGTCAACTTCTGCGTTACATACGTGCAAAGAAACCCTTCATCGGTTAAAACATAAACAAAAACGGTTTAAAACCGAAGCAGTTGTGGAACACAATAGGGTTAATGAGATTAGAAAAAAGTTTGAGGCTCTAATAGCACGCGATTGTAATGACATAGACTCCAAGAAGTTGGAACAAACAAGTAAACATGTCAAGGATAAAAAAGAAAAGACAGAAGACGAAGATTTGAAAAGTTGTGAAGAAAATGGTGCACTGGTTCAACAAGAGCATCTTCATGGTCCAAATAGGGGTAAAGCAGAAGGAATTGATTGTGTAGGATTGGTTAAAATCCAAGAAACAAGAAAATTTGACCAAAAAGATAGTGAATATATTGAAGACAAAAAAACAATGACTAAAGATGAAACTCATAGAACAATTGAGGAAATCACCATATCTGAAGTAGCTGATAAGATTGAACAACTTGTTGGTAAGGTGATCACTTTGGAGACCGATTTAGCATCTCAAACCGCAATTGTAATGAGGCTGCGGTTTGAAATCGATGAGCTCCATGAGCATGTTCAAAGCTTAGAACAAGAAAACAGTAACCATGTTGATGAATCAAATAACAAGAACATCAAGATCAAGAAGCTAGAGGAAGAACTAGAGAGAATTCAGATGCTTGATAAAAAGATTGAAGAACAGAATGTGCAGATGGAAAATAGTCTAGATAAAGCAAGTGTTCGTCTCGATAAGTTGTCTAATGATCTTTTGATTGCAAAACCAGATGATCAAAACAGTCAAGAAGATGACGTGATTTTCAAACCGGAAGAGAAAGAACCGCGAAAAATTTGGAGATTAGAAGAAAAAGAGAAAGAAAACCAAAGAAAAGATAGTGATGACTTAGAGGCTTTTGTAAAGGAGCCTAATGAGAAAGATGAAGGTGATCATCATCTAAAATTTACTAAAAGCAAAGTTATAAGAGAAGATCAAGATGTTCATTGCAATGGTGAAGAAGATAAACCCAATTGGAATCTAATATTGACACATGGAATAGAGGATAGAGAGAGAATGTTATTGGAAGAATACACTTCAACACTAAAAACCTTCAAAGAAATAAAACAAAAGCTCAATGAATCTGAAAAGAAGAATCGCGTAACATCTTTCAAATCTGCAGTGCAGATGAAGATGTTGAGAAGTTCAAATGACTCAAAAGATGATGAAATTAGATCCTTACATGAAAAATTAAAAAAATTGGAAGCAAAAATAGACTTTCAAGTAAAGAAAGGTCTAGAAAGGAAAGAACTCGACACAATTACAAAAAATGGACTATTTATGAAAGGTTGTGATATGATTGATAAAGGAACACAAGATTGGATTCCTGGTGGAACAGAAAGCGAATTCGAAGTTGACGAAGCTACAGAAGTTGAACTAACAAAAGCTTCAAATGCGATTGATGAAGGAACAAATAGAATAACAGAACTTGTTGAAAATGCACATTTTGAATTACAGAAAGCTAAAGATTTGATAAACGTAGGAACCGAAGAAAGAAAAGAACCTGGTGAAACCATAGAATGTGAATCAATGAAATCGACAGATTTGGTTGATGAAGGAAGACAAAGAAGTAAAGAACTTAATGAAACTACAGACTTCGAACTAAAGAAAGTTTCAAATTTAGTTGACGAGCGAAAACATAGAAGTAAAGAACTTGATGAAACTACAGACTTTGACCAAAAGAAAGCTCCAAATTCTCTTGATGAAGAAGTACACAAAATAAAACAAGTTGATAAAATTACAAACCACGAATTGAAGAAAACTCCGGATTTGATCTGTAAAGGAACACTAAGAAGAAACGAATGCGTGGATGGTGTAGATGAGGCTCATGAAAGTTTAGAGATTGAAGAGGAGATTCGCGCAGAAATCGAAGATTTACGGAAAGAAAACTTAGAGTTATGGTTAAGGTTTAGTACCTCATATCATCAAATCAATAGGTTTCAGGATTCATTCCATGATTTACTACAAGAGATAAAACAAGTGAAAGAAAAGACACCTGAACATGGTGGCGGTAAACAACGACACCATAATCATCAGGCTGCTTATGCTTTCGATATCCGACCTTTATATCGACATTTGCGAGACATGCAAACAGAAATAACTTTGTGGCTGGAAAAGAGTGGAATATTAGAGGATGATTTGCAACATAGGTTAACATCACTTTCTGATATTCAAAATGAATTATCAGACTTGACTAACGATGTTCTAAAATCTAAAACCACCACCACGAACATACCACGCAATAACTATCAAGCTGTACAGTTTCAAGGTGAAGTTCTCAACATGGAGCAAGAGAACATTAAGGTTATAAAAGAACTTAGAGAGGCATCTGAAAGGGTCAGAATACTTCAGTTTGATATAGAGAAGACTTTATCAAAGTTGGATGAGCAACTAGGTGAGATAAACAAGTCACACTCTAGATCAAGGGTTGCTTTTAAATCTATCATTTTTGGGTCTAAGTTAAGGAAAAAGCATAAACATTCATTGTTTACATGTATGAGTCCCTCGCTACAAAGACAATATAGTAATTTTCAAGAATTACCACAACCTAGAGAAGATAGTAGTTGAGTGTAGAACCCTCTTGATTAGCAATTTATATATAGTTATACTTTTGTCTGCATTTATAATATTCTTTAGAAACTTTATAAAATGCATTCATATTGTTCGACAACGGCGAAATTATTTTTCGAGGCAACACGTCAAAAACTTTACCTATCATAGAGTTGATCTTTGGCGGCATAGCGATTCTAATAAGTTCAGCTAGTCATGTTGTTTGGCACAGAGATAACAAAGTTGGACCTCTACTGTTAAGATTGTCGCACCAAGTATGAAGCCTCATAATATAAGCCCGTGAAGCAGTGATATTCAGCTTAATCAGGCATAAGTTACTCAAGGAAGATTTTTAGAAACAATCAATGTCAAGCTAAACATTATGATGAAACACATGGGATTTATAATTTATGTTGTTTAGCTCTTAATAAATTTGATTTTTATCGCGTTTGCTCGATCCAATAATTTCAACAAATTGTTGGCTCCAAACCAAAAGGCTCTATTTTCCTTAGTGAGGGCTAAAAATGAATCATGTTACAATGGTACATGTCAGTCAGGGCAGACAGTCGAGTACAAAAACGTACCTTTATTTGTAGCAAACGGGCTCATATATCCATATATAACATTTACAAGCTTTAAATACAACTTTAGAGGCATAGATTATAAATTTAATGCATGTTTACAACTAAAAGGCTGTACATTTCTCTCTCTATATTAGAAGTCTCAATCTCTCTCTCTCTCTCTCTCTCTCTCTCTCTCTCTCTCTCACACACACACACACACACCTTCACCGATTGTTTGATGAAACCTACTGTCGCTCTCCGACAATTAATCCACCGCCGCTCTCATCCTTTGACAAACACACTGCCGCTTTTAGGGGTGAGCAAAAAGTTGGGAACCCGAAAGTCCTGAGATCCTGAACCGAAAACTCCCGAGTACCTGACCGATTAATAAATACCTACTTTTTATCTCGGTACCTAGAAAAGACCCAAATGGGGTTGGTCTCGGTCTCAGTTTTGACCAAGAACCTCTCGAGATCCCAAAAAATCCTTGGCCCAATTTAAAGCCTAAAATAACTAAAGGTAAATGAAAACAGGCGGCCCTAACTAGAAGAAACATCACATTCAAAATATGTGACCAGAGGGAGACATCGATTGAAATTTTGCAACATCAACATACCCATGTGCTCTCTATCGATCATCTCCATCTGCTTTCAATCTCATCGATCTTCTTCCCTCTCTTTCTCCTTGATATCGAAGGGTCTTCATGGTACAGGGGCATTGGGCATGTGAGATCAGTAGCACGGGTCGTGCCTGTCAGATATCAATCAGCACGGGTCATGTTGGGTCAGGAGTACGGGTCGTGCCTATTAGAAGCAAAGTCAACTTTCTAGAAGAGTGCTAGAGTTTGACACGGGTCGTGCCCAAGGCCAAAAATCATAAAGTTGTCATTCTTCTTCATATTTTCTTCATATTTAGCTCATTTTGTAGTTTTGACCTGGATTACACTAAAAAATTAAAAGAAAACAATTTTCTAAAATGCGGGGAATATTGATATAAAAATGTATATATATATATTTAGCGCATGTCACCATCCCCGCGATCTAACCGAATGCACTAGTGGCCTTCTTCAAAGACTTTTCTATTCCTTTCCTCTCTCCCTCCTTTGCACGTTATCACGGGCAAGCGTCTGGTTTTCCTCCAATAAGGCCGACACTGTTAGATATTGCATGTCCTAACCCGACAAATCTTGAACCCAACCTGGTTATGACCTTTAAGAGTTACACTGGATGCAACGAACACTAAGTCTGCTTAATAAGTTAACCGGCAAAAAAAAAAACGGAAAAGTCCAATTAAATATATTTATACTAGTTATAAATTATATAATATTATTATTAATTGAGTTAATTACATTTTGCGTCCCTGATGTTTGTGCATTGTTGCCACCTGAGTCCATTTTTCAGATTATTAACATATTTCACCTGATGTTTGTGTTTTGTTACCAAGTGAGTCCTTAGGACTAACGGAGATTAGATTTTTCTGTTAAGTGGAAGGGTATATAAGTTAATTTACAGATCAAGGACTAGTTTTATAAATTGATAAAGTTAACTAATATCAGGGTTGTTTTGTAATTTATGTAAAATATATAAAACATAAAACCTTCTAATTCCAAACCCTAGCCATGCCTCTCACCGCCTTCCATGTTTGATCCCACCCAAACTCGGTGGTCCGCCGGCGATCGCTCAGCCATACATGGCTGATACGACGTTAATTCTCCAATATTTTCGAATTGAACGCTTGTCGACGATACAAATGTTGTCTTTAACAGCAACCAATACTTCGGCATGGGGGGGGGGGGGGGGGGGGCATCCTTGTTCCGATCAATCCTCCGGTCAATTCATCTGATTCGTTTAAAACGGTTTATGAAACGTGAAGGAAGCTCTTGGCATGGGGTTCAGTTGTTCATAGACGGGTGAGAAATTCTTCGGCGAATTGGCGGGTTATTTGGATTTGAGATGTGGGTGGGGAAGCGGAAATGGGGTGGGGTAAGGGGTGGCGTGGAAGGATTTGGAAAAATGGTGGCGTGGTGGTAGATCTGAGATGGGTTTACAACACCAAACCGACAAATACAACGTCGATTTCCAGGTAGGTGTGTACGGTGGTGGTTACAGTAAACGAAGAAAAGGGCTTCAATACTGATAAAAAATGATTAATTATCTCAATTAGTTTCAGAGATTGTTTAGATCGACATCTTCATCGATTTCTAATAATTTGTAGATGAGTCGGGTTCTTGTCAGGTGATTCCGTAGCCACGCCGGAAAACGTGATTAATTCCTTTTTCTCTAACCTTTTTAGAACCCCAAATTGGTTTTCTTTATTTTCCATGAATCCATTTCCAGCTTATCGGTTTATTGTTTCAGTCCGAATGAATTTAGGAACTTGTCATCTAGGTTTGATAAAACTGGTTCCAGTCGGGCGTGGAGGGGTGGCGGTGGTGGGTGGTGTATTGTGGTGGTCGGTAGTTATTGAAGAACGATGATGATGATGAACGGTTTTATCAGTTTTTCTTACAAATTAAATAAATATTCCCTTAAAATTGAAGGAGTATAAAACTATTTATAAATTTTTAAAAGAGTAAATATCACTTTTGGTTTCCGAAGGTTTGCATATTTTAACACTTTTAATTCAATTTATGAAATTATAACATTTCAGGGCATGAGGTTTGATTATTTATTTGATACAAAACGCAGTAATTGACTTCCCCCAAAAAACACTATGTAACTCAGCCATTTTTCAAATAAATAAATGGGGAAGTCAATTACTGTGTTTTGTATCAAATAAATAAAAGGGGATGGTTAAATTATAAAAATTCCCCTCATTAATATCCTATTTGACTGATTTCAACCGTTAATTTGGATGAAAATTTAAAAAGTGATTAAAATTAAAAAAATAATCAAACCCCAGGTCCTAAAATGTTATAATTTCATAAATTGGATTAAAATTGTTAAAATGTGAAAACCTTGGGGACCAAAAGTGAAGTTTACTCTTTATAAAAGTAGTCCCTTGATCTTGGTTATTTTACAGAACTAGTCCCTGATCTGTAAATTTACTGAAATACCCTTCCACTTAACAAAAAAATCTAACCTCCGTTAGTCGTAAGGACTCACTTGGCAACAAAACACAAACCTCGGGCGAGATTTGTTAATAATTTGAAAAAGGGACTCAGGTGGCAACCATCAACAAACCACAGGGACGTAAAATGTAATTAACTCTTATTAATGAGATTAATAATAAGAGGCGAGCGAGATTCAAATAAAAGTTATTTTATTTAAATTCACAGTCGAGCTATTCATTAGTGAATTTTTTCACTAACGTTGGCTCGTGGGCAATGGGCTTGAAAGTTCGAAGGGGCCCGACAAGGATTTCTGATAAAATATATATTAGATGATTAGGGATCAAACCCTATCACCTAATAATAACTTCGTCGGCCGAAAAAAGAAGAAAGGAGGGGAAATCCTCCCCCCCCATCCACCATCGAACACCCCATGCGGGTTTCGCAACTCCGCCTCCGATCTCCGGCACCGGGTCTCCTCCGGTGGCCACCTTTACACAACCATATCTTGGTGGTTGATGTAAGTCCGGGTGCTCCGTCAGTCAACGCCGGTAGACGACCTAATAGACTACAGATCACCATCAAATATGCCCCAAGACGCTGCCCGGTTCCTCACCATTCTCCGTCGGAAAACCAACAGAAGTCAACCGTGATGTCCCGCCGTAGCACGTCTTTGCTCTGCCGTATTGCCACCTCCTTGCGTCGTTCAAGTTACCAACCAAATAATATACCGTTGCGAGTCACTTGCTACTTCCTTTACCAGTTGCAAAGCCCATCCACGATATCTGTCGTAACGGGTCATTAGTTCTTAACGACTCGTTATGAGATCTATGCCCTAACGGGTCGTTACATTGTAGCGGCTCGTTATGTGTTCGAAAGTTTGGCATTCGGTATAACGTTGTGTTTCGTCTAGCATCAGTTCATTGTAACTCGGTATCTCGGACGTCTGTTCAGCACTGCCAATGTATATCTAAACTTGCTATTAGTTTAGATTTATTTTATTGTCAATATCTATGTTTGCGTGTAATTGGTTGACCTGATCCAGATGATCATATTGGAACGTGTCTACGTGTGTAATTATTTATTAAGAGTTTTATATACATTATATATATATATATATATATATCTATACTACTATATAATACATATTGGTCCTGGGGGTATTTTTGTCATAAAATTCCTTAATTTTAAGACGCGTACAAACGATTATGCAATATGTACAAGTCTTTGAAGCATCAAAACTAAAGCATGTAAAGCAATCAACTAAATACGTTTAAAAATAAAGGTTAATATAGTAAATTACCAAGTTTAACACCTGCAAGACGCCTAAATCTCTATATGCATTTACTCTGCCTCGATCATCCTCCCACACGCCTCCGCCTCGATCACTCCTCCCGCCGCCTTCGTTAACCCCGCTCTCCACCCTCTCTCCCCTTCGATTGGCCATCCGACTAATCTCTTTATCATCTTCGTTCAACCGCTATGATTGTTTATTGGAGGGCCAAGATCGAGGGTCGTTCAAACGGATTGCCAAAAGGATTCAAAAACTCTATAAATTGAAAGCGTCCTCGCTATGTTTCCATTTACCGATTCACAGATCCACGATTCAGAAGGCCTCAAGGATTTAGGTTCATTTTATCTCCGTACAAGGGTTCGTCTGATCCTCGCTGATTGGGCTAGAAATCGGAAACGACGAAGATGTCAGAAAGGAACGGTGAGTTGTTAATCTTGTTCTTGATAGTTTTGAAATTGGATATGATTGGAGATGGATTAGGGTTTTGGACGGTGACTTCATCTTGATCTTTGTTTTTATTTTGCTCCTTTTTGCTTAGGTTCAACGGCTAATCTTTGTTTCTCGAATACAGAGAACAGTTCTTGTATCTATACACAGGTATGATTCTTGAGCTCTGTTGATTATGTAGATTTTATTCATGGATCTCTGTTTCCATTTCTTTACATCCACCATTCACGGTTCAATAAGGACAAGAGTAGCTTTGTGATTTTCTTGACATTTATGATGATTTCACTCATCACAGGTTCCTTTAAATTGGTTTAAAGTTATTAATGATTAATGATTCTGCTCTCATTTGACAACATACAAACTATGATTTGAATATTGAGCTTGGGAGAGATGATAAAGGTTATTTATGCTCCCTTTTGTTTAATACAATATACTATATTTCCTTTGGAGTGGATCTGGTCATCCGGATTTGTTTTGGTTGTGATAGATTTATATTGTTTGGATAGATTTAAATTGTTTGGAATTCATAGTGTTACTATGTTCATTATGTGGTTTGGATATTGGTTGTTATTGTTTGTTTGATAGCTCTTGCTCAATTTAAAAAAAAAATAGTAAGTTTGAATAGATTTGGGTCTTTAATCTACTTCATACAAACATGTGCAGGGTCATTGTTTAGAAGATGTGGGCGTTAAAGTGGAGTCGCATGCGGATGAGTCAATTCCAGAAGCAACTGAGGTTATTGGAACTTGAAAGTCAGGTGAGTTTTAGACTTGAGGTTTTCAGTTTCTCATTTTATATATAGGATCCTGATCAAATCTTAGGTGATTTCGATCACATAAACAAGGCACATAAACTATAGGTATAGAACCAGGTTGCATGAAGGAACATAATTATGTTCAGCAAACTCAATATTTCGAGAAAAAAATTAACAAGAAATTCATGTTACGGGTGACCAAATCTTTTGCAGGTTGGTGGTATGGTGCTATAGGGTACTTGGAATCATGTGATGCAAATGACACTTACTTCAGGTGCCACGAAAGCGGTGAGAAGATGTTTCTTTTTATTCCGTAATAC
The DNA here is from genome assembly GCA_039602395.1 of Deinandra increscens subsp. villosa. Classification (NCBI taxonomy): domain Eukaryota; kingdom Viridiplantae; phylum Streptophyta; class Magnoliopsida; order Asterales; family Asteraceae; genus Deinandra; species Deinandra increscens. The sequence continues at coordinate 38,474,388 of JBCNJP010000025.1, forward strand.
AATGTATCAAATTTAAATTTTATTTAAAAATGTTTGTGAGGGTCAGACTTGACCCTTTAACACCATCAATTTTCTAGCTTTAAAATGATATTGGTTATAAAAAGGATTCAAATTTAGATATGATAACAATGTGACAGATACGGTGATGCTGGAGTTCAAGTAGTATGTGTCTTGTAGAAATGAAGAACATGTTTTAAATAACTTGAAGAAGTATCAACTACTGAAGCAAGTCTTCTTAGTGACTTGGTTGTAATGGTGGCAAATTTGGAGGGTTGTATGGGCTGTGTTTTTTCATCATAAATCAGGAACTTTTTGGTGCAGGGCAATGGCTAGCTCTCTGTAAGTGTATCTAGAAGTTTTTAATTGAATTATGTAGGATGTGGATCCGTTGGTTATGGTTTCTACAGTTGTATTTTTATAAGTTCAACTGTTATTATATATGTGATTTGTAGTCATGTCTCTGTTAGTGTACTTTAGTGTCCCTGTTTAGGTTGTTAAGTGTGTTTAAAGGCTGCTATGATGTTGAAGGAAATTCCAAGTAATCAGGTCCCAAGCAAGTAAAAGCTCTACTATTGTCGTTCTTATGTGTTTTAAGTCTGCTCAAATACAACTGATGTGAGCATCAGAAACATTGTTGGTGATTTATAAAATTTCGTGGTAGGTTTTCGCCAATGGAATATGTGTCTTCTGCTGGTGTTTGTCAAGGACAAGCTGCTGCTGCTGCAAGTTTTGCTGCCGCTGCTACTGCAAGTATTGCTGCTGCTGCAAATTTTGAGGTATGTAACTCACAATCGTATGCTATACAAAATCGTTTAAGTTAACACTATCTTTGGATTTGTACATTTTGTATGTGATACTATTCAAATATTGATTTATAATCAAGTTGATATGCCTTGTTAAAGCATAGCCTTACACCTGGCAAATCAACCCCATGAGGTTAAATGGGTATTTTTTTTATAAACAGCCGGTCACTTCGGATCCTAGAAAGTAGAGATGTTGGAATGGCTAGAAATGGGTAAAGAATACATGGAGTTTTAAATGGGTCGGATACACGGGTAATTTGAGTTCTCTTAATCATTTCTCCTGCAGTATCTATAGTTGGCATAATTGAACTTTTCGCTTTTTAACCAGTAACTAACCACATGGCGCTGTCATAGATCAGAATTTTATTGTATTACCGGTTATCCAAAAGGATTTTACAAGTTGTAGATTAGAATTTTTATTGTATTAAAGGTTATCCCAAAGGATGTTACAAGTCGTAAATTTATAAACTTGACAGTTCCAATCCTTTTTCCTATACTATATATTTCATGGTCATTAATTACCATGTCTTGTCACTATAATTCAACATATGATATGAAGGTTAAAGATGAAATCTTACCGGATGAAACTTTCAATTTCTAAGACATAGATGGCAATAAGTGTAAAAATTAGGTAAATTATGTACTTCTGCACCAAAGAGAAGAAGATATACAATCTTCAAGACCATATATCCATTGGTGCTGGGTCAGGTTACAAGTTTTTAAAAGTGGAATATACGCTTGGGATTTCAAGTATCATCGTTGCTCAATAAAGAGATCTAGCCTATCTACTTATGAATGGTACATTTTGCTTTGATAACCATTATTGTGAAAGTTTATTCAAATACAGGTTGTTATACACTATTATATGATGTGGATTTTGTTTACCTAGACGTTTTTTTTTAATATTTACTTTATGCCATTTTGTGCATACCAACAACTTTAAACTCTTATCTTTGAACGGTAATATAATCTTGGAGTCGTTTAAACACAGGTTGTTATACCCTATTTCATTGTGTGTTAAGACCTGACTTTAATTTATCCATATATCAAAGTAGGGATGGGCTTAAAATCCTAAATATACTCATTTTACATTTGTTTTGATGTAGGCTGGAACTGTTGCAGCTGTAAATTGTTATTATGCTCATGTTGACCTAAATCAGAATTTCCAGAGATGGTGTTATTGGATGTTGGATCCGTAAGTATCTTTTTTCTTTTCAACATTATCTAGAATTAGCTTGTGTGACTTCAACTGTTAGTTGATTGTTTAAAACAAAGTTTTTATTTTTATTTCATATATAAGCTAAGACGTTCTAATGATATGGAGCAATATGCCAAGTGAAAGATTTCAATGAAATTTTTTTATGTGTTATATGATGATTCAGAATTACACAATTGATGTAATTTAAGCATATACTAAAAAGGAAATTTAAGCATCTGATTAAACAATAGATCTAGATTGATTAATATATTGTTAATCTTTTCTTTTTAATAAATATTAGTGGACTAATTTCTTTGTCATATAAATTCTCCCAATAGAGTCATGTCTACATAAAAATAGTTGTGATAACATAACTTCATTGGTAACGTGACACTTAAGATTTTACAACCATAACCTTCAAACTCTGTGGTACGTATTATTTTTCCTTTAGTCAAAGGAATTCTCGGATATATTTTTTTTAGTAATTCTACGTATTATTTTTATGTGGTCACTCCTCCGCATTACTTTCACTTTCACTTAAGCATACGTTTAGTTATAGATTCTTTTCAGTTTTCTGTCTACGGCTAATATGCCTAAAACGTTTTGATAATATTTTACTACAAAATTAGTGTGTGTCTGATTATTTCTTTCTTCCGTAGGGTACGGGTAGTGTCAGCTGTACTTAGCGAGTCTGATTTTTTTTATTATTGAATTATTTGAGTACTGAGTAATGTGCTGGTCTTATATTTCACCATTAAAGTTCTAACATTACCCACATAATTACTAACCTTATGATTAGCCTCCTAATATGTTTAGTTTTAGAGCTTTAAATTAGATTAAATATAAAAAAAGTGTACATGGTTATGATGAGGAACTTGTGATAGAGTAAAATTTGTGTGAAACGTAACTATTATTAATTTTGTTGCAAGTTTGTAAATCAACAGAACCTTTCCTGCTGCTTTCAGTGTTGACTTTTGATTTTAAACCTGGTAATTTCTATTGACTTTGTACTTAGATATTTGGGTCCAGAGTATGTCCAATTCAGTATGGAGGGCAGGGTGTAGATTATTGTGATTGAAATCCAGAACCACGGTCGGTGATCTTGCTGCGGGTCTTACTTTTTGAACCAACAACCAAACAATCGATCCAGCTACGATTGCCTTTGATTTCTTTTCCAGTTTTATTGTTTAAGAAGATGGTCATAGAACCACCATGGTATATGTATCAAGTGTTACTAAGAGCTAACTACTTTTTATAAACTCACGTTTTCTCTTAGCTTTTATGTGTTATTTTGTTTCTTTTAAACTCACTTTGCTCCTTCAGAGGCGTTTCAACAAGCTGAGTAAGGTTCTGTAGAGATTTAGCTTCTTCATTGAACTAAAAGTTTGTATAATGAGTAGATGTTGTTGTGGTAGTGACATGGATTTATTACTTTGAACAGATTTGTACAATTCCATTAGACATTGCTGGGAATAAAGGATATGACAATGAAGGCGATTGGGAATTCTTAGACACTTTCTCGGATCTGAAGTTGGCTCATGGTGAAAAAGGATCATAAGTCAACAATTATTGATGATTCGTGTAAGTAATTACTATTTAGTTTTTGGAAGATCAAGCGTACTAATCGTCGTGCTTTAGAACACATCCCTTACCTTCTTCAACATGCTCATAATCCTGTATGACCAATCTTAGATTCATACAAATAATTTATTTTGGTTACCATTAATCAACACTTCAGAATTTGGATACTGTATGCCAATTTTAATTATCTCACCAGGACCTTACTTGAATTCGTGGAAGTTTACATGTTTGGACAATTACCAGTTAAGGGTTATTTCTACATCCTTAAAATGTTCTTTAAAATGAAGTTTGTTGATTTGATTGTAGGCTTAGACCGATGGATTCTGAAGTTAAGCAACGAAAGGTTCCTATGCAAATAAAGAAATCAAGACCAACTCAGAAAGCTTTCCTTGAAGAGGTAATTGAGATTCGCACAAAGACGACATCAGTTCCAAAATCGTCCTCCTTTTAATAGCATGAATTTTCATAGATACTTATCTCTTTTGCTTCTTGAATCTTGATATTTATATTAGAAGGAATAGACACCCATGTGTACTTGTAAGATACCAAATGACTACAAACATGTAAGATATAATGTAAATTGTTCCTTTATTTGTACATTTTGGTAATTATTTATCTAAGGATAAAAAATGTTTGATATAAGTTTGTTAATAACGTGATTAATGGAGCTATAGAGATCCTAAATCTCCTCTTCTTTCAACAAAGCATAACAAGCAAGCACTGGTAATTTGGTTTTTAGTTTGAATTATATATGTTTTACTCTACACAAATCTACATTGATTTATCATGATTTTCAACTTTTTTTATCCATCTGTTAGTTCTCTACAAAAAAAAGTATTTTGTTACTTTATTGTAGCAAGAAGCGTAGAAGTTATGGTAGTGACAAAAATAGTGACATAGTCAAAGGTTGATTGTCGCTACCATTGCATCACACATGTTTTCCTCATTTTTTTCTTAATGAACAACTATCTTATAGCAAAGAATTTTAAATTGTCGTCGCACTACATCACGCTAACAAAAACGAATATCACGTTGTAATAAGTGATATGTGCACAACAAGTATTATGAAAATTGTGTACGGTGTCTTTCTTTTTAGGTAAACTAAAATTTTGATAAACTATGAGTTAGTTTTTGGATGGGAAAAGCGACACGATAAGGTTGGTATATTAGATGTGGAAATGGTTGCAATGAACCTAATAGACTCTGGAAGTGGGTTTGGTCGTGATTTTAATGGTGCTTGAGTTAGAACATGGTATTTGAATATGAAGACCTTAATTTGTATTTTAAATTTGTATTTTGTTGAACCTTATTTTGTTTGGTTTTTGTTAAGTTGATTGTACTTCTGCACCAAAGAGAAGAAGATATACAATCTTCAAGACCATATATCCATTGGTGCTGGGTCAGGTTACAAGTTTTTAAAAGTGGAATATACGCTTGGGATTTCAAGTATCATCGTTGCTCAATAAAGAGATCTAGCCTATCTACTTATGAATGGTACATTTTGCTTTGATAACCATTATTGTGAAAGTTTATTCAAATACAGGTTGTTATACACTATTATATGATGTGGATTTTGTTTACCTAGACGTTTTTTTTAATATTTACTTTATGCCATTTTGTGCATACCAACAACTTTAAACTCTTATCTTTGAACGGTAATATAATCTTGGAGTCGTTTAAACACAGGTTGTTATACCCTATTTCATTGTGTGTTAAGACCTGACTTTAATTTATCCATATATCAAAGTAGGGATGGGCTTAAAATCCTAAATATACTCATTTTACATTTGTTTTGATGTAGGCGGGAACTGTTGCAGCTGTAAATTGTTATTATGCTCATGTTGACCTAAATCAGAATTTCCAGAGATGGTGTTATTGGATGTTGGATCCGTAAGTATCTTTTTTCTTTTCAACATTATCTAGAATTAGCTTGTGTGACTTCAACTGTTAGTTGATTGTTTAAAACAAAGTTTTTATTTTTATTTCATATATAAGCTAAGACGTTCTAATGATATGGAGCAATATGCCAAGTGAAAGATTTCAATGAAATTTTTTTATGTGTTATATGATGATTCAGAATTACACAATTGATGTAATTTAAGCATATACTAAAAAGGAAATTTAAGCATCTGATTAAACAATAGATCTAGATTGATTAATATATTGTTAATCTTTTCTTTTTAATAAATATTAGTGGACTAATTTCTTTGTCATATAAATTCTCCCAATAGAGTCATGTCTACATAAAAATAGTTGTGATAACATAACTTCATTGGTAACGTGACACTTAAGATTTTACAACCATAACCTTCAAACTCTGTGGTACGTATTATTTTTCCTTTAGTCAAAGGAATTCTCGGATATATATTTTTTTAGTAATTCTACGTATTATTTTTATGTGGTCACTCCTCCGCATTACTTTCACTTTCACTTAAGCATACGTTTAGTTATAGATTCTTTTCAGTTTTCTGTCTACAGCTAATATGCCTAAAACGTTTTGATAATATTTTACTACAAAATTAGTGTGTGTCTGATTATTTCTTTCTTCCGTAGGGTACGGGTAGTGTCAGCTGTACTTAGCGAGTCTGATTTTTTTTATTATTGAATTATTTGAGTACTGAGTAATGTGCTGGTCTTATATTTCACCATTAAAGTTCTAACATTACCCACATAATTACTAACCTTATGATTAGCCTCCTAATATGTTTAGTTTTAGAGCTTTAAATTAGATTAAATATAAAAAAAGTGTACATGGTTATGATGAGGAACTTGTGATAGAGTAAAATTTGTGTGAAACGTAACTATTATTAATTTTGTTGGAAGTTTGTAAATCAACAGAACCTTTCCTGCTGCTTTCAGTGTTGACTTTTGATTTTAAACCTGGTAATTTCTATTGACTTTGTACTTAGATATTTGGGTCCAGAGTATGTCCAATTCAGTATGGAGGGCAGGGTGTAGATTATTGTGATTGAAATCCAGAACCACGGTCGGTGATCTTGCTGCGGGTCTTACTTTTTGAACCAACAACCAAACAATCGATCCAGCTACGATTGCCTTTGATTTCTTTTCCAGTTTTATTGTTTAAGAAGATGGTCATAGAACCACCATGGTATATGTATCAAGTGTTACTAAGAGCTAACTACTTTTTATAAACTCACGTTTTCTCTTAGCTTTTATGTGTTATTTTGTTTCTTTTAAACTCACTTTGCTCCTTCAGAGGCGTTTCAACAAGCTGAGTAAGGTTCTGTAGAGATTTAGCTTCTTCATTGAACTAAAAGTTTGTATAATGAGTAGATGTTGTTGTGGTAGTGACATGGATTTATTACTTTGAACAGATTTGTACAATTCCATTAGACATTGCTGGGAATAAAGGATATGACAATGAAGGCGATTGGGAATTCTTAGACACTTTCTCGGATCTGAAGTTGGCTCATGGTGAAAAAGGATCATAAGTCAACAATTATTGATGATTCGTGTAAGTAATTACTATTTAGTTTTTGGAAGATCAAGCGTACTAATCGTCGTGCTTTAGAACACATCCCTTACCTTCTTCAACATGCTCATAATCCTGTATGACCAATCTTAGATTCATACAAATAATTTATTTTGGTTACCATTAATCAACACTTCAGAATTTGGATACTGTATGCCAATTTTAATTATCTCACCAGGACCTTACTTGAATTCGTGGAAGTTTACATGTTTGGACAATTACCAGTTAAGGGTTATTTCTACATCCTTAAAATGTTCTTTAAAATGAAGTTTGTTGATTTGATTGTAGGCTTAGACCGATGGATTCTGAAGTTAAGCAACGAAAGGTTCCTATGCAAATAAAGAAATCAAGACCAACTCAGAAAGCTTTCCTTGAAGAGGTAATTGAGATTCGCACAAAGACGACATCAGTTCCAAAATCGTCCTCCTTTTAATAGCATGAATTTTCATAGATACTTATCTCTTTTGCTTCTTGAATCTTGATATTTATATTAGAAGGAATAGACACCCATGTGTACTTGTAAGATACCAAATGACTACAAACATGTAAGATATAATGTAAATTGTTCCTTTATTTGTACATTTTGGTAATTATTTATCTAAGGATAAAAAATGTTTGATATAAGTTTGTTAATAACGTGATTAATGGAGCTATAGAGATCCTAAATCTCCTCTTCTTTCAACAAAGCATAACAAGCAAGCACTGGTAATTTGGTTTTTAGTTTGAATTATATATGTTTTACTCTACACAAATCTACATTGATTTATCATGATTTTCAACTTTTTTTATCCATCTGTTAGTTCTCTACAAAAAAAAGTATTTTGTTACTTTATTGTAGCAAGAAGCGTAGAAGTTATGGTAGTGACAAAAATAGTGACATAGTCAAAGGTTGATTGTCGCTACCATTGCATCACACATGTTTTCCTCATTTTTTTCTTAATGAACAACTATCTTATAGCAAAGAATTTTAAATTGTCGTCGCACTACATCACGCTAACAAAAACGAATATCACGTTGTAATAAGTGATATGTGCACAACAAGTATTATGAAAATTGTGTACGGTGTCTTTCTTTTTAGGTAAACTAAAATTTTGATAAACTATGAGTTAGTTTTTGGATGGGAAAAGCGACACGATAAGGTTGGTATATTAGATGTGGAAATGGTTGCAATGAACCTAATAGACTCTGGAAGTGGGTTTAGTCGTGATTTTAATGGTGCTTGAGTTAGAACATGGTATTTGAATATGAAGACCTTAATTTGTATTTTAAATTTGTATTTTGTTGAACCTTATTTTGTTTGGTTTTTGTTAAGTTGTTTGGGTTGGGACTATTGAATGAATGGCAATTTAGAGTTTTGTATTAAGTTTTTACTTGAAACGAGTAAAAGCGAGACGTTCAATTAACAACGGAACCGAATGGCAAAAGGCCGTCGCATCGTGCTAACATAAAATAATATCGCGTTGTAAATTGTTGTCGCCGCCAAACGCAGAAACAGAAGACAAATAACACGCTATAAACTGTCGCCGCCGCAACGCGTTGGCACACGGCTAGTAGATATATATATATTTGTTTCCGCTGCTAAAGAAAATTAATATGTTTATTAGTTTTATAACTCTGTTTTAATAATTGATTAATCCCGCTAAACGTCATTTTAATTTAAATAAAATTGACAACCGGGCTGTCACACCCCCAATTTTCCACTAACGGAGTATAACCGTCTGGGGTGTGATCCAGACCAGGATCCAAGTCTTTAGTTACAATCAAGCTATAATTGAAAGTTTAAATCAGTTTTATATTACACTTTACAAAACAGAGTTTACATTGCAGTTTAGCGGAAGCGTTTAAAAGTCTACAAAGTTGTTGTTTTTCCAGAATAGGAAGTAAAAGTGTTGAAGTGCATTTCCCAAAGTATTTTACAAAAATTGAGTATTGCCTACACCCGTGCCCCCCTTGATCCTCCGAGTGACCTGAAAAGCATTCAACAATCAAGTGTCAGCAAAAGCTAGTGAGTTCACAAAAGCAGCCTACACTTACCCGTGTAGGCCAAATATGCATACGAATAACGAAAGACCAATTCGTACAATTTACAAGTAATATCCATATCGTTAGGTAGCTAGCCTATGCTTATGTTCACCTGAATGTTCGTCACCGAAGCTGACTTTGCGTCACAGGTTTTAGCCTATGCGATTTGCCTTCCCCGTTTCTTTCCCGATCTTGGTATTCTAGGCTAATTTTGTTCTCAGTCCGACCGCCAGTCGGGAGGGTGCATCACGTGCACCGCTGAGCGGGGGTGTAAATCCATAGTAGTACTACTCAACATTACCTCGCTATTCTATATTAACGACCTGAGAAAGTAAAGACTTTTTGTTATTTAAAGTGCATTCAGTGAAACATGTGATATGTGTTGGATAATTACTAAAATAGACAAAATACCTTTGTCTTTGCATTTCCATCCTTTACCGGATGCAACTAGTTGTGTGTTATCATCCACAACCGGATTTAACTAAATGAAGTAGTGAAACTCACCTTAGGGTGCACTGGTACGCGACACTTGACCTTAAAGGTTGGTTGGGATTGACCTATTTTAATTAATACGGTCTAACGAAATTATACGTTGTCACTAGGACGAATTGCTTATCAATAAACAAATATTTCATTAAGCATTCACATTGATACTAATACTAAAAGAAAAGTCCTAAACTTGTAGGAAAACATAGATGCACAATTCCAAGTCAAATTGCATACAAATTCAAACTAAAAAGTAAAAATAAAAAGTCAAACGCAAGCATACATGTGGTGGCATGTCTAATTTTCTCTATGCTTGGAGTTAGCTTCTGAAATTTTACAGGCATAAACTTCATAATATTATAGACTTGTTGCAAAAAGAATCAAACCAAAAGGTTAGGAAATAAGAAAGTTATGCGTGTCGGAAGTTGGCAAAAATCAACATTATTGTCTTTGACCCACCATTTGGTGGCATGCCTAATTTGCTCCATACTTGGAGTTAGGTTCTAAAATTTTGCAGGCACGAAAAATTTAAGTAACGAGAAAGTTACGTGCATCGGAAGTTGGCAATTTCAGCTTTTTTGCAAAATAGTCAAAGTAGATTTAAAATTTGCATAACTCATTCAAAACTTAGAGTTTGAGCATGAAACTTTCCAAGTCTTAATTTTATTATATAAACCTCATTTCCAATTAACAAACCCTTCATTAAAACAAGGTTATCATGCCCGACTCAAATGTAAAGTATACTTTTCACAGAAAAATACAGCTCTGCACACCTAACTTGCAGCAGTGTTTTGGATGACCAAATGGAGGTTTTAGGAGACGTGCAAGTAGCCCAGATAAATTTAAGAAATAATACTTTACTACGGAAAAAGAATCAACTGATTTCGATCAAAATTGAGCAAGTTATGACCTATGCAAGTTGACCTAAAAATCTGGCCGAGTCTGTCCAAAATTTGTAGTTGTATAAATTGCATTTTTGCGGTTTTGGCCAATCTTTTGCTCGTTTAACTTCGTGTAAAGACTTGTAACACATTAGATATCATATTATCATGCATTACTAGTTGTCATAACAACCATACAACAATCATAGCAAAATTCAACCATGCCACTAGCATATAAGCACATATTCCTCAATTTCAAGTTCTATCATACCCAATTTTTTCAAGAACACCCCTAAGCATGTAACCATATTAAAATCACAGCCATAACACACTATAAAATCTGTCCCAACTCATAAAATTACTTCTCATAACATAAACCAAGTTCCATGAGTGATTACACACTCCAACTAACACATAAACATGAGATTACTACTTGCTTTCAACCAATTTCAAGAAAAGTGATTTCTAGGGCTTACAAATTCAAGAAGATGGCAGATTTTTGAGAAAGGAGATGAAACCAAAGCTTTCTCTAAGCTTCTTCATGTTTGTAGGAGCTTGGGAAGCCTTGAATCTTGCTTGAAATGAAGAAATTCCACCAATTTGAAGATGTGTGTGTGTAGTATGTGTAAGAACCGTGAGAAAGAGGGAGGAGGGGGAAAATGTCGTGAATGAGGGAGGAGGAGGGTTCTTGGGCAGATTTTAGAGTTTAGGACACATTTAGTCCCTCAAATTCTATATCATGCATAAATGCTCCAAAACAAGCAATAAGTGGGGTTTAAACCCAACACTTGGAAATTAAATACTAGGAATCTTTCCAACTGTTTAAAAATAATTTCACATGTAATATTTAGCCGGGAAAAGTCTCGTTAACTTGTAAGCACATAAAACTTAAATCGCGTACGAAACCCGGTTTCTCATGAAATTCAATTTTTCAAGAAACACATAAAGTCACGGAACAAACTACTAAAATTAATTAGTAACTTAAATATAAATAAATATATATAAACATTAAGGTAACGGGCTACGGGTTTGCTAATGGAGCTAACGGAACTAACGAAAAAAGTTAACAGCGTTAACCTCGGAATTTGGTAATTGTCACAGCATCCCCAAGTTGAAAGAATTTTCGTCCCGAAAATTAACGTAGTGCTCAAGGTGTTCGAGCCAATTGAATGGTATGAAGGGGAATGAAAATAAGAAAATTTCCAGTGCAAATGATGGTGTTTTGAGAAGAAAACCTAATCAAACAACAATAGATGATGATTTCAATAGCTAAAATGGGTTTCTAGTATTGAACAATCACAACATCAACCAAAAGAATGATAAGAGATGAACAAAAAGCTACAAAGATGTAATAGAAAGCTCCTAGCCGTCACCAAACTTACCAAATATTCAGAAATCTGTATTAGGGTTGAGAATGATGCAAAAGTTACAAATGAGAGCACTAAGGCTACTATTTGTACACATCAGTAGACAGTTTCGCTGGTAGTTTCGCTGGCCAGGCGAAACTGTCACTGAGACCGACTAATCTAGATACCGAGCGAAACAACAGTTTCGCTCGGTAGTTTCGCTAACAACCCAAAATACCAAAATTACAATCAAGCTAATCTAAAAAAGTAGACTTAACAAAACTATGAATTCCTCCCTACATTGATCTTCAATATTCCCCCTAGGGAGGGATTCAGCCTCTTGATCTTCATTCTTCAGCTCCGGCTTCAATCGTGCTTGGCTCTTTATTCAAATCTGTAGTCTCTGATTCCCCCAAAATAGTTGGCTCGTTAGCAACGGGGACATCTGCCTCTGATTCCCCCAAAACAGTTGGCTCATTAGCAACGGGGATATCAGCCGGCTTTTCAACTTGTTCAGATGATTCTCCAAGACCGTCCCAAGATTTGTTCATTTGGTTTGCCAAATCCCTATCTTCTTCCATTCTGTCTTCATCAGCCCTTACCTTTTGTGCTAAATCCTTGATTTCTTTGATAATTCCCCGGGCTTTGTTGGCAACTCTCATAAACAGATTTGCCTCTTCAGCTGTGTCATCTCCTGCCCCGCATCGGATTGGATTTTCGCACAAGGTCTTTAGATCATCGTTGCTAAATGAAAAGACTTCCATCGGGTCAAACAATCTAATCTCAGCATCTTCTCCAATTCTGATCACTGCCTCACCGGTTTGATTATCATAAAACCATTTCTTGAATAACTGCAGCCTTGAAAGTTGTTGATCTGGAATTCTGACTCTGTTCATAGTTTTAGCAGGTTTGAACTTTAAGTAAACTTTGGGCTTTCCAGACGTTTCATCAGTTTCAGTCCTTGACTTCTTCCTTTCACCTTTCATATACCCAAAGGACACAAAGTCATCTTTCGTAGCCTGTTGCAGCATCTTTTTCAAATTTATTGCCCTTCCACTTTGGTCTTCATCAATCAAGGGGAGCTCTACCAACCTCCTCAGATCCCATCTGGGCAAGGTTTTAAAACTATCGCGTTTGTGTATATATGAGATGCTGCCCCCTCTCCTTTTAATCATGAAGGCATGAATGTCAGCGTTGAATTTCCAGCTTATAATATGACGATCAGACTCTTTCCTCCTCGGTTGTGAGATATTTTGAAATAAAGGAGTCTGATCTTCAATTTCAGGCTTGGTGAACCATTCATCTCTTCTCAATTCAATAACTTCTTGACTCACAGAGCTGATCTTCGCATGATAAGTCAGGGAATTTTCAGTCAAAGAGTAGTTTTCAGGCTCTGAAAGATCATCAATTTCAGCCTCTTCATCACTTTCATCAATAAGGTGGAGGAATTGTGCTTGGACGATCTCTGGCTGTTTGTCTGTTTCAAAACTTGTAGAGGCTAGATTATGAGGCTTGTAATATTAAATAAGTTGGGCTGGGCTTAGTGGGTTTCATTTAGTTTAGTAGGCTAGTTTGTTTGGGTTTACTATTGGGCTTGTTAGTGTTTATGTTTGGCCCATGTGCATGTAAGAGGTGGTATAAATACCACCTCATGTTTATGATCAAGTAAGCCTTTGGAGAAACAAGTTCACGATCGTAATCAGAGAGAGAGGGAGTTTACGATTTTCAGATCTTGTACCCGACAAGTTTTCTTGTGTGCAAAGATCAAGCTTTTATCTTTCAATCATCGTATTCTCGTGTTCTCTTCATCCCTTTTCTTGAATCAATCATAAACGAGGATTCCGCACTCGTTTGTGATAGAAATATCGTGTGTTTGGGAGATTTCCGGACCTACAATTGGTATCAGAGCCAAGAATCTTAGATTCGAGGCTCTCACGATATAGATTCAAGTGTAAGTGTATTTCTGGGTTTTTGTCCAAGTTTTTGAAGATTCGAGGGTGTTTCAGGTGTTTGCGATCGTCGCTGCTGCTGTGTTCTTCGTGTTTTGGTGTTTACGACTGAGTTTTCTGGGTTTGTGTTGAAGATTGACTATTTACGACCCGGAGAAAATAGTTTACGATTGTACTTGATTGTCGTAATCGAGTTTACGACTTTTTCTGATCGTAAAAGGTGTTTACGACTTTGTTTTATCGGAAACGGCGTTTACGACTCCGGTGGTCGTAATCATCAATCGTAATCAGGTTTACGATTCCTTGAGGCGGTTTAAGTGTTTACGACTGAAGGTGTTTACGATCCACAGGTGATTACGATCGTAAACAGGGTTTACGATCGGAAACAGGGTTTTTGCGGCAAAAAGTCACTTTTTCACACTTTCACGGAAACGGACGTAACTTTTGACTCGTTTGGAGTTAGAAGCTCAAATTTGAACACGACGTTCGTGACATCAAGCCCCAGAATTACCCCAGACTAACGTCCAGGGGAGCTTGTTTGGACCCCCAAATTCCACTCCGAAGGCCTCCGTTTTCGCGTTTTAAGTTTCTGACACTATTCTTTGAATAATAATTTTGCCATTTTGCCGTTTTTGCCGATTTTTCGAAATTTTCAGAAGCTGCATATCTAAAGAAAGAAAATGAGTTCAGTGGTTGAAGAAAAGAATATATTTGAGGACGAAGATGCTGAGATATGCCCCAATCCTACTTGTGCTCGATTAATTCCTGAACTTAGGCAAATCTGTAAAAATTTTAAATCAGAACTATTTGAGGTAAAATGTGAAAAAAGTTCATTCAAGGGTAGATGGCAAAAGAATGAAGAGAAGGTAAAAGCTCAGAAACTAGACATTGTGAAATATCAAAAACTAGCAACTGAGAACGCTTATCTGTATGACAACGCTAAGTTAGAAATAGCTGAGCTTAGTAAGCAGATAGATGACCTTAAGCATAAAAACAATGAGTTGCAAGTGAAGCTTGATATGAATCAAATGAGAAGCAAAAGAATGCTTGATGCTGGAAAGGAATTGTCACATGCTGTTGTGACTGGTCAAGTTGGGAAACACACACCTGGATTTGGGTCAGAAAAGACTGATAAGGCCTTGGCTGCAAACAGCATCATTCCTCCACCAGTTCCCAGAGACATTATAGGAATACTTCTTAGTGAGGATCAAGTTGAACGAACCGAGTCTGATTATAAAGAAGCTGCTCCTCCTATTGACAGTGTCTTGGTTGGAACTACACCATTGACTCAAGAAGAAATTGATAATGAAGCAAATATGACTTATGGTGAAGGGAGAGTAAAAGATATATCAGACAATGATGCTGAGTGCCGAGAATACAACAGGTGTCATAATTCCAAGTCTGATGATGTTGGGGTAGAGTTGAAACCATACCCTAAAATTGAAACCCCATGCTTCAAAGTAATTGACGAAGTCAAAAGGGAAAAGGTGATCTTGACGACACGGCCTGGGGGAAAGATCTTTATGACATCTGGATCTATGTTTGACCAAGAACCAGATGTTGGGTATGACTTACCATCCTTCTCCTCCAAGTTCAAGGGAATAACTGATGGAGTGATCGGGGAAGCTAAAGTTGAGAAGCCAAAGATCACCATCAAGCATCCGAGTGTGAAGCCAACAACTGTGGTGAAGAATGATAAGATGAAAAGTGTGGCTGTGTCTCCCATTTCTTCAGTTGGATCATGCAGTTGCTGTTGTAATTGCAAGGATGGTGCTTCAACGTCAAAGAATCAAGGAAGCACAAAGATAGTAAAGACAGGTTCGACACAGGCTTCGACAAACCAGCAGAAAGTCAAATCTGAAGTTTCAGTCAAACCAAAGAAGCAGACACAAGGCAAACCAGCTCCATATCAGCCACCGAAGACAAATGGGTACACGTCTGACTTCTATCTAAAGAAGCAGACTTGCTTTAATTGTGGCATTGCTGGTCATATTGCTAGAAACTGTCTTTATCGCCCCTATGAACCCTATTATCCGACAACTCAAAGGGTTTCATCTCAGGAGTCTGTGAAGTCTAAGCCGATGATGGTACAGAAACCTAAGGCAATGAAGACTGTTACTCCTAAGGTTAAACCCTCTGATCAACATTGGGGTGCTGCCAAAGCTGAAAGAAAATCTTCAAATCAAAACAACAGCTTTCCAGGTTACCAAAATTTTCAGAAAAAGGTGATGAAACCATTTTCAAAACAACCAAAGTCTGAAAAACCCAAAGTTACCCCTCCCAAGGTAACTAAAACTGTTTTAAAAAATGAATCTAAAACGAAGAAGGTTGAAATACCTAAAGTCACAGCTCCAAAGGTGACTAAAACAAAAATTGTTTTGAAAAATGAAACTAGAATGAAGAAGGTTGAAATACCTAAAGTCACAGCACCAAAAGTGACTAAAACAAATGTTAAATCAGCTGGAACTTGGAAACCTAAAACCAAGGCAGTTCCATCCCAACTTCCTGATGCTTCAAAAGGAATGTTTTTAAAGGAAATATCATTCACTGACTCCTCAGGAGTACCCAGAAAAACAATGGCCTGGGTACTATTAGCTAACTAATCTCTCACTCTGTGCAGGAACGATCAAGGAGGATTATCACTAACGTTTTTATTACTAATTTGTTTGTTGATAAGTGATTGTTCCAGGCACAGTTTAGGAGACGTATCTTCATGTCATGTCAAGTAATCTATAAAATGGAAGGTATGTCTCTTTGAGAGGTAAAATGTCAAAATCAGCATGAAAGGTACTGTTCTTAACTTGGTTGTGTGAATGAAGCGGCAAAGGGTGTTTTGAGTCAAACCAAATTTCCTAAAATTTTCAATTGATTGATTAAGTGGTTGACTTCAAATGCAATGAAGTGTGCATGTCATGAAACCCTATTTTCTAAAAATTTTCAAATCAATACTTTGAAAGTTAGCTTGGCCAGATGTGTGTAAAGTCATTTAATTTGTTTGTGTGTTTTATTTTGTTAAAAAAAAAAAATGATGATGCTCACAAAATTGTGACATTAAAAAACAAAAAGCAAGGGGAAGAAATGTAAAGAAGATGAAAATGTTGACCCCTCAAAAATAGTGTGCTTTTCAATTTTTAATTGTTTGTGTTTAATTGTTTGTGTCTTGTTTTTGAGAAGTTTAGGGGAAGTAAAATGAATGTTCGGGTTGGAGATGGCTGACACGCGTAAGGCGGAAGTGAAAGGCAAGCTCCACGGTGATATGCTCGGTAGGCTCGACCTAATCGTATGACCACCAATGAAAGTGCAGTAAACTTAAAAGATATATATGTTTAGTTTCCCATCCTAGGTTGCATGGTTTAAAAGACTGAGTCCCGACAAAAATGGGTTGAGAGTGGTAATTACCTAGTATTCACTCTCTCACACGCCATGTCTCTGCTGTCATGACTACACCACATAATAAAATGAAAAGAAAAAGAAATGAAAAAGAAAAGAAAATGAAAAATAATCATTCAGTTGGTCTTCTTTGTGTGCTTAGCGGCCGACCTGATCACCAACTGATGGTTAATGAAAATAAGTGGTAGTCATAGTCGTGGTGCATGGTTCCTCAAGTTGGGGGTTTGTGAATCCTCAATAAACTCTGAGGTTGGGTAGGTTTTGCTGTGTACGCTTGGGTGTGGGGACAATTAAACATGACGGTAATAATGTACTATATTAAGCATGACGCATTCGGTTGGGATTAAACGGGTTTGAGTTTAAAGCGGACAAACATACCGGCAATCACCTGGACTAGTCAAGTAACTGAAGCTGAAAAGGGTTCCTCAGTCAGATTCATACGGTTTGATCCCTTGTAAACTTTCTCATGTTTGGTTTGGTAAGTATTTGTTTATTTTTATCTTTAGTGTGTGAGTCGTTAAGTTCCTTTTTATGTGTTTTCGTCTTGGCCAGGTTGATTTGAGAAGTCAAAATGTGTTTTTCATGGGTCTTAATGCATGACAATGTGCCCCCGACAGATCTTGCCAAATTTTTAGGGGAAGGAGTATGGGATAATAAGTATTATCCGAAGGGAACTCGAGGATGATATTTATTATCTAATGGAAAAGACTTCCTCCGACAGATCTTGCCAAATTTTTAGGGGAAGGAGGGAGGATAATAAGTATTATCCGAAAAGACTTCCATAATACATAGTATCCGAAGGGAACTCGAGGATAATATGTATTATCTCAGGGGAAGTCCTTAGCTGAGGGGAAGTAATCAGCTAAGGGGAAGTCTTTAGAGGTCTTTGGGTTCAGGGGAAGTTTTATAGAAAACCCGTAATCTATATTAGGGTTTTTGGTTAAAATTATGTTAATTTGAATCAACTGAACAGATGATAATTACCTTCTAACCCAAAGACCACTCATCAAATGTCTGTTGGTGTATATTTTTTCAAATGTGTGTCAGACAGGTTGATGATAGAAAGATGCCGCTGCTGCTCAAAGTTAAAGAACCAGCCGGACAAGACTTCTATCTGAATAAGCATGTGTTTAGGGGAAGTTGTTGGTGTCTTTACAAGTTTTCAAAAGAGCTTCAAAGAAGATGTTCACATGTTTAGGGGAAGCTGAAGACTTCAAGTCTCGTTGAAGAAAACGATACAGAGAGCAGTCAGAGATCATGAAGTTTGAAGATCAACAATCAAATTCTTCAAAGTTAGGGGTTTTCAAAATTTCAACCCTCTAATTGTTTTGGAGATTCAAGACAGTTACCGAAGATTCAGCAAGAACCAGTTCTTTCAAAAGAAGCAAGTCATTGAGAATCCTCCATCTCATTAACTTGTTCATTTCAAGAAGTTCGAGCTGATGCTGATCAAGAGAAAGTCCCATGTGCCCATCATGAAACCCATTGAAGATTTCTGCGGAAAGAATCTTCATCAACATCTATGCCAGCCTCTCAAGAAGAAGAATTTCAAAGATCGAAGACATTTAATATCACAAGCCTAGGGGAAGATTGTAGAGGATAGATTATGAGGCTTGTAATATTAAATAAGTTGGGCTGGGCTTAGTGGGTTTCATTTAGTTTAGTAGGCTAGTTTGTTTGGGTTTACTATTGGGCTTGTTAGTGTTTATGTTTGGCCCATGTGCAGGTAAGAGGTGGTATAAATACCACCTCATGTTTATGATCAATTAAGCCTTTGGAGAAACAAGTTCACGATCGTAATCAGAGAGAGAGGGAGTTTACGATTTTCAGATCTTGTACCCGACAAGTTTTCTTGTGTGCAAAGATCAAGCTTTTATCTTTCAATCATCGTATTCTCGTGTTCTCTTCATCCCTTTTCTTGAATCAATCATAAACGAGGATTCCGCACTCGTTTGTGATAGAAATATCGTGTGTTTGGGAGATTTCCGGACCTACAAAACTATAAAGATTTACATCACTCACATTGATTGCATCAAGATCTTCATCATTTACAGCACCACTACCACCAGCTTCTTCATTACCACCATTACCACTTCCACCTGCTCCTCCAGATCCACCAGTACCACTACCACCTTCTCCTCCTGTTGTAAACTTTGAAATGTCAGTCATGGAGTCAATCTCAGCTTCGCTCAACTGAACAGGCAAACCCAGATGCTTCTTAATCTCATTCATATCTATCAGCAGGGATTTGATCATTGAAGATTGCTTCACAATAATCTCATTCAGTTTCTGGATCTGCTTATCCTTCTCCTTTTCTCTAATCTCAGAATTGACAAGCTTGGTCTTGATCATCCCTAGTTCATTGGCCAGGGAGGTATTTACACCTCGAATGACATCTTCATCCAACTCTGATCTGGGATCAACCTTTCTTTTCTTGGTTGCCCTCATTTCTTCATCAGCAGTGGCACTCTGTTTTTGCTTTGACTTCTGTCCTTGTTGTGCCAGATTTTCAAGCTCGTCTTCAATTTCATCAGCTGGTTCCTTTCCAGAGCTTCTAACATATTGTTTCCTCTTTCCTTTAACGTTATCACTTTCTTTCCCGTCATTTCTCCTTTTGTTCTCGGATTCAATCAGCTTCTGAATATATTCATACCTTTTCTCTGGGTACATGTGCTTCATCAGGTAGGTAGTATACCCAGAGAAATCAGGTCTCTTAGCAGCACAATCAGACAAAATCCTTGGGTGCATTGGATTTACAATGAGAGCCGCACCCATCTTTGGCAATTCCGGCTCTAAATGTTCAATAATCATTTGCAGAAACCTCGGATACAAGAGCCATCTTGACTTCTTCAGTGCTTGAATGTTTGAAACCATTGCATCAAAGATTCTTTGAGGAATGTTGGCTTTCTTTCCTTTACAAACCAACAGCATGGCCTCGGCCCAGATCAAGTTCAAACCATCAGAACCTCCTTTCCGGTCATCTAGGCAGGAAATGAAAACATGAGCAATATACCTCCATTCCTTTGACATCAAAGATTTCTTTATCTCCTTCTTGTTCTTCCATAACTCACCACCTTCATATCCCATATCTTTCTCAAATCCTTTCAAAACATCCAGTTCCTTCAGCTTTGTTACTTCACCAACGTCATCTTCCAGTTTAAGAGCTTCAGCTATAGTTTTCATGGTGATCACAATATCCTTCTGCATAACCTTAGCTCGGATGCATTCTGGTTTGGCCCTTACGTCATACTCAGCCGTGAGCCAGAATTCTCTGATATGTCTTTCGTCAATTATCGGCATATGTGAAATGGCATGAAAGATGCACGACTTCTTCAGCCATGCAATGCAGTCTCTAAATCCGATGGCCTTGTCAGTTCTATCATCCAGAAATGCAGTTACGTTGCTTCGCGGTTCGTGCTTTAAATTTGACATTATCTGCGTATGAAACCGAGATTTTGTGAGTTAAAAAGGATTTAAAATTAAATTGAATTTAAAAGGATAGTTTCGCTGCGAAATAGTAGTTTCGCTTAGAAACCATAGTGTCGCGACACGGCGAAACCAATAGATTCGCGAGATGGTCACAGCGACACTGACGAGGTCAGTTTCGCCGAGAAACAGCAGTTTCGCTGAGAATCACGGCGACACTGTCAATGAAATTTGGGCATTTTCGCTGAACAGTTTCGCTCGTGATTTTGAACTTTCGTTCAGTTTCGCTTAACGAACATGTAGTTTCGCTGGACGCGACCTTTGAAATTCAAAATTCCGGAAAACGATTTTAAGCCTTGTTTTGCATTTTAAACCAACTATTGAGCAATACAACAGTTAAACACACACAATGAGGGTTCAAAAACACTTTTTAACATCAGTTTAATGGTGCCGAGAACTCTTTAATCGCCGAATCACTTTAAAACCCCCAAAAGGTTGATGTTTTGGATGCGATACACATGAGAGATGATCATAAACACACGAACCTTAAACCGGTTATCGGTTAAATAGATGAAATCGATGAAACAGGTTGGGCGAAAAAGGAGTTTCGCGAGGGGTTTGTTTTGCAGGTTTCGTTTAGGGTTTTCAGAAAAAGTGACCGAGAGTTCTCGATTAAGGGTATAAGTACCTGGGCAGTTTCGTCCGTAGTTTCGCTCGGGCGAAAAAGCAGCTTCGCCGAAGCGAAAGAGCATATTCGCTCGAACCTTTGATTAAACAGATTAATTTCGCCGACAACGAAAGTATAAGTTCGCTGAGTGCGTGTACGGCGAAACTACTCAGGCGAAACAACAGTTTCGCTGAAACCCTAAAAATTCAATTTTGACTCATTTAAGAATTTGAAATTCTTTGCAAATGCTGTCAAACTCACACAATCATCATACTCTTCACAAAGTATCGATCTTATAAAAAATAACGCAGAAAGAAAATCTTTTTTTTTTTTTTGAATTTTCAAACAAGAAATGTAAAACGACTATACAAACAAACTCTATTTTAATTTTGAGAAAGATCCAGACGTGAGATCATATCAACCAATACGCATCATACACATTTCAATTTCAAACTTAATCAGCATGCAAGTCAAGCAGATCCCGAATGCATCACATTGATTTTAAGCATGCACTAATAGTATTCAACATTTTTGGATATGCTTAAGGTGTATTAATCATGCACTGATCACCCAGCCTCACTCTGTCAAAGAAGTTAACAAATCATCATATTCTTCTTGATTTTTATTTTATTTTTTTAAAATGAGATATACGTTCATGATGTTTCATGCAAAAATAAAGCAGAACCCTAAGTGAACAGCGATCAGGTCGGCCGCAAAGCACGCAGAGAAAGCCCGATACACTTAGGAAAATAAAAATGAAAAATAAAGCAGAAGACGTATATATCAACAACAATCATGTCGGCCTTATCGGCACGCAGAGAAAGTCCGATGATATATACTAAACACCAAGAAAATAAAGCAGAAACTCAATCAGCAGGTGATCAGGTCGGCTTCATAAGCACGCAAAGAAGACCCACTGAGTTGAGTGTAAAAATGGCATAAAGCCTTATTTGCAAAGCATGCGTACATCAGAACATCTCTTAATATCAGAATCATTGCAACACTTATCAAGAAATGAAAACTAGAGTATATCAGGCAAGCTTTATGTTTATATCCTACTCATAGATATCATATTAGTCATGCACACCCAAAGATCATACAAGCACAATACAACTTTTATTTTTACTCTATCCATGGTAGATAACGCATGTTGATGTACTATCATTTCTCACATGGTCGGATCAATTTCTCATTTTTTGAAATTTTGATTAATTTATTCTTCCCCCAAAATCCACAAATACTTTATTTTTGGATTTTCAATAAGAAAACTAAGAACAAACAAAATGATTCGATCGATACTTGACACAAATTTGAAAAACGCTTGAATGGAGACACTTTCGAAGAAAATATTTTGACATGGAATCCGCTTCGAATGCATGAGTGAAAGGAGATAATTTGAGAAAGATTTCATGAGATTGAAGCAGGTTTAGTGTGATTTACCCCCAATTCCCCCACAAGATAGCAATAAAGAAATCAATAGCAGTTATGAGAGAAATTGCAAGGTAAATGGAACTTAATTACTCCCTTAATCATATTTGAGTGACGATTGGCCAGAAATCATTGGAAGGTAGATGACGGGATCATTGATTTCTTGATTTAGTAATTCAGCCAATCAACATGCTTAAAGGCGACAACCACCTGATTCAAGACAACGTGAATTTAGTATGCAGGTCCAAATAAGACAAACTTAAGATAAAACAAAGTTAAAAGAATATGTACTAAAATTTAAGACAAAATGAATTAAAAAAATTTATTTATTTATTTATTTATTTATTTATTTATATATATATATATATATATTTTATTTATTTATTTATTTAAAAGGAAATCATGCCCAGCATTTTAATAAGCTCATAAAAGCGGGGTTTATCAAAGGTTTTGGTGAAAATATCAGCTTTCTGGGCCTTGGTTTCAATGGGAATAACATCGATAAACCCTTTTTCCTGAGCATCACGGATTGCATGAACCCTGGTTTCGATGTGCTTTGTTCTGGTGTGATGAATTGGATTCTTGGAGATTCCAACAGCGGCTTCGTTGTCACAGAACAGCGGTGTATGAAGGAAGTTGATTCCATAATCCATCATCTGATGTTGAATCCACAGCACTTGACAACAGCAACTTGATGCGGCGATGTATTCAGCTTCACCTGTGGATAGGGAGACAGTAGTTTGCTTTTTGCTTTGCCATGAAACCAAGCATTCCCCCAGAAACTGGCATCCTCCAGAAACTGACTTTCGATCGAGCTTGCATCCTCCGTGATCACTGTCGGAATATGAATTAAGTTCAAAGCTTCCACCCCTAGGATACCAAAGACCCAATCTTGATGAACCCTTCAAATAACGGAAAATACGCTTGACGGCCTTTTCATGAGATTCCCTTGGGTTAGCCTGATAACGAGCACAGTAGCATACGACAAAAGTGATATCCGGACGACTGGCTGTGAGATACATAAGAGACCCAATCATTGATCGATAATACTTGGGGTTGACCGGCTTTCCTTGACTGTCGGGAGTTAAACATGTCTGAGATGTGAAAGGAGTGAGTTCAGCCGAAGCGTCGTTCATCTTGTATTTCTTCAGAATTTCCAGAATGTACTTCTCTTGATGAATGAGAATACCGTCTGGCTTTTGTTCCACCTGCAAGCCAAGAAAGAAACACATTTCCCCCGTCATACTCATTTCAAATTTCTCCTTCATCACTTCCTCAAACTCGCGACACAGCTTCTCATTTGTTGAACCAAAAATGATGTCGTCAACATACACTTGAACAATCAGCACTTCGCCGTTGACCTCTTTCTTAAACAACGTCATGTCGATGGATCCACGTGTAAAGCCTTTACCCAAAAGATATTGAGTCAAAGTCTCGTACCAAATTCTGGGAGCCTGATATAGACCGTAGAGAGATTTGTCGAGCTTGTACACTTTGTCAGGAAATTCATGATCTTCGAAGCCTGGAGGTTGATTCACATAGATTTCTTCATCAATATCCCCATATAAGAAAGCGCACTTGACGTCCATTTGAAACACCTTGAAATTCTTGTGTGCAGCATGAGCCAGGAAAATACGAATGGCCTCAATGCGTGCAACAGGTGCAAACACTTCGGTATAGTCAATTCCTTCTTCTTGATAAAATCTTTGAACCACGAGTCTTGACTTGTTTCTAATCACTACACCTCTATCATCTGGCTTGTTCCGGAAGACCCACTTTGTACCAATTGGAACCTTGTTCTCTGGAAGATCCACTAGTTGCTACACCTTCAGCTTTCTGAACTGTTGCAGCTCAGACTGCATAGAGTCCACCCAACTTGGATCTGCTAAAGCTTCCTCTACAGTTTTAGGAACGATCTGAGACAGAAAACACGCGAACAAACATTCATTGATCAATCCAGACTGATGACGAGTCCTCACTACATCCGTAATAGAACCAATGACGAGGTCATGCGGATGATCTTTTAAGGTTTTGAAATTTGAGTCAAGGTTGAGGGGAGTGGGTTCGGAGGTTTGATGGGATAATTCATGAGAGGAAGATGGACAGTCGGATTGATGGGTAGGCTGTGAGGATGAGGATAGGTTTTGTTGTTGAATTTTGGAGTGAGGGGTTATAACGACGAGAGGAGGATTATCATTTGCTTCAGCAAGGATAGGAAGATTGAATGACTTGAACAGAGTATCTGAATCATAAAACCATTCTGGTCCAGACCCGGTGTTGGGAGTGTTTGATTCTTGCCAGTCAATGTAGTAGGATTCCTGCATAATTCGAGTACGTTTGTTATAAACTCTATAAGCCTTTTGAGAAGAAGAATACCCCATAAAGAAACATTCGTCGGAGACGGCTCCAAATTTCGTAATTTGAGCTTCGGTATTCAGCAATGTGCACGAACATCCAAACGGCTTAAAGAAATCAATCAGTGGCTTCCTTCCATGATACAGGTCATATGACGTCTTCATCTTATCTTTCACGATTAGGACACGGTTCAGCACATAGGACGCACAGTTCACAGCTTCACCCCAGAAGATAATCGGCAGCTTTGACTCAATTAACATTGTACGAGCAGCTTCCACGAGTGTGCGATTCTTCCTTTCAGCAACTCCATTCTGCTGCGGAGTTCTTGCTGCACTGTATTGTCGAAGAATCCCTTTGTTTGCACAGAAAGAGTCAAAGATCTGATTACGAAATTCAGTTCCATTGTCGCTTCTGATTGCCTTGACTTTCTTACTTCTTGAGCTTTCCACGGACAGGATAATATTCTGTAAAGCTTCAGTCGTGTCACTCTTTTGCTTCAAGAACCTAACCCAAGAGTACCTGGAATAATCATCAGCGACAACAAGACAGTAAGACCTTTTACCCAGACTTTGAACACTAATAGGTCCAAATAAATCAGCGTGAAGCAATTCTAAGGGACTCGAAATGGAATTTTCCACTTTAGGCTTATGTGGCTTTTTATGTTGTTTTCCCTTGGCACATGAAAGACATTTTTCAACGACAGAAAAATATTTGAACAGAAGACCTCGGACCAAATTGTTTTTGACAAGATTATTTAAAATTTTGAAGTTTATGTGTCCTAAACGTCTATGCCACAAGAAGCACTCAGATACAGAAGCTTTTGAAAGTAAACAAGTCATGGAGGAAGAGTGAGATGCAGTGGATTTCATATTCAGCAAGTATGTGTCATTGATGCGAGGTGCACGCATCGCCACCATCTCCTCGGGCACTTTGAATTCAGGCTTGAGAAACAGACATTCATTTGATTTGAACAGCACAGGTATATCCTTGTCACAGATTTGTGACACACTTAGAAGATTAAACTGCAATTCGGGAACATAGTTGACTTGCTCCAGAGTAAGAGATCCATATGACACATATCCTTGTCCAACCATCTTTCCACCTCTCTTATCACCTGCAAAAGAAACAAACCCACCATCCACGATCCTGTAATTTGTAAGCAGGTCTTTCAACCCTGTCATATGCCGAGAGTATCCCGAATCTATATGCCAATAGCTATTTGCAGAGTTCTTCGGGAGTGCCTGGAAATACAAGACAAGAAATTACTTAATAACGGGTACCCAGACTTTTGCATTTCCGGGATTTGTAACTTTCTGTTTTCCCCCAAAGAATTGTTTTACAAAACTGGTTACCTTGTGGCCAAAGGATCTATCATGGTTTGTTCGATTTAATTTCTCTTTGCAATGTTTAACAACATGATCATCCTTACCACATCTGAAACAGTGAGATTTGTGACTTGTGCAGGAGGAAGTTTCTGAGAGTCTTTCCTCCTCACAATCTGATGTGTTAGAATCAGAATCACTGTTGGTTTCAAAATCCATCTTTGTTTTATCATTTGAAATCTTTGCATTATTAACTTTGATAACGGTTTTGGCAGGTTTAGTTTTCAAAGATGATTTCTTTTCTTGAGAACCATGATTTTTGGTAGGTTTCGAAATTCGTATTGGAGTGAAAGAAGGAATTGGGTTAGAAAGAAATTTGTTGAAGCGATTTTGAGATGTACTTGCATGACATTTATCATTTTCATTTGAAACAAAACTTTCTTGATTAACAGACACGGACTCATCACTACTGCTATCTAAAGATGAACAACTACTAGCTATACTATTGTCTATGCTAGACTTCTTGGAATTAGAATTACTACTTGAAACAGACTCCTTAGAATTAAGACTACCGCATCCAAGCCCACTTGTGTTACCATATCCATTATCAAAATCCTCCCTGATCTCCTTATGGTTCACTCCTTCTAGACCTGCATGCAGACTGTTAGCATCACTAGGAATTAAATCATTTAGAGGATGAGGTTTCGGAGTAGGTGAATAACAATGCGTGCTTGGAGGAGGATAAACTTTAGGAAACACATTCCCATTGTCCTCCATACCTATTCCGGTTTTTATTCTAGCTCCTCGTTGTTTAACGAGCATCTCTTCAACTTTCATTTGAGAAACGGTCCATCTATCTAACTTAGTCTGAAGTTGAGAGGTTTCAAATTGCGCTAATGTAACTCTTTCAGAAAGCATGTTTAACTCGACATTTTTAGCAAGAAGAGTTTGTTTCAAATGTTCATTTTCATGCATTGCCTCATTTAATTTAACAAAATATTTTGCTTCATTTTCCTTTAATTGGGTGTTCATGGTTTTTAATTCATTGTTGTTGTCAATCAACAATCGATTGGCCTTGTAGATGCCGAACAAACGAATTCTACAAGGATGAGAGCACATATCTTGAACATATTCATATGAAAGATCCATTATAACCTTTTCTGCAGGAAGAGCTTTTTCACATGTGCACGCGGGTGTGCTTGCCGTTTTCTTATTCATCTTCTTCTCAGCTTCTCCCTTCTCACAGCTGTTAACTGTGTGGTCATTGCTTTGTTCATGAATTTGAGCTGCAAGAGCTTGATTGATGGCTTCCTCAGCTTCAGAGACCTCCGAACTCCAGTCAAAGTTAGTCAGAAGAGCCGCTTCTTTGGTTGGCTTGGCTTCAGCTTTGTCGGTGATAGGGATGACTCGAGTTGCAGGCTCAGAGGTCGGTTCAGTGACAATTGGACTCGGACATTCTCTTTTGAAATGGCCAAGTTGCTTACAGTTGTAGCATCTTAGCTTAGCCTTATCGAATCCAACTCTTCCATTTTGATTCTTGAAGGTGTTTCTCCCAGTACGTTCGAAGAACTTTCTAGCACGAACAGTCAACATAGCCATTTGCCATTTTAGATCGGTTTCTTCCAAATCATCTGGGTCAACTTGGTACATATCCTTAGCAGTCAGAGTCGAACCTTGAAGTTCTCCAGCAGCGAAAGCTTGATAACTATTGGTAAACAATGAGAACAATCCCATGTATTCGGGTGAGATCTGGGATATTTGCTGAGCAGCGGCAGAAGCAATTCAGGATGAACCAGATCCAAGATGAGCAGATTGAATTTGAGATGAGGCCCCTTTGGATGTAACAGCTGAGATGAGAGCCGAATTCGGAGAATAAACTTTAGCAGGACCCATGGTTTGATTGTACTCTCTCCTTTGAACATCCAACTCAAAAGACTTAAGCTTGTTAATTACATCCATAAGCTTGTAATCGGAGAAACCCCTTTCTTGTTTCAGCATACGAACCTGAATGCTCCACTCGGGTGGAAGAGCATCCAGCAGCTTCTTGATTTGTTCAGAGTTAGTGAGTTGTGAATCATACTTCTTCAGATTGCTTGACACGGTCAGAAAACGGTTTGTCAAATCAATTAACTTTTCATTCTTCATGCTAGTGAACGAATTGAATTCTTTAGTTGCTTGGGCTTCTTTGTCCTTCACAAGATCTTCATTACCGTCATAAAACTCACAAAGAGCATCAAACAAACTTTTTGCATCAGAGTGCTCAGCGAAACGATTGTAGATTTCTTGCGACAAACAGAGAGAAAGAGCACCAAGAGCTTTTTGATCTCGATCAATAAGTTTCAAATCCTTCTCAGAAAAGGAAGACGGATTGGTGTTGATCTGGGTTACTTCACCAGTAGTGATGGTTGGAACATGAGGTCCATTGACGATCGACAACCATTGATTGTAATCGGTGTACAGAAAGAACGATTTCAGACATCGTTTCCAGTCTTCAAAATTGTCTCCGTTGATCAGCCTCGGTGGTCGATTTGGAGCAATGCTTTCAGTGTCAGCAACATTGGTACCGAATGCCATCACAAATCAGCCTGAAATAAGAAAGACACAAACAAACAAAGAACAAGACAATTTGGTTAGTTTCGCTGGGAGAATTAGTTTCGCCAACAATTTCGCTCGGAAATCCTGATCAGGTGAATAATTTCGCTGGAATTTATAATTTCGCCAGCAGTTTTGCTTGGGAACACTGAACCAATTCAGCAATTTCGCCAACTAGTTTCGCTGTATGCACAGGCAGCACTTTCGCTCGGAAATACCCGATGACACACAGTTTCGCTAGCTAGATTCGCTGGAAACTGGTTTGAACTTTCGTTCAAAAAATATCAATAGTTTCGCTTCTCGGATTTAGGGCGAAAGAATAGTTTCGCCCAGTAGTTTCACAGAGAAACTACAAATTCGCTTGATAGTTTCGCTGTCTGAAGGCACAGTTTCGCTGAATAATCAGCAGTTTCGCCCAGAACAGAAAACCCTCTTTTTGAAGAAGAAATGATCAAAAATCAACCCAAATCACTATGAAGTAATGATCAGTTGATTGCATAAGCTTCAGGACATCAAAACGCACAATATTCAGCCAATATTCAGTCCAAAACAATCAGATTTCAGATCCAAATAGATTTTCAAAAGTTTTACCAAAAACACTCAAAAACACCAAAAATCAAGAGCATAAAGGCTCTGATACCATATTGTTGGTCCTCACTGATCTTTATCAGTGCAAATGATGGTGTTTTGAGAAAAAAACCCAATCAAACAACAATAGATGATGATTTCAATAGCTAAAATGGGTTTCTAGTATTGAACAATCACAACATCAACCAAAAGAATGATAAGAGATGAACAAAAAGCTACAAAGATGTAATAGAAAGCTCCTAGCCGTCACCAAACTTACCAAATATTCATAAATCTGTATTAGGGTTGAGAATGTTGCAAAAGTTACAAATGAGAGCACTAAGGCTACTATTTATACACATCAGTAGACAGTTTCGCTGGTAGTTTCGCTGGCCAGGCGAAACTGTCACTGAGACCGACTAATCTAGATACCGAGCGAAACAACAGTTTCGCTCGGTAGTTTCGCTAACAACCCAAAATACCAAAATTACAATCAAGCTAATCTAAACAAGTAGACTTAACAAAACTATGAATTCCTCCCTACATTGATCTTCAAATTTTGTCCCGAAATTTGAGTTAGGTGATAACAACTACAAGTTTTGGCCCTGACGGTATCATTACGAAAGAAAACAAGTTCTTTTTCCCAAAGGGGAGTGATGGACGGTATATGTTTGAAAACATTAAAAGGACATTATGTATGAGCGCATAGAGGGTGATTTTCTATATCCAGTGTGTCCATGAGTGGATCGAATCGTATAGCATGGTTAGGGTTTAATGAGTATCATGACGACACAAGTGTTCGAAATCGAAATATTTAATGCGAGAAGTGACCATACGTCTGAGTAACCCTCAGCTATAGTGTTCAATGCTATGACCGAGATTTCATTTCGCGCGTTCACCAATAACCTGGGTGAACCGAAGATAACAGAAAGCGTTGTGTCAAATGACATAGTAGAGACATGAGGTGTTGCATAAGGTTCGAATGTTGACGTATCCGGAGGGTGGGCATCCGCCCTTGAACTTTAGCTACTGATCGGGTAATTCATAGAGTTTGCAAAAAGGGTATAGACATACGACGCTACAAGGTGTCATAGTACCAATAATGTGGCTAGTATATATAGTAATCCCATAAAGAGTTGCTCGGCTCCACCAAGCTGATGACTAGTTTTAAATTTAGACGTACGTGATGTCAATAAGTGACGGAAGGTCAGAAATGCAATAACTGGAGGACCAAATGAAGTATTTCACCAGTTCCCACGGTGAACCAAGATGGTAAACGTCTATAGGAGTCTCAGAAGAGATAACATAGGTGTTCAGAAGAACATCTGGTTTGTTATTTATAATGCAAAACTTGAGTTGTTAAAACGTTGTTGATCCGGGTCGAAATCTACATTTGACCCTTAATGGTTCCTCTCGATCGAGAGGGTTTGGAAAATAAGTTTTTTTTTATTCGACTAAACTATGTATGTCACTTGTAGTGAAAATATATATATAAATGACACGCGAAATTATGAAGGGAGTCACATAAATTTGTTCTACTGTGGGCATAGTCCCATTAGACCAAGTTATCAAAATAAGATTTCCGTGTATGATTTGAAAGTAAAACTACGATTCAGTACTGGTCCCACCTTCCACATGCCTAAATCATTTAATTTAAGAAACCTTAAAAGATAATATTCCTCTTCTATCTTCTCTAATTACAGAATCATGATCTGATTTTCTATCACTAATCCCTAAATCAGGCGGCGATTCTTCCCCAGGTTCCTTCAAAATGCCAACTTCTTCCATTTCCCCACCAAAACACAACCAACCCCTTCATAAATCCCGTCGCCCTTTTCGTCTTTGGATCCACCTCGATCTCCGTTCCCAACACTTTATCCACGCCCAAAACTCCTTCACGAACGCATCCACATCACCCTCGGATTCGCCGTCAGCACTACCTTCCTCTCGCACCTATCAAACATCTCGAAACTGTCACCCTCGGATCCACCGCATAGAACCGTGGTAGGATGGTCCGTGACACGAGCTTGATGACTCGGACCTTGAGTTCAAAGAACCAGATGAAGATCAAGATTTTGATTTCTAAAGCTTCGGAGAAGAAGATGTACACGATTGTGATGATCGGAAACGAGGGGAGCAAAATAAGGTCGTGGAGGGGCTGCCGGCCTCGATGGCGACAAGCATGTAGTACGGGAAGACGAAGGTTTGGTCAATCAGGGTTCTGTCGAGGTCTGCGGCGATTTACGGTGGCAGATTGGGCGGTCGGTAACAATCGTTTTCGGTTTGGTTTTGCTCAACGGAATCAATCGAGTGGTGAAATCTGTATCTCGATCGACCCGTTGCCTATATTTTTTTTTTGTTTTTCTCGAATCCGACTGTTCTTTAACCGGATATACAACATACGATATGTTTCGACTCATCTCCATCCACAACAACTCCAAATTTCATTTCTAGTTATATTTCATCACCTATCACCTTTAAAAGAAATCTCTCGTTGTCCAACAGTTGAATTTTCAACTAGCAAGTCAACAACAAAGTTTGCAAACGAATATGGGACAGAAGGTTGAAGACACAAAACTGAGTATGGAGAAGATAATTAATGATCAAGGCAAGAAACCGACTGCGAAAGAATCAGATGATGCACCGCGATATGATGACGATGGACTTGTTCCCAATGAAGATGAATGTTTATTTGTCACCCAGGTTCTTTACGGTTTCTTCGACCAAGAAGATCACTCGTTCCGGATGCAGAAGATGATGAACAATGGTGAGGCTAATCAAGATTTTTCTACTGCTGTGAAAATCCTATCCTTTGAAGATTGCAAGGAGCTAGTTGTTGAACATTTTGAATTTAAACCGCCATACCGGTGTGGGTCGAAAGAGTGGAACGGTTCATCATTCAAAGAGTCTAAGGGAAATATATATGTTACCGAGGATAGAACTCACAAACACGGAATTTCCACGCAAGAACTTAAGGCGCGTGGAAATTATATTTCGGTTGGTCTTGCAAGGCAGAAAACACAAGGAACAGGAACGAACACTTCTTATGGTTATGAATACAAACCAATTGCATCCGAACAGAAAGACTTTTGGCATGCTCGTAAGCCAAAATTTAGGAACACTAATCAAAGTTTGAGGGAAAACTTTTCTGAAGATCGGAAGGATGTTAGCGAGCTACTTGCATACGGGTTAAGACATGGGATCCGTTGGATTGTTCGGGTGGGTCTTAGTAACCCAACCCATGCAAGTGGCTGAATATTTCAATCATGCACTCCACGTTCTTTGTTACTGCCATGTTTTTTAATTATGTCTAAATTTACTCCTTTTATTTTATCTAGTAGAACATGGGTTAGCAGTTAGTTTGCATAACCGTAGCTTTCTTTTCCTATGTATGGCGTTTTCATTTGGAAATAATGGCAGTGAATTTGTGTTTAAGAAAATCTTTGTGTGTGTTCTCTACTTTGTGAGAGTTCATATACTTCCATTGCTAATCCAAGGTAGCAACTTGGGTGGTGATCTTTGGAACCTCTACTAGAGTCTCGGTGGTGAATTTTGTATCCGACATTCGGTTTAGGAAGCTTTTCGGTTCGAATCGGGTGGTGAATCTGTATCCCAATTTGGTCGTTGCCTATCTTTTCGTTTTATTTCCCGTTCATAATCATTTCCGTCACCGGATTTATAACAAGACCGTATCGGAAAATTCCGGCTTCTGCAACTACATTTTCTCTCCCCGGGAGATCTGAAACTAACGAGGATAATTATCAAATTGATAATGTGTAAATCAAGAGGAACATTGATATGATCTCATCTTTTAAGGTTTTTTAAATGAAATTTTTTATTTTAATCTTTTATTTTAAATATTTTATAAAATGACTAAGTGTCCCTGACTTAATGATAATTTTTAACACTGTTAGTGATAAAGGACCTTTTATGAAACATGTTGAAAACATAAAGGATGCCGGGTGTAACAACTTTACTTAAAGGACTTAATTCGAAATCAGAGTAAAACATAAAGAACATATGTGTAATTTACTCTTATTTTAGTCATTCAAGATTCAAAAGACTATTTTGATAGTCTTCATAATCAAAGGTTATTTACTCTCTTAACATTGGTATAATGGTTAAGATAGTGATTTTCTCTTTTAATAAAACTTGGATGACAAAAGAATAAATAAATAAAACTTTGATGTTAATAAATACATATAAAAAAGAGAAAAACAGAAGTCATAAAGGGTCTTAACCTACGGGTCTTTATCCACCCATTAAATGCTTGCAAGTTTGAACCCTTAGCTCCCATGCAGATGAAAGGTGGTGTAAGATAAAATAAAACTGTATGCATATGTGTATAAGACACACATATATACAAACCACGTCATGTGATTGAGAGATAATTATTCGAGTCGAACCATCGATACATTTCTTGTTCACACTGACCATAACTTCGATACATTTCTTGTTATCATCGACCTTATGGGTTCACTCATTTCCATGTTTACTTTGATTACTTCATATATTTAAAAAGTTATTTTTCAGCCGTATTAGTTCACATCGATACATTTATCGTTCACATAGACATGACGGGTTATTTTCTTATGAATAAGGAACTAAGCAGCACAATCACCTTGACTTTTCCAATGTATTAATAAAAATGTTCTAATGTAGCCAGTTTTTTCATTAATGATGTCATTGACTCGCCCTCTTTTGATTATCTTTCAAAACTCTAATATTTATTAAGTTATTTGCACAGGACTGGTTAGACCTATCAGGCCATTCACGGGATAGTGAAATCCTCATGTTACAACTATCTTTTTTTAAAGCAATTTTCATTAAAAACGTCCAAAGTGCCTGCGGGAGGCTGAAGCCAAGAGTACAAGAACTAAGTAACAAAAACAAGAAAAGAACCAAACAACAAAAACAACAGATCAAGAGCCTAAGCACTAAACAACATGATAAAACATACAAAAATAAAGAGCACAGGAACATTGGATAACAGCAATTGAACTACTATTACCTAATAGAAACCTATGCAGCTAAGCTACATCCAACTCACACACAAGCGCCATTACCATGCATTCTGCTCTCACCCGTTTCTCATCCTATAGATCCAGAATAAAGTCGGCAAGTTTTAACATCAATCCCTATATCAATGTGAAGAGCTATTAAACAACCATACTAACTTAAATACTCATCAAAACACAAACATGACGAAAAACTAAGAATTGAAACCTAATAATATAAAATAATAGCTTCTTGGAAGCAGGATTGTCTCCCTAAGTCTGAAGGGGGTCTGGGTATTAGACGGGTCACTAACATGAATAAGGCCTTAATGGTTTCTCATGTTTGGAGTGTAACAACCCGTAAGTTTCCAAGGACTTAAACCGATAATATATACTTAAGTGTTAACTATATTATGTAACTGTTTACTTGTAACGTGCCAATTTTATCATAATTACATTCATTTACAATAGGAATATTGCCTTGACGTAGCCTTAATTCATGTTGAAAGTAATACTTGATCATGATGACTTCTTTGCATGAAATGGTCGCTGGAACTTTAATAATAATAAAGCGACTAATCGAATTCGTCTATCAAATTTACCAAACTATGTGGGAAACCCCATGCATGATCTCATTATCTTGGGATCCATTACTATTATCATCATCATTTTACGTTCATTTTAAATCATAAACTTTGATCAACCCTTTATCATTTTATGATTCACATATTTCACGTATGACTCTAATAAACAATTTCATGTTAAATAACAATGTGTTTAGACAACGACAACAAAACGAGACTTGTGATCCAATCCCTACGTTAACATCGATTTATTTTATGTCCAAAATATTTTATTGAACTTCATTAACGTTCACGACGAATATATTTCACATGCATGCAATATATATATATATATACATGCAATGTAAATTCTCAATGATATTAACCCTCGAGTATTTTGTTCCAAACCGAGTCATTGTTTTAATAATTTGACGTCGTGAATAAGGATTTCATAAAACGTTTCGTCTGATCCGATTCATTTAATTGATTTCTTTCTTTCCTTCAAGATTTAACCAACCCGTCACCTTTCCCTTTCCCCTCTCCCACTCGTTTTGCTCGACCCAACCAGCCACGGGTTCGAACCCGTGACCCTCTCTTCGACCGACTCCCAACCAAAGCCAAACCACCACCATTCCATTACTTGATCTAGTTACTTTCTAGTACTTGTGTTGACCTTTTGATGCTTTTCTAATCACACCCAACACAATCTTACAACCTACACAAGTGTAGGTGATAGTTGTCTCAAGCCAAGCCAAAACTAAGACCCAGTGGTCCTTAGTTTCCCTCAACTTTCCACCCCTCTTTCCCTCTCTAGTTTCAGCCCCAAACACACAAATTTATCACAAGTTTAAACTCCCTTGAACCCCCCTTGTGTAGAGGATTCGGCCGGCCACCAAAGGGCTCGAACCCGTCCCCTCTTCTTCTTCTTTTCGGTCCACAACAAACCCACACACACACAAACACTTAACTTTTTTAATAACCATACTACTACTAGATATTTATTACAAACCAAGACACAAACACTCTTTACTCTCCATCTCTCCTTCTCTCTCGTCTCTCACTCTCTCTCGGTTCTCTTTGGACCGAACCACACACACACACTAACCAAATACTTCCCATCTCACTTAACCTCATATATATTCATCTTTAACAAACCCTAGCCCCCATTTGACATAAACACATTCAAGAAAACTCTCTTTGCTCCCTCCTTTCCTCCAACCGTAAGCTCTCTCTCTAAAACTCTTAAGTGATCACTCATGTTCCTGATGATTTGTGACACTAGGAAGCAAGAACACTCAAGGATCATCATCACCATCATCATTCACGACCTCCACCTTCTCCTAGCAAGGTTCCATCTTCACTTTTCTTAGTAGACCTTGTTCTAGCGAGTACTCTTAGTTTCCTTTCATGACTAGAACACTCCATTAGCAAGTCTTGACCTACATTGTTGTCTAAACATCATTTTACCCCATAAAAGCTTACTTACTTGTATTTATCTTTATGTTTCACCATGTATTTACCTACTAGAAACTCATGATAGTTTTTACTTGCAATATTATGTTCAAAACTTAGTTTGGTTGGACTTTTACACAAGTATTTGTTTAGTTTGCATTTTTAGACATTAGTTTTGTATATATTGTGTGTAATGTCTTGTTCTTGTAACTTTGGACCCCTTGATGCCTATGACATGTTTTTAGACTCTTAATACAGACAAAATATGATATCTTGGACTTTAGAAAGATTACTAGTGCTTAAGCTCACCATAGCAAACTTTTACCTATAAAAGTACACTTTATAAACCCTAGAAAATGCTTTTAAATATAGATCCGTTTTGACCAGAAATTTTAGGCCTTTAAATAGTAGGTTGTGATGGTTTAAATGACTTTAGAGCGTGGCCAAAGGATCCCTTAGCAAATTACTTGAATTTGGGCACAAACCGGTACTAAAACCGACACCCGACGGGCCCGGAAACACAATTTTTGTAATAGAACCCAAATCTGGTCCAAATGAACTCATAGGGTTATTTTAATGGTAAAAACATGTTTACAAATATATATGGTGATTTTAGGAACCTAACGATGTCATTAAACGGGCAAACGGGACCAAAACGGCAAAACCGACACAAAATACACCAAACCAGCAAACTAATGCAAACCGACACTTGAAATAATTATCTACCCATTATGGGACGGAAAATAATTATATTTTATTGTACTTGATTGATTTCCAACTTAAACAGATAAATACCGTGTAAACGGCGGTTACCGCGAAATCGCCCGGTTTTCAACTAACTAGTCAAAATAATCAATTTCTCAAATGAAAACCCACATTTTGACTTAATATTTATTTCTATGAGTATTTACCATCTTTAAATATTATTTGGGAATTCTTGTATATTTTATTTAATTAAAAAACACATATAATTTACATTATTTCCAAATAAACATAAAACCGGATACCTTCACTTTGATACTCCAAATCATCTAATCCTAAGGCTACCATGACGTCAAGACTTGACCTACCTAATTGAAGTGACATCAATTATCAACCCAATTACTTATTGTATGTCTTATAATTATTTAGGGCTACACTTTCATTGAACGTGCTACCGAATTCCTGTTTCTGAATCATGTGAGTTTTTCACGGCCCCTTTTTCCTTTAACTATTTTATCTTTGGGGGAGAATTCATACATACCTTTTTCCATGTTAGACAATTAGACCTTGTTATCATAACTGTTTCATGTGCTTTTCCATTGTCCAAACTTGTTATCTCATGTTCATTCATGCTATAACCCAAACCCCACTATTAACTGAATCCGATTAATTATCATTTGCAAACGGTAACGTTTGAATAGATCTATTGGGTTAACGCCCACTGCTCTGATTGGTAGCTCCAATCGTGACTCCGTCTTTTAGTCAAAGAGTACAAATTATTATGTCATATCTATGCGGTACCAAACGGATAAAAGGTACCAAGAGTGGGTAAACAGTCAGTTTCGATATTTAGGGTACATGGTAACATTATCAACTAGTCTTATCTGATATTGTCAATTATTAACATGAACTGTTTCAAATTACTACTTTCATTCAATCTTTAACTGCTAGCACTTTAAACCTGTGAAACTCACCATAATTATTTGTTGACCGTTTTCTCGTATGAATTCTCAGGTACTTGAACTTAATTGCTGTGCATGCATCGGACCTACTTGCTTGTTTCCTGTCATTGCATTTTAGGACTTTTTATTTGTTGTCTGGAGTATGGTTTAACCTTTGGAGATTTTCCTGACATAACACTTAACGGTGTTATGTCCTAAAAATCTTTTGAAAACTTATGTGTTGTAACTTAAACAATTTACTTTTCTCATTACAATTATTCCGCTGCGTAATGATATTGGAAAAACTCCTATTTACTCCAACAATTAAACAATTTTTAAAACGGCTCTAGTTGTTGAACCATCCAGAGTACGTTCGTAACCTTGACTGTGATAACCTTTTTCGCATCCCGACACAAATCTTACAGGGTGTGACATGGAGCATCGTTTCTAAACGCAAATCTTTGTGGGTTGATTGGGTTAATCCTCATCGTATTAGGAATCGAAATTTTTGGGAGTGTAGATGTCCTTCGAAGTTTTTTTTGGAGTTGGAGGAAGATTATGGCTGTTCGTCCCATTATTCATCAGTTCGTGTGGTCTGCGGTTGGTAACGAGAGGAGCACTTCTGTTTGGTATGACAAGTGGACCGCATCTGGTCCCTTGTGTAGGTATACATCTCCTCGTACTATTTTTTCTGTTGGTTTCACAAACTGAGCGAGGGTCACGGACGTGTTTGATCATCATGGTGTTAATAGGCCCGTGGCGTGGTATGACTTGTTTCCAGTCTTAATTGAATCTGTTCATGTTTAATTAAACTTGAATACTGATGATGTTGTGAACTGGAGGGTTGATGATAGATTTTATGATTTCTCCTCGGCTATTGTGTGGCGTTGTATAGGTGTGGATGTCCCTTGGGTCAACTTTTTTTGGTTTGCCCAATGTGTCCCTCGACATGCCTTTATTGTGTGGCTGGTTATGCGTGATCGTTTGCTTACTCATGATAAGATTTTGTCGTTGTATTTTTCGAGACGGAAGAATATGAATATGATGTGTTGTCTTTTATGTTACCATGATTCTCAAAATCATCTCTTCTTTGAGTGTTTGTTTGCAACCCAAGTTTGGAATTTGGTTGCGGTTTGTACGAGTTTGGGGTGCAGCCTTAGCTCGTGGGCTGATGTTTCTGGTTCCTTGGAGGGTATTCCCTTGCGTTCTCTTCGGTCTATCATTGATAAGTTCGTGGTTCATGCTGCTGCTTATTATATTTGTCAAGAAAGGAACAATCGCATTTTCAATAATCATGCTCGTCTTCCAGATACTGTGGCGGGTTTAATTATTAAAGTGGTTCAATGCAAGCTTATGGGATTGAAGTTCAATAAGACCCCTAGGGTGGAGTAGGTCTTGAGTGCTAGGAGGATTGGGAGGATGGATGACCAGTTCGCGATGACGTAGATATCATGTTCTTGTTTTTTTTCCTAGTATTGTTTTGCTAGGTGGTTGTGTTCTTTTCTAGTTTTTTGTTTGGTTGTTTGTTTATTTCACATACTTAGGGGTATGTCCCTAGTATGAACTAGTAAGGTTTCTTGTCACACCCCCAAATAACCACTAACGGAGTTTATACCGTTAAGGGGTGCGAACAAACCAGGACCACAACCATTAGTTACAAATACTAAACGAATCAGAGTTAAGTCCAATGTTCATAAATACAACAGTTTAAAATACGCAGCGGAATAAAAACATAAGTCTCTCAGCACTAACCACGTGCTTTAATTACAAAACATAAATTGTCGTTAAATTCCCGAATTTAGTTTAAAATAAAAGTAAGTATCTTCTTGTGCCATGCCAACCTCCAGTGGATACTCTTCAACGATCTGCAAAAGTGAAAACCACACAAGTGTCAACCTAACAGTTGGTGAGTTCACGGTGGGCATGACATGCATTGGCCCGGTCTCATAATCGTATTCATCAACATATAAATAAGTAATAGATTTGCAAAACATTGCCAAGTGTTGAATTACCGAATATGCACTAGTTAAGTAAAAGTTAAAGCGGTCAACCGATATCGCGGGTAGCTAATCCGGTTTCCATGCACTAAGGAAGTCGTACTAGGGCTGAAAGCTGACGTAACAGAGTTCGGCATTTGCCGATGGTTGGTGCCTCCAGTTGTGTCCCTTTTGGGAGGCCCACAACTAAAACAGGCTGATATTGAACTCCGTTCGGCCTCCAACCGGTTGGTTACACATTTGTGTACCGCGGAGCAGGGTTTGTCAAACCCTCAGTAGATCTACCCAACATCCCCTCGCTTCTCAGATCAACAGTACTAAATTGAGGACTTTTAAGTTTTTAAGGCATCCTTAGAAATCATGTGATATCATTTGGTTTAGACTTTAACCTACACTAGTCATATTAAAAATGTTTATTCTGGATTTCATTTGAAATCCTAAAAAGAGTTTAAGTGTCAAAATGGTCGTTTCCGGATTTCAATTGAAACCCCAAGGATGGACAGTTGCAAGTGCTCCCCATAAAACACTCCAACTTCCATAACAGGTATCTCATTTGGTAATACCTCAAAATGTCAGCGTTGTTTTTCGTTAAGTTCATTCGTTGTGTCCCAAACGGGCTCACAATTAAAGGGTTAGTGAAACTCACCTTAGGTTGCTCAGCTACACTTGCTAATTAATCCAAATATTGCTTAACGAAGACCTATGAACACGTTTAGGTCTTAAGTATTAGTTTTGTGTCTAATCATTAACTTATCGTCACTATGGCCCATAACATAGCACGTTGGAACTACGACACGACATAACGACACACGACACCGATGGTTGATCATAAACAAGGGTTCACATATTACAGAAATCAAAACATGTTTCATCATAGCATAATCATACAAGTCATGGCATAACATTCGAATAAGTTGCACAAGTTTGGGTTTAGGTCTGGTCACAGTTTCGCTAGCAGTTTCGCTAAAGTTTCGCTGTGCAGTTTCGCTGCACAGTTCCGCTGTGTGCACGGGCAGCACTTTCGCTAGGCAATACCCGGTGACACAGTTTCGCTAGCTAGTTTCGCCCGAAACTGTTGGCACAGTTTCGCTAAACTAGTTTCGCTCGAAACTGGTTGAACTTTCGTTCAGGGACAAGGTCTATGGTTGTTTCGCTAGGCAGTTTCGTTCACTGGCGACACTACAGTTTCGCTGCATAGTGTCGCCTGAAGGAGATATACATAATTTCGCTGGATAATTTCGCCCAGAGAACACGCAGTGTCGCTCGTCGCGAAAAACTCACAAATCAGCCTAAAAATCAACCTAACAGCTTCCATACTTCATGTGATTCAATATTTAGCATGCATGATCATTTACCAACATAAAACAGTAAGCTTTAACACCTTAAACATGGGTTTTTCATCATCAAATCACCAAAAGCACATTTTAAACCTAAAATGACCTAATTAGCATGAATCTTCATTATGGTTTGATTTCAAACGTAAAGTTACTGACTTTATGATAGATCTAGCATCCCTAAACATTATCTCAGAAGCATACACGATTTCATGAAGGTTAGGTCATGCTTTAAAGTAAAACACATAGATAACACATAGAAATGGTTTATGGGACTCACGGTTTGATCAAGGATCGATGGATGATCTTCACCAACAGAAGTGATGGCTGATCTTGGTGTGCCTTGGGGCTGGTCCAGAGATTTCAGGAGAGTGTGGGTGTTTTTGGAGAAAAGGTGCAAGAAATGGGGCTTCTAGGGTTTTATGTCCTTATATAACAGGGGCTAGTTTCGCTGGCAGTTTCGCTGGCCAAGCGAAACTGGCTCTGTAAGTCCATGGTTTGGCTACCGAGCGACACTATAGTTTCGCCCGGTAGTTTCGCTGGAAACCAAAAGTGACCAGTTTACATTCTAAGCAAGATAGGCACGGTTCATGAATTGTCATGCTATTCATAATACTAAATCATGTATTTAAATCACATTGCACATAATGACAATAAATAAATGAACACATAACACATATGGGCGGGTCTGGTGATTAACCAAAGGTCGTGGACGTATTCGGCCTAGTTAAGCATTAGTTACTAAGTTAACACTTATAACGTAACTAACGGAAATTGTCTAACGGAAGTAATCCTTGAAATTCCCGGATGTCACATTTCTCCTTACTACTTGTTTATTTTGGCGGTATATATAACAAATCACCGGGGTAACCCTTTACCCAAAAAAAATGTAAAATAACAGCAACCTACCACAAAAATGAACGATTTTAAAGTTCGAATATAAAATAACAAAGTTTTATAAGTGCATTGTACTAACTTGATAATTTATTTGCTATTTGCTTTGTATCTCAATTTATATGCTTCTACTTGTTTATAGCGAATAAACAAATATCCAAAAGCAAATAGAGAGGCAAGTAGATATTAATCATTTCTACATGTTTATAGCAAATGCCATAGCACTGTCTCTTTTGGATATAAAGCAAATTGAGAAACAAAGTAGAGAGATAAAGAAACAACCAATTTTAGTTGCTTGCTCATGCCAATAAAATCAAAGACAAATATCTATAAATGGGTCAAATGGTAAAACATCAAGAAGAAACAAATATCATTAGTATGAGGAAGCCCAAAACTAAGTAAAGAAGGAAATAAAATAGCATGGGCCCTATATTTAAAAACATAATAATAAAACCAAGCCAATCGATTGTTTTAAGAACATGATAGATGAAACATAGTAACAAGTATATATGAAAACAACCATAAATAATATTTGTTTTTATAAATTGATTTTCAATTACACTTCTTGTCACACCCCCAAATTAACCACTAACGGAGTTTATACCGTTAAGGGGTGCGACCAGACCAGGACCACAACCATTAGTTACAAATACTAAATGGATCAGAGTTAGTCCAAAGATATATCATAAAAATAGTCTCAAGTTACGCAGCGGAACAAAATATTATCTTAGCACTAACCACGTGCTTTACAAATCATTGTATTAAATTCCCAATTAGTTCAATTAAAATAAAAGTCTTCATGTGCCATGCCAACCCGCTCCGGATACTCCTTAGCGATCTGCAAAAGTTTAAACCACGCAAGTGTCAACCTAACGGTTGGTGAGTTCACAGTGGGCTTGTCACGCAGTAGCCCGGTCTCATAAATCATAATCGTGTAAACGTATTCTTACGCACAATTTATTTGTGAAAAGCAATGCCTGTGATAATCAAAATCATATTATTGTGGTTTAGTAAAAAGTATTGTCCGTAACCTACGTTATCGGGTATGTACTAGTCTTGTAAAGTTAAAGTGCTCAACCGATATCGCGGGTAGCTAATCCGTTGTTCCATGCACTAAGGAAGTTTGTACCAAAGCTGACCATAAATTATTGTAGTGGCCGTGCCATCAGTTCTGCGGACCTACGTCATCGCGGTTTTGCCTCCCCCGTGTCCTCTCGGGATCACGGTCAGATAGGCTGATATTGTACCTCCGTGCACTCCCCGTGCCACGGGGCGGAGTTTGTCAAACTCCAGTAGATCTACCCAACATCCCCTCGCTTTACAATTAATGGTACAATTTAGTTGAGGACTTTTAAGTTTCAAGGCATCCTTAGAAATCATGTGATATCATGTGGTTTAGACTTTAACCTACACTAGCCATATTAAAAAGGTTTACTGGATTCTCATGAATCTCAAAAGTGTTTTCAGTTTCGTTTCAGAAATAGTTGTTTAAGTAATTCTCAAGTGCTTCCCATAAAGCACTTCAAGTTCATCAAGTGGGTGCCGAGCACTCCAAGTTTTCACGTTCATCAGGGAGGTGCCTAGCACTCTCGAAGTTGTCAGCATTGTTCTTATTTAGTTATTCGGTGTGACCCAAACGGGTTCACGGTAATCGGGTTAGTGACACTCACCTTGGGTTGCACTGCTACACTTGCTATATAATCCAAGTTTGCTTAACGAAGACCTATGAACACGTTTAGGTCTTAAGTATTAGTTTTATGTCTAATCTTTAC
Organism: Deinandra increscens subsp. villosa; assembly: GCA_039602395.1. NCBI lineage: Eukaryota > Viridiplantae > Streptophyta > Magnoliopsida > Asterales > Asteraceae > Deinandra > Deinandra increscens. Next base: position 38,518,546 of record JBCNJP010000025.1, read on the forward strand.
TTAACGTCGCTATGGCCCATAACATAGCACGTTGGAACTATGACTCGACATACAGACACACGACACCGATGGTTGATCATAAACAAGGGTTCATATATATCAGAAATCAAAGCATGTATCATCATGGCATAATCATGTAAGTCATGGCATAACATTCAAGCAAATTTCACAAGTTTGGATTCTGGTCTCAATTTCGCTAGCAGTTTCGCTAGTCAGTTTCGCTGTGTGCACGGGCAGCACTTTCGCTAGGCAATACCCGATGACACAGTTTCGCTAGGCTAGTTTCGCTCGAAACTGTTGGCACAGTTTCGCTAGCCTAGTTTCGCCCGAAACTGGTTTGAACTTTCGTTCAGGGAATTTCGCTCGGTAGTTTCGTCCGAACAGGTCTGGTTGGTTTACCCGGCGACACTGCAGTTTCGCTGCATAGTGTCGCTGGAAGGAGATATACATAGTTTCGCTACATAGTTTCGCCCAGAGAACAGTACAGTTTCGCTGGTCGCGAAAAACACATAAATCAGCCTAAAAATCAATCTAACAGCTTCCATATTACATGCAATTCATTATCTAGCATACATAACCATTTACCAACATAAATCAGTAAGCTTTAACACCTTAATCATGGGTTTTCACATCCAAATCACCAAAAACACATTTTTGACCTAAAATGACCTAAATAGCACAAATCTCTATCATGGTTGGATTTCATACGTAAAGTTGCAAACTTTATAACAGATCTAACATCCCTAAGCAACATACTAGCAGATCAAGCAGTTTCATGAAAGTTTAAGCATGCTTTTTAAGAAAACTCAAAGAAAAGGCATAAAGAGAGGTTTTGGGACTCACGATTCGATCAAGGAATCGAATGGATGTTGTCTTGAGGCTGAGATCTTGATGTTTGGTTGTGCTTCTCGACTGACCAGAATTCCAGGAGTGTGTGTGTGTGTTTTGGAGAGAATGGTGCAAAAATGAGGCAACTAGGGTTTTATGTTATTATATATCAGGGCCTAGTTTCGCTGGCAGTTTCGCTGGCCAAGCGAAACTGGCTCTGAATTCATGCAAGTCAAACAG
>JBCNJP010000025.1:38520113-38623277 GCA_039602395.1 Deinandra increscens subsp. villosa
TACTAGTTTTTGAGAGAGCTTATGTGTGAGAACTAGTGTGTGTTTTGTACTCTGAATCTCTTGTAACTGTCATAGTTGTGAATGAGAGATTGAGTCGTTTATTTACACCGATTGTTCTTGTTTTCATACACGTAATTGATGTCGAACTGAACCGATCCACACGCTCCAGTGTTTTCAGTCTTTACCAAGAAAAACAGTTTTGTTCACTTGCATGTTAGAAAATGTTTTACTTGTAAAAGATTTTAGTTCAAGATGTTGATCAGAGATTTGCAGATTTGGAAATTCACAATTGAGAATGTGTTGGATGAATCTGGGGTACATGTAAAAGATCCTTTTAGGTTTTAGATTTTCCAGCATTCTATCAAATATCATTTTTGAAAAGTTCAAGTTGAGCCCATTTACCAATCCATGAAAAGCGGATGATTGAGGTGCAGCAAGTTCATCCCACACAGTTTTCTTGTGAGATAGGCAATGGAGAATGGTATGAGCAAGATATCGCCAAACATAGGGTAGTTGTCCCTTTTTGATGGTCCCACAAGTTAAGTCACCCCCATACCCAATTGCTTCGTACGTCTTCAAGTATAATTCAGACTTGTAATCAGGATCACCTCCTGCATCATTGAATTTCAGATGCTTCCGGATCATTTCTTCAGTCAAACTAATCTCATTCCCATTGACTCTAGAGTCAATTTTACCAACCCCGTTGCTATCAACAGATTTCTTCAGCAATTCTCTGCTTGCATATTACAGGATTCGCAGTTAAAGCAAATTAAGTGTTGGATTTCTCGAGGAAATCGTTCATTTCATCAAATAGCTTTGACTTATCAGACTTCTCGAAGTACGCTACAACATTGTGTTCGGCGAAGAACAGTTGAGTAGGCTTTGATTCAACCTTTCGATTCAAATTGGATGCCATTTGTGAAATTAGAGAGTAAGGTTTAGGTTTAAATCGCCAATTAGAAACCTGGAGAGAGAATAGAGGATAACTGTTTTTCAAAAATGCAGTTTTATACTAACAGCAGTTCTTCTTGATCACAATGAACCCTAAGAATTGAAACAGGGAAGTTATTGGAGTTTGCAAATAGTGATTGAAATTGGGATGGGGGAAATTTTTGATAATTTAATTTGGTTTAGAATAATATTATTAATTTATTTTAATTGAATCCACATCAATTAGGGTCGATTAGGACCGATGAGGACAAATGAAGATAAAGTAGGACCAATTAGGACCAACGAAGCCACGAGGCCCAATTAGGGTAAATTGGGGTCAATTTGGGTCAATGAGGATCAATTAGGGTCAATGATGAAGACCAGTTATAACTAACGAGGGTCGATTTTGTTTAATGACGCCTTATGAGGACCAAATATGACCAATTAGGGTCTATTAGGCCGATTGAGGGCCAATTACGTTCAATGAGGACCAGTAGACTGAATTAAGGTCAATCATGGTCATTGAAGACAAATGAGTACCAATGAGGGCCAGTGAACACTCAGTTAGGATGAATTAGGTCCAATGAAGGTCAATTATAGTATATTAGGCTCGGTTAGGTTCAATGAAGATCACTTACGGTCAATTACGACCAATTTGGCTCATTTAGGACCAATTATAATCATTTGGGGTCAATTAGGCCTAATTGACTCAAATTTGTTGTACTTCAAAGTAACTGGTCCTCAATGAGTCTAGTTGGTCCTTATTGAGGCTAACTGACACTAATTGGTCCTTATTAGTCCAGACTGTGCAAATTGCTCCTCATTAACCCGAATTGAGCCATATTGGTACTTATTCTGTCTAATTGGCCCTCATCTGTCCTAACTGGCCCTAATAAGTCATAATTCATCCTTATTGGTCCTAATCAAGCATATTCGACCATCATTGGTCCTAATGGGTACTCATTAACCCTAATTGAACCTAATTGGTCTTAATCGACCATCACTAACCCTGATTTACCCTTATTGGTATCATTGGTCCTCATTCAAACTAATTGGCCCCAATCAGTCCTAATTGATCATACTTGATCATCGATCCTCATTAATCGAGCATATTCGACCATCATTGGTCCTAATGGGTCCTCATTGACCCTAATTGAACCTAATTGGTCTTAATCGACCATCACTAACCCTGATTTACCCTTATTGGTATCATTGGTCCTCATTCAAACTAATTGGCCCCAATTAGTCTTAATTGGTCATACTTGATCATCGATCCTCATTAGTCACTTCCTTCATGCTCCGTCCTTATCGGTCCTATGAGCATAATCGGCCTTCTCATTGAATTGGTCCTAATTCGTATTCATTGACCATATTAATTGACCATAATTGGTCTTTAGTAAAGTATCCAAAATGACGCTAATTGTCAGTATTTAGTCCTCATTAGTCTGGTTGGTCCAAATTGCTCCTCACCATCCTAATTGGACGTCGTTTAATATTTTTGGAAATAAAATTATTATACATGAGAAATTCGCAACATGGCGGTCTTTTCGTATTTGTTCTAAATTGCATAGTAATTTATCATTTTCATTTTTGAGTTGTGTTTTAGTAATGTCACCGCTTTTTGTAGTTGCGTTATCACGGCCACAAAGCACGTGTTATTAAAATCTTGTTTATTATATCTAAAAGAAAATAATAAAATTAATATTAAAACATAATTTTAGTGCTTTTAACTCCGATCATTGTCCAGATCTGCTTTAAGGATCACAGTTATGTCAACCGTAATTGATGTACTCGTACAATTTCACAACCTCATTATTTCAACACCTCAAGAGGATGAAGCTCATCTTGAAGAAGAACCTGCAAACCCACAAGAAGAGTGACTTGAAGACTTTTACGAACTGGATAATGAAGTTCATCTTGAAGAAGAACCCCCCCCCCCCCCCCGGAAGAGCCACGTGGAGACATTTAATTAATTAATTAATTATGTTTATGTTTAATTTTAGGTTTAATTATGTTTAATATACATATTGTTTATATTAATTTTGAGTTTTATTATCAGTTTGAACAATTCTCCCCCTTTTAATTAAAAATTTTCACCAAAATATTTGAATTTCCCACCATTAGTTCAAATTACACCCAAAATTTCGAACTAAATTTACTTATTATCGATTCATCATATAGTTTTCCCTTTCACTTTATCAGAAAATTTCCAGGTAAACGCCTCCAGCGAATAACCAGGTCTTCTTTCTCATCCATATCATTCACATCTTCCATGGAGCTTCAACAACGAATAGCTTTAACAGGCAGCGCTAGCGATTCTTCAGAAGTTCCATGTGATTTGGGAGACCAATCAGTCCAGAAAACGGTAATTGTCAAGTTATTCCATTTCATTTTCATTAATTACAATCTGTTTTCATAAAATTGTTTGTTTTGTTTATTATTGATGCACGTTTAACTTGGGATCCCTGTATTTGTGTACAGTTAAAGTTACAGATCGATAAAATTTCGTTTCATACAGAATTAATTAGGAAGGGGTATATATTGCAAAAAATCCTCTCCATTCATTTCAACCCATTCATTTTATGCTAAATTAGTTATTTACCTTCTTAAATGACTGTGGGAGCATGCTAAATTAGTTATTTTTATGCTAGGAATGTTGAGGTCAAGCATATGCACATTTTTGTAGATTTATGTTACTGGTGAACCTCCTTTCTTCTTTATGTACACTGCTAGAAATGGTGAACTGTTTGTTTATATCCACTGAAGACATGGTGTGTTCCGCTCTTCCCTTTAGATGTCTTTAATTTGTGTATAACATATCAAATAATTAATCAATAGGGTCTTTATGTGATATATTAATAATTAAGAACTAATTAAGAGATAATGAATCAATAGGGTATGCATGCTTTCCTATTTATGTACTTTGTTAAAAAGCATCTAACTACATTCTGTTAATTGTACAAAATTCAAGGATCGGTCCAACAACACTGATGGTCAATTGGAAAAACTTGAGTTCGAACTTAAAGAGGAGAGACTTCTTAGGGATGAAAAAAAATGAACAAGTTAAACCCCTCTTCCCGAATATTGAAGAATCGGATAAAAAACTTGATCTACTTATAGCTCATCTATTTGCACTTGGAACACCGTTACCACAACAATTTAATGCTCAGGCATCTATAGAGCTAGATTCTTTACATCACACGTTAATCATACTATTCACAAGTACCTTATAATAACATACACTCTTGTTCAAGAAGAACACAATCCGGATGAACTCTTGTTCCTGAAGAACACAAATAGATGCAAGTTCCTGGTACATAAGAATATATACTTCATGTAAGAACAAAGTTATGAGTTAAATGGAGCTTTGCTATGATTCATTGAAAATGTATGTTAATATGAAAAAAAATATAGAATATACATAATCTGTATGAATAAAACTGGAACAACTTATGTTAGATTAAAAAAAACAGAATAAATACTTTCATGATAGGTCCGCATCATTATCCTGCTCTCACTTTTTACCAATTCAAAAACATTGTTCTAGGTAAATTCTAAGGAGATTATTGTTGGATCTAGCCACAACACTAATCATGCTGACATACACACAATGGTTAGTATTTGTCAAACTCATTATCGGTTTGATTGCTCATTTACATAAAGTAATTAATTGAACTGTATGGCGTGAAATCGGTGGTCGATTAACCTCGTCTGAAGCGGTTGAAAAGAAAAAGGTAAATATTTGCTAGTCAAGTTTCATTCCGTTCTATAGTTTCACAGTAATCTATTTGGTAATGTCATGTAGTCCTATTTTAAATGTCATGTAGTCCCAGTTTAAGTGTTATTTGGTACCTCAAACACTTGGGCTAGCTAGGGATTGTTGGAAAAAATGGTGAGATGTGTACCAAATAAAGTTCAACTGACTTTGAAGTTGATCCGGAACTTAATGTGATGCTCTTCCGGATGTTTTAAGTTCATCTGGATATCTAATGTTCATCTGGAAATCATTTGAATTGTAGGACCTGATGACCCATACTACTTGCAATAAAATGGCACTCCTCAGTCCATATCTATCATGGTGGTAAGTATTTCAAAATTGCTATATATATTATGATCAATTTCCATAACCTAATTATCAATTATATGTTTTGGTATAGGAAGGAATACAAGAAAAAATGGTCCTAATTAAACTCAAATCTGGACAGTTGAAGATAAAGACCACGCGGTAGTGTTGTTGGCTCCCGGACTGAAAATTCAATTGAGAATAATGCTTGTATGCAGTGTAATTTTCTTTTATTTTTTTATTTGTATTTCATTTGTATTTGACTTGTAATTGAATTTTATTTGATTTGTAATTAATAATTTGTAATAGCTTTTAAATTGGCCACGCGTATAGCAAGGACCAATCTGATTTCAACAACCTTTTGGTCACTTTTTCTTCTTCTCAAATATATGTTGCTAAAACACCAATATACGTGACCATATAATACCAAAGGCCACACTTTTTATATTTTATCATGGCCATTGCTACCCTTTGGCCACGCGTATTGGGACAAAATATCTGATTTCAACTACCCTTTCGCCACCTTTGTTTCAAATATATGTGGCTAAAACACAAATATACGTGACCATATAATACTAAAGGCCACACTTTTTATATTTTAACGTGGCCGTTGCCACCCTTTGGCCACGTGTATTGGGACAAAATATCTGATTTCAACTACTCTTTCGCCACTTTTTTTTTCCAAATATATGTGGCTAAAGCACAAATATACGTGACCATATAATATCAAAGGCCACGCTTTTTATATTTTAACGTGGCCGTTGCCACCCTTTGGCCACGCATATTGGAAAAAAAATGTATGATTTCAACTACCCTTTGGCCACTTAATTTTCAAATATATGTGGCTAAAACACAAATATACGTGACCATATAATACCAAAGGCCACATTTTTTATATTTTAACGTGGCCGTTGCCACCATTTGGCCACGCGTATTGGGATAAAATATCTGATTTCAACTACCCTTTGGTCACTTTTTTTTTTTCAAATATATGTGGCTAAAACACAAATATACGTGACCATATAATACCAAAGACCACGCTTTTTATATTTTAATGTGGTCGTTGCCACCCTTTGGCCACGCGTATTGGGACAAAATGTATGATTTCAGCAACCCATTTGGCCACGTTTTTTCATATCATATGTGGCTAAAACACAAATATACGTGACCATAGAATACCAAAGGCCACGCTATTCATATTTTAACGTGGCGGTTGCCACCCTTTGGTCACACGTATTGGGACAAAAATTATAATTTCAGCAACCCATTTGGCCACGTTTTTTTATAACATATGTGGCTAAAACAAAAATATACGTGCTCATATAATACCAAAGTCCACGTTAAACAAACACATGTGGCCGTTGGGACCCTTTGGCCACGCTCTTCAGAAGAATTGTTTGATTACAACAACAAATATTGGTACCCTTTTGCCACGCTTCTAGGTGGCTTCAGCCACTGATATTGTAACGTGGTCGTAGGGTACATAAGGTGACGGGACCTTTGGTGTCGATTGGAATGGGAAAAAAAATGTGACCAAACACCTTTGGTCACAGTTTTTTTCCGTGGCCAAAGGTGAATTTTGACGTAGTGTACTTTTGAAACTCTCAAAATGTCTGAAATCAGCTCGTCGAAATCCAATGGTAGCTATAACAAACCACCCATGTTCACTCCTGATGACTTTGATACATGGAAACTCCGAAGGGAAGGGTTTGTTAGATGCATTGACTATAGACTTTGGAAATCACTTACTGTTGGAGTACATGTACCCATAGTTCAAGCTGCTGATTATGCCAATGTTAACATACCAAAACCTTTTGACAAATACACCGACCTAGATCACAAAGCTTGTGAAACTGACCTTGAAGCTTTATGGATGTTACAAGCATCTTTGCCTAACTCCATTTTAGCTCGGTTTAAAGGTTACAAAAATGCCTTTGACCTTGGAAAGCTTTGAATGAAATGTATGAAGGGACGGATGATGTATGGGAAAACAAAAGGGATGTTCTTAAACAAAGATATGGAAACTTAAACCACAAGAAGGGTGAGAGTATGACTAATCAGTATCTTAGGTCTGTTTCCCTGTTAGATGAACATCAAAAGGTTGATGTCAAGTTAGAGGCAAGTGAGGTTAACATAAATTTTTTTAGGTCACTTTCAAATAAGCGGACTGTTTAAATTGTGAGCATAAGAGAGAGTAAGGACCTAAAGAAAATAAAACTTAGTGAACTCCATGGTTTACTTAATGCTTATGAGATGGAGATTAGTGATAAGCAAGGGATAATAGGTGATAGCTCAGTTTCAAACTCTACTGCTTTGGTGACCACTGAATACCAACTAAGTAAAAACACCATAACCACCTAGAGTAATCAAACCCCTTTGATCACTTTTCCTGATACACCCAAAGGCCAGGATTCTAGTTCTCAACACTTTGAGATCAGTAATCACAGTGCTCATGTAGCTAGTAGTTCACATAATGGTTTTATGTTTGAAGATCTATAGTGTATTAGCCCATATGATTTAGAAGAGATGGGTATTCTCACACAGTTAGCAAGAGAACTGGTAGAAACTACAAAGGACCCAAATATGCTCAAATTGGGTTAGACAAAAGCAAAGTTAAATGCTACAACTGCAACCAGCTGGGGCATTTTGCCAGGGAATATAAGAATCCTGGAAGAGAGAGTAACAATGGGGGTAGAAACATAGGTATTCACCAGAACCAGAATCAAAGTCACAATGGCCCAACTCCTCCAAAACCAACTCCTAACAGTACTAGAAGCACTGCATCTGTGGCACACCAAACTGAAGAAATTGATGGGAAGATATAATACACGAGTATGAACCCATCAACCTTGCTCTCATAGCAACTAAGACTTCTCCAACAAAGGTAAATTATGTTCTATCTGATGTTATTGAACACCTGTGCACTCTTGAGTGCATTGAGTAAGTCACTAGATATCGAAATCATAATCTTGAATTAATTGAAGAAGTTAGTAACTTAACAGAGTTAAAGGAATGTTTTAAAAGGACTGAAATTTCTTACAACACAAAGATTAATGGTTTAACTGAAGAAGTTGAGTCTTTAAAACATACTAATTCTAACTTAGAGATTCAGATTGATGATTTTATATCTAAACTTGATGAGTCTATGCAAGAAACAAGGCATGCTAATGCAGAAATTGGTGATTTGTTCAACAAGTTAACTGAAGCTCAGTTCACCTATGACAAATTCCAAGCTGTAACTGAGAAAGCAAAAAAGCTATGTAAGCATGCTATGTAGGGTAAAGCTGGCATTGGTTATACTGTAGTAAAGCCACTAGGGCATTACTCTCCTACAGTACAACCAATGGAAGCTTTGAACAGTAAAAGCAGTGTTTGACTAACTGTTAAACCTGAGGCACCTGTCATAGAAAATGTTGATATTTGGGCAAGTTAATCAATCTGGTAAGTTGAATGTGCCTGCTGAGAATCATATTGCTATGCTCGAAACTGTTGAAAACGTAAAAACTGATAGCTCAGAAGTTGGCATACCAAAAGAAAAACAGTAAAGGGAAGCTTATTTATAAGAAAAAGACCAGTGACCATTTCCCAAGATACGCCGAGGCATACAAGGAAGAACCAAAATGTTTTAATGAATACATAATTTGTGGTGAACAAGGTCATGTTGCAGCAAAGTGTCTTTACAATCCTTTTATTTAAAATCAGCTTGAGAAACCTAAAGAGGTTAAACCTAAAGCTACAAAACCTGATTTTCAAAAGAGATTCATAGGAAAATCTTCTCCTATGAAGAACCACTATGTAAAACACTTTGAGTCGGATCATGAAAAATTCCTAAAGTTTTGGTAGGAAATGAGTTGAACAACAGCTTTTCCGTGTTAAAATCAACAGAATTTTCGGGTGAAGCTTATTCCGCTCGAACTTATGTCCAGCCGAAACAAATTTTTGATCTAACTAAAGTTCAGCCGGAAAATCATTTTTCAAAGAGGTCAGAAACAACTATTAAAGAACGTCATAACACACAGTATTTTGACGAATACGACGGTTTTGAGTCACAATCAAGGAAAAATCCCTCACTTAACATATTGTTATAATTAAAATATTAATCGCAAAATGAAAATAATGAAATACGGTGTGCATATACTTGTAATTAAAATATTAAATAGCAAAATCGAAGGGATGGGATACGTGGCAAACATTCTAGGTTCATTTTGTTGAGTTTTATTTTTATTATTGTCACTTTTATATATATATACTTGACACTGTATGAACTAATTAGATGGAGACAAAATTGAGATATACATCTACAAGAAAAATAATAATAATCTAAATTCAGAAAAGGATCGTAAACAATGATCAGACGTAAGGATCAGACGTGTATATATATATATATATAATATTATAGAGTAACTGATAAAATGGATTATTATATAAGATTTTTATCAAAACAAACTAAAACAAGTCAGGTGTCGGATGAACCTTGGGATATATATTTGTGATAGAAAATATGTCTTAGAAAAATGTATATGTGTTATAGGACGTGCGTAAAGACAGTTTTTCACTTCGGACCAGTTTGAGTATTATCAAGAAATTAGATAGCACAGGTGAGTTCACGACCCCTTTTTAATATATTTCTTGGGGTAGATTAACACATATAAAATCTTAATTTACATATGTCAAGTGGCTTATCTTATTACATGAATTGATATCTGGTATAGCAATCGTACCCCCCTCCAGCTTATAACGGTAATTTAGAAATAAAGCGTGATAATTTAGGATGGATCCATTGGGTGTGATGACCCTACTCGTGGTTCGTCGCTCTAACCTTGATGGGGAGTCAAACGAGTACCGAATTAGTCGTTTCTGCTTGATGTATGCTATATAATATCAGTGGGGCAATAATCTGGGGCAATAATATGGAAACAGGGTATAAGGGCTCATGGTAGTAAAAATAGTGTTATTATTGAAATATATAATACCACGGAGAATCTCTGGAATACTTGTATATGTACTGGAAAACATCGTTTTAAAGCTGAACATTGTTTTATCAAGTTATCAAAACCTATTAATTCACCAACTTTATATTGACTTTTCAAATATGTTAATCTTAGGTAATTGATTCGGCATTGGATGTTGGAGTTGCAACTTAGGATAAGTCATTCGGGAGGGATTCGTGTTAGCATTTGTTTGCATATGTTTTTAAATAAAATCCCGTTATATTGTGAACTCATGTTATTACTTTGTTTCGTATAACAAAACTACTGTTTGTACGCTATTGAAATAAAGTGTGGTTTTAAAATTATTTAGTTGTCGTTCGATATAATCATAGCTGTGATCCATGATCGTCACACCTAATGCTTCCGCAAAGTTTCTGATGGGGTGTGACAAGTTAGTTGACTATCACCAACTTCTGTCCAACAAAGGGGCGAGCGACACTTTCTTCCATAAAGGGCTTTTAAAGGGGAAGCTTGAATACTCGTGTGATATCTATTATTATATGAAAACTCCGCTAGGGGCAAGTGGTCCTCCCAACCATAACCAAAATCATCACACAAGCACAAAGCATATCCTTAAGAGTTTAAATGGTTCTTTTGCTTTAGCCATCAGTTTGTGGATGATAGGCCATACTCATATCAAGGCTGAGTACCCAAAGCTTTTTGAAGTGTTTCCCAGAACCTAGAGGTGAAACGACTATCTTGGTCAGAGTTGATTGAAGTAGGCACTCCATGACTAGTCACAATTTCCTTGAGATAGATTCTCGCAAGTCGTTCAGTGTTGAACTTCTCTTTGATGGCTAAGAAATGTGCAGACTTCGTCAAACAATCGACCATCACCCAGATAAAATTGTTACAAGACCGGGTCTTTGGTAACTTGGTGATGAAATCCATGGAAATTTGCTCCTGTTTCCATTGAGGTATCTTTGGTTTCACAAGTAGACCGGAAGGTTTTTGATATTCCGATTTGACCTTTGAATATGTTAGGCATTTACCGGCTTAGGTGGCAATCTCAGCCTTCATGTTTGGCCACTAGTACAACACTTTCAGACCGTGATACATCTTATCGGAGCCAGGGTGAATGGAATATCTAAATTTATGAGCTTCAACTAGGACCAATTTCTTTACTGAACCGAAATTTGGTACCCAAATCTATCCATGAAATAGTAGACTCCGCCAGGCTTCTTCACTAATTGTTTTCCATACCTCGCAGGCATTTAGCCTTCACATTTTCATCTTTGAGGGCTTCCGACTAGGCTTCTTGAATCAAAGGAATGAGATCGGTTTGGATGGTCAAACCAAGGGCTCGGACTCGAAGATGCTTAACTCGATCTTTCCTTCTTAGGGCATCTGCAACTACGTTAACCTTTCCAGGAAGGTAGGGGATCTCGCAATCATAATCGTTAAGCAGTTCTACCCAACGACGCTCTCTCATGTTAAGCTCCTTCTGGTTAAATATATGTTGAAGACTCTTGTGATCGGTGAAGATAGTGCACTTCGTTTCGTAAAGGTAGTGTCTCCAAATCTTCAGGGCAAAGACAACAGCTCCGAGTTTGAGATCGTGGGTCGAGTAGTTCTTCACAAAAATCTTCAATTGGCGAGAAGGATAGGCAATGACTCTCTCTCGCTGCATATGAAAGCAACCTAGGCCTTGGTATGACGCATCGCAGTACACCACGAAGTCATTGGTTCCTTCTGGCAAGGATAGGATATGCGTGTTACACAACTTTCGCTTTAACATTTGGAAAGAGGTCTCAATCTTATAATCCTAGACAAAGTTCTTGTCCTTTTGGGTGAGAGCAGTCAAAGGCTGGGCTATCTTGGAAAAGTTTTTGATAAACCTTCGATAGTAGCCAGCAAAACCTAGAAATTGACGGAGTTCGGTTGGAGTAGAAGGTGCTTTTCAATCTTGAATTGCTTCAATCTTCAACGGGTCCACGTGTATGCCTTTTACATTAACCACGTGACCTAATAAATGCATTTCACATATCCAAAATTCGCATTTGGAAAACTTTGCGTATGATTTCTCTTTCTTAAGCAATTCCAAGATGAGTCTTAAGTGTTGTTTGTGTTTCTCTTCACTACGTGGTGAGTAGATCAAGATGTCGTCAATAAACACAATAAACAACTTCTCCAAGTATGGCTTACACATACGATTCATTAAAACCATGAATACGGCTAGTGGGTTAGTCAAACCAAAGGGCATTACTAGAAGTTCGTAATTACCCTATTAGTCCCTCGTCAATTCTTTCTTCCAAAAACGAACCATGATTTTACGAATAATTAATAAAACATGTTTATTAATACGAAAGTCGTAAACCCGAGAACCTATGAATTCAAATAACAATTTATTTGATTCATTTTATTTACCGTAAACGTTAATCGATAAATTGAAACGTTATATACCGTACATTATCGCGAAGATAAATACGTAATTAAATATATATTTATTAATCAAGAATAAACAATAATTAATTACTGATTTCCGTGATGTACCGGTTAACCAAGTAAACGGATTTATTTCTCGTTGCCCTCAGTGTAACTCTTACGGGTCTTAACCGGGTCGGGTTCTTAGTATTGTCGGATCTGGACATATAATATCCAACAAACTCCCACTTGGATAAAATGCGACAACATTAGAAGAAACAGTCAGATGTGCTCTAGCTACACATGGATGTCCCAACCAGTTATGACACTTCAAGTCAGTCACTAAGGTATATCTATAAATTCCCGTTATTGACTAGACTTGTGGTAATTCAAAGTCAGTAGATCCTTTCTGTATAAGACATCAGACATGGATTTCATTCATTCTCTTTAATGTTCAATCATTATATTTCTCGTTCATCAGTTCGAAGTGATCTAAGCAAACACACAGTAAGTTTGGGTAAGGCTTACACTTAACACTTGGAACTAACGAGAGGGCCCACGACATCTAGCTATTGCATTATCAGCACAAGAGTACAGAATCCCATCTTGACTACATATAGCTCCCACTAAGCTAGAACCATTCCTAAAAGTAGCCGTTATGACTGGCAGTTACGCAACAGCGTTAAACTACAATCAAAGAACAGTTTTAGGTAAACGAGAGGTAGCATATGTATCTCAGGTCTAAGGATACTATTGAGTATACCATTTAATCAAATGTGTCTTATGATTAAATCCATGAAGACAATTTTGATGCGAGTTACGTCACAACATCATTCTGTAATGAGGCATGTGAGTCCGGATAGTCAACCGTTTGAGTCTAGAGTCAGAATAGTCTTAGTTCAGAGTTGTTCCCACAATTCTGATCGACTACGGAAGTTTAGAATATTTCAAGATATTCATGGATATTTAAAACGTATAAAATTCAAACACGTTGTGCAGAATTCGTGCTCTGCATCTAACAATTTAGATCAGGTCGAATGATTTGTGCAAACTTTAAAGTTCGACATTCCAACACTAAATTAGAACATCATAGCAGAATTTAGGTACTACGTAGTAGTATCAACTCATTGACCAAACTTGATCAAATAGAACTGTGAATTCAATGCTATGTTCTTAGTTTGTGTTTTGGCATTGCCTGATTAAAGTGTTTCATTAGTTTTAGTGTTTATCATGATAGTAAAACTGCTTGAGTGAATTTGAAAGTGTGATAAAACTTGTGCCCTTGGTGTGCACATGGATTACTGTGTTATCACGTGAGCATATTAATGGATTAGTGTGTTATCAAGAACGAAATCATTTAGTTTCATAAACACGGTATGAATCTGATTGATTAATATCCAAATATCATGTTAAATGCATGAGATGGTAAGATGAAATCAAACTTCTTGAGTTTGATGGTATTCTTGATACGATCATCTCATCGTTTGAAATTAGTTGCGTACTTGACGCAATGATGATTACCACATCAGAATTTAGAGTCCGAATTAGTTCAATCTAATGATTAACCAATGATCAAAGATTATAAACGAGTAAAATCGTCATCGGGTTCCAATAGGAGACGTTAGTCATTTAGAATGCCAACATATTTTCATTGTAGCAAAAACTGTTTGTTGTGAAAAGATGTTTGTCTAATAAGTCTTGAATCTTCTCAAGAGTTAATTCATACAGTCCAATAGTTCCTATTGAAACTAATATGCTATTGAAGCGAATCAGATATTTAATGATCTGATGATGGGCGTGTATTACTCAAAATAGTTTATTGCAAGATTTCATCTAGGAATCTAATTTTGAGTGTGTAAGTGATCAGTGAAGATCGTTTCGTGGGTTTGAGGTGTGAATGGCGATTGCCGGCAAGTCATCAGTCATGTGTTTTTTTTTCTAATGTTTGAAACCCGATCCTATTAATATGAGCAACAAGTGCTCAACAGGAACTTAACACATATGAGTACAAGCTAGTTGTAGTCTTCGACTTTCAAGGTGATGCGTGTATATATCTATTTGTCACCATGATGTTCATGTGCATAAGACTTAGCGCAAGCATATTGTAATCATTCAAGTGATTATACTGCATCTGTGTAGCTGGTAGTATGAACTTTTTCAAACAAGTGTTTGAACTCAGCAAAGGTCCTATTGTTTGAGTCAACGCAATCTAGAAAGCAATTCCATGAAAAGTTCAATTTGATCTAATGAACTTATGAGCTATGTGATTTCAAACCTAGAAGGTTTTATGAGTCACGATAGATCATCATTCTTGTCGTAACTGGTACGATGAGAATGTAAGACGTCATAGCCTTAATGAGGTTCGAGGAGATAGACGTCCTCCCATTCGCATTAAGCTACTTTTTACGTTCATTAGATCAATAGTACCAGGTTTTGTATCATGTTATATAAGTTTGAATCTAATCTAGCAAGCAAGTGAAAACACTTTCAAGTGTAGATAAAATCATGCATATCAAGTATGTTTAAATAAGAAACTTAGTGCATGTTAAATAAGAAACTTAGTGCATGTCCAGATTCAAACAGAAGCAAAATGTATCCATCCTAGACCCCGCCAGGGAAAACAAACAAGCAAGTTGTTTAATGATTCCACCAAGAAATCAAAGTACGACATGAACATTATTCAAAGTTTGCAAACATGCAAAGGGGTCATGTCTTCTTGGTTTTGCTTCCAACGACTTCATGTTCGTACAAATGTAAAGTATGTCAAGCATATATTTGAAGGATCAAATAAAGTGGTCTATAACATGAGGTTAAATTCTTTCTTCCAAAAAAAAACCACAATTTTAGGGTTTCCTAATCCCTTAGTCGCTTATTAATAAGCCGACTAGTTACCCTATTGGTCCCTCGTAAATTCTTTCTTCCAAAAACAAACCACAATTTTACGAATAATTAATAAAACAAGTTTATTAATATGAAAGTCGTAAACCCGAGAACCTATGAACTCAAATAACAATTTATTTGATTCATTTTATTTACCGTAAACGTTAATCGATAAATCAAAACTTTATATACCGTACATTTTCGCGATGATAAATACATAATTAAATATATATTTATTAATCAAGAATAAACAATAATTGATTTCTGATTTCCGTGATGTACCGGTTAACCAAGTAAGCGGATTTATTTCTCGTTGCCCTTAGTGTAACTCTTACGGGTCTTAACCGGGTCGGGTTGTTAGTGTTGTCGGATCTGGACATATAATATCGAACAGGAACACCATCAAGAACAGGAGGAGTATGGGCGGCTGCAGAAGCACACGACTGATCGATCTCATAAACAAATGGAAGAACAGGGGGGTCAGACATGCGCTGCCTTTTGGGGGCAGGCTCATCAACTGGTGCAAGAGAGGCAAATCGACAGTGATAGCAAGGGCTGACAGTCTTCCTAGGTGTGAATTTCAACCTAGGACCAACAGAATAATGACTGAAGGAACGGTGAGACGGTGTAGAACAGTGGATGGATCCACGAGATGTGCAGAGGGGACAGAAGCAGAAACAACAGGAACATAAACAAGGGCATCAGGAACGGATATGATAGCAACCGGTGGATAAAACATGACAGGGACAGACTCCTCTGGGTCTTCCTCGCTCTCGTCATCCGAGAAAGTAGGCTTTAGCATTCTCCTTCGTGACAGACGACGGGGTGAATCCTCCACGGTGATCATCTCAGCAACTGGTGAAGAAGGTTTGTACTCTGGCGACGCAGGGGTATAATCGAGAGATGATGGTGAGTACTCATACTCAGGCTCGGTGTCAGACGGTATCGTGACAATCTCCTTGGTTGCTATGTTGCAACAAATTTCTAAGTTATAACAATAATAATGTATATATTACATGTGCAGACAATTAAGATTTACCAGGCAAATTAATTTGTAAGTTGGCACACATACAAGGCAATACATGAATGCACACACAAATGAATGATGCAGAGCTTAGGTTATAGACTAGATGCAGACTAATGCATCCTAATTCACTAAAACCATGGCTCTGATACCAAGTCTGTCACACCTGGAATCGGTGAAATGTATGCATATGACTGATAGGCATCATGGTCATGGTTATGAATGAACGACCTCTAAATGAACATTTAGAAAATCCATTGTCTTTGAAACTTAGTCATATATATTTATTTTAAAACATTTATTGTAACAGCGGAAAGTAGTAGTGAAAATACTAAAGTTAGTTTCAAAAGACATTTTTTTGAGATTCAAAGACATAACATCCTATTGGTGTAATGCTAATAAATCTCTAAAAGATGCATGAACATGCGGCAAGCAGACCATGAAATGACATGCAGGACCCTTAGATAGACTTCACTAAAATGCATCGCTATTTACCTGAGAATGCAATAGTTTAAAAAAAAGTCAACAGAATTGTTGGTGAGCTCACATATTTAATGACACATGAGAAATATTTGCAATAAGTTCGAAATTTTCTCCATCTTGATGTTAAATATATAAGATATTGAGATTGTAAAGATTGTATGTGAACCTTGAATTCAAAAACTAACTGATTACCCACTCATGGCATTCTTTCCCAAAAGCACCAAATGACTAGAATAAACGACATGTATCCCTTGACTATATCCAAATGGAGTCAGGATTGGAGCGACCAATTAGGACAGGGTTATCAACCCAAATAGATCTACTCACTAGCTATCGCTTCGAATGAACTAATTGAATTCAATTAATAATGGGGTTTGGCATATAAACATGAATCAACATGAATTATACAAGTTAGGGAAATAAGAAAAGAACATGCAATCAGTACGTGTTACAGGTATCAATAATATCATACAAAAGTTTGAAATGTCATGTATCGAATTCTCCCCCATAGTTTAGAAATACATAAATGAAAAATGGGTCATGAAAACTCACATGAAATGATGATGAAGTGACAGATACGAACTGAAATGAGGTAGCCTAGCCAGCGTCTACAATATAATATTAAGACAACTTAGGGATGGCTATATTGGGTAAGTGAATACATCACCCAGTGTCCAAGGTCAAGTCTTGACAGAAATTACCCGATGGTATTGATGGAAATCATGAATTAATTATTTGTTGTCATACAATTAATAATAAGTTAGGATAGAGTATATTTATTTGAATAAAAAATATTATTTACGATTAAAAAATATTGGATAATATATTTTTTTCCACAAAATGAAACGAAAAATATAAATATTTATTATTACTAAATATTAAAAAATATTGGATAATATATTCCTTCCAGAAATAAATAAATTCCTTCCATTTATCAAGGTTCGAACATGCGTTTTCTACCCCGCGTCAATACACGGTATTAGTCACGTTTTTAAGAAAAATCATCTGACACATAAAAATATATTTATTTTTATGAGATAATGTCTTCAAAATATAAAAAGTTATGTTTTATAAGATTCAAACGTTGGTTTATCCGGTAGAGTGCCAGTTTGACTGCAATAACTTATTTTATGACATTTTGAGTTTCCTAAACCCTTAGGTATAGTTTATGGAGCTGTTTTAATATGGTTTTAAATTACCAAGCTTGTTGGTAGTGGTTTAACTTGCAAAAATCAGTGTTTTTAAGTTACCGAAAGTCACAGTTTTTGTCCGGTTTCTTCCTAAAACATTATTTTCCACTTTTGTACTCATGAAACATTTTTATATATAAAAAATGGTCCCATTTAAGGTTCTGGACCAGAATTATATTAGGTCCAAAATTTTATACTAAATAAGTTAGAAAACATGGTTTTTGGGTTCCAAATATCCCATTTTTGAATGTGTAACGTTTTTGGTTTACATGTGACTATTGATAACTTGATAATTTATAAACACACATTTAATAGGCTCAAACAAATCATAAGATTAGTCATAGACATTTTTACTAAAATTCCATATTTTATGATTTTTAAGTCATAAAAATCATTACTTAAAATATATCTTTATGTTTAGTATTTCTTTTAATAAAATTGTATTTTATTTTCATAAAATGACCATTATATTTATGTGACAAAAATACTAAATAAGATGTTAACTTATAAGGTGGACTTTTATAAACACATGTGACACACATATATTATGTCATTTTAACATAACGCACTTATGTACCATGAAAAATGTAACATATATTTGGTCATGAGAGTATACATTCTTCATTAAAGAAATATGACATAAACACAACATTTAATTTTAAAACCAAAGTGTGTTCTTGAATATATTTTCATTATGTTGTTATACATAGGTTATAATAACACTAAAACAACCAATATATTACAAAAACAATAAGGTAAATCATAAAATAATTCCATCAAAGTAAACACATAATTACTAACGACAAGTGTTAGTCAATCATCAAGTATTAACACAAGACTTTGGATGAACATGGTTTAGTGACAATTTTATGAAAAAAATTATGAATGGCAACATAAGGGAAGTTAAAATCTCACTAAAGCTTCTATACGATCGGTTAATGACATAACTGGGTTGTTGTTTTATCTTCCGGGTTAAGCTACAAACCCACCCTTGATTTGAATGTTGAATATTATGTTGATGGAAAGAAAGAAAAAAAATATGAGATCATGATCATGATGAGAAAACAAGATGATTAGAGTGATAGAAATGATGATCATTAAAGAAATGATGAGAAAAGATGGTGAATATAAGATTACCTTGAGTCTAGAAGTGAAGTAGAAGCTTGTATGTGATTAAAATGTTGAAGAAAATGAGGTGGTGGTGGCGGTTTGTTCTTGGCCAAGAGGTAGAAGAAGAGAGATGAAGAGAAGTGTTTGATGTTCTTGAGGTAAATGTGACTAAGTGTTGTAGAGTTTATGTATATAAGAGGATTAAGTGGGCCTTGGGTTCATGGTTCAAGTGAACCGAGTAGGGGTCGGGTTCGAACCAAAAGAAAGGGAGAAGAAGAAGGCTTAAACACTTGGCTCCTTGGTACTTGATAATGGTTAAATAATGGTCTAAAGAGAGGTGTGAGAACCGGCCAAAGAGGGAGGGAAAGTTTTGTTCAAAGGTTATTACCCAATGTGTTATGTAGTTGCTTGTACTTGGCCAACATGATTGTCCCATATCTACACTACAATTATGGGATCTAGGGAGCAATTATGTATTAGGAATGTGTCATTTAGTAACCAAAATCTAATAGGGAGTTTGGGGAGTTCGGTTGAGACTGAATGAGAAGGAAAAAGAAGAACCGAAAAAGAAAAGAAAAGAAAGAAGAGAGATCCGGGGGCTCGAACTCGTGATGGGCCGGGAAAAGAAAAGGGAATGGGCTTGGTGGGCTGGGCCAGAAAAGAAAGGGAAACGGGCCGGGAGAAGGAAAAGAAAAAAAAAGAAAAGAAATAGAATTAGGCCGGATGGCCTACTGGGCTAACTGGGCTGATCGGGCTGCCGGTTCGGGTCAGGTCGAACTCGGGTCGATTGACTGGATCAGGTTGGACTGGTTCGGGCCAAAAACCATAACCCTTGGGCTGAAAACCCGTATTGGGCCGATATGATTAGGTCGGGTAGATCCGATGAGTCAAACGAATAATTGTTCGGGTTGAAATGTCAAAGTGGTTTGAAAATGATAATGTCATGAACTTGAACGAATACGAACGGATAAAATATATATATTTTATGAACGAATGAAAACGAAATTTCTGATGAATCAACCCTCCAAAAATAGCGGGGTCTCAACCTCGTAAGCTCTGTAAATCTGATGAATCAACCTTCCAAAAACAGCGGACACCAAGTGTCAGTAGTGGCTACATGAAGGAGCTGGCTACATAATAGATAAGGGAGGTTGAGTGTCTCCCCGGTCGTGAAACAGTACAAAGCCAACAAGTCCTTTAGGTTGATAACCCCTCTTGATTGTCCTCTCTGGAACACAGATTTGCTGAAACATCGGTGGATATAGAGGTGAAGTGGATCCCTTAGTTTGGTTCTCTTCGTGCGGATGGGGTTGTAAGGTCCCTCTCCTATATCGTCCCAGAATGCCCGGCGAGTGACCCTATAGTGCGGGTCAGAACGGATCTCCTCGCCCGGGAATCCAACTCATCGCCCATAAATACCAATGTCCACCATAAACTGCACAAAAGAGCGAGTCTACCAGTTCCTTCCCAACCGAAAACTAACAGCCTCATCCATGACATCCTCGTCAAACTAGAACAATGCTAGGAACTCAATTGTGCACTCATGTACCCCCTGTATCTGGTAGAGATTGAATGTTGTGACGCCCACTCCCAGACTTGGCTCTAGAAGGGGTCACGAATCGGATTTACTCATGAACACAAGGTATCAACAGAGATAACTAAGCAGCGGAAATTTTAAACTTTTATTTATTTGCCAAGTACTACAAAGTAAGAGATAATTTACATAAGAAAATACTATATGTCACTGCGTTTTATTGTTATAACTATGCCAGCTTGCCAACACCCTGCTTCCGTCCGATAGCTTGCCCGTCTAATCCCTTATCACAAGGGCCTTCTCATAACTAGTCGAAGCCTCACCCTGACCTGGTATACATACATTTGTTGATACATAATCTGTGCGTCACGTGAAGTATCTGAACGAGACGATGTGAAGGTTCAAGACAAGTTCATGCTGCAGACCGAACTAGGTCCGAACCGGAGGTTCGGACCGGCCGAACTTGGAGTTCGGAGGGAGTTCGGAGCAGACGTCTATATATAGGAACTTGTGCTTTGAATGTGAGGACGTATGAGAATGAGTGAGAGAGACTAGTTCTTAACTATGTGTTTTTGACGGTGTTTCTCTAGAGAGCTTCAGAGAGAGTTTGTAATTGAGTCTATGTTGATTTCAATAAAACAAACTATTATTTACGTCTCGTTTTCACTCTACGATCAAGCAAACCTTTAGTAAGATCCACCAAACGGTTTTTCAATTGGTATCAGAGCAAATCCAGGTTGCTCTATTGCGTTTGCTTTGATTGTAGTCGTTTTCTTGATAAAACCGAGTTGTTTTCATTCAAAAACGGGTAAATCTGTGAGCTTTTTGTGTAATTTTCATTACTAAAACATTTCTATTGGTCTTACCTGAGTTTCTGTCAAAAATCTCGTCCAAATTCTCTCAAAATCGCGAAAATTATGTCGAGAGTGTTTACATTCGTTCGAGGTTCGGAGTAACCGAAAAATAACCGCTCCGAACTTCCAGTTCGGAGGAAGTTCGGAGGTTGTTCGGACGAAGATCGGCTTTTCTTGTTTCGGTGAGAGTTCGGTGTAGGATCGGAGTAAGATCGGAGGGGTTCGGACAAAGATCTAAGTTCGGACTGTGTAATCAAGTTCGGTCAACGTTCGGAGCAAGATTGGAGGTTCAGCTGAGTTCGGACGAAGTTCGGTGGACGTTCGGACCAAGCAGAATTTTCAAGTTCTCAAAATGAATGAAATTGAGGCTGAGCGTCATCGTCAGAATGTGCCAAAGTTGATAAATCTTGAAGATTATCATGGTTGGGCGACAGATTTTCGAGGATATGTACACGATTTGGATAAAAAATTATGGTTACCAATTACAAACGAACATAAGTATCCAACTTATAGTGATGGTGATTTTAAGGAAATGCATAATTTTTCAAATGAAGAAAGGGAAGCATTTGATCAAAATGAAAGGGCTACTACACTTCTTATGTTAGCTTTGCCTATAACTCTTAAGAATCCAATCAGGAAGTTTCGAAAGGCAAAACGGATATGGGATTCTGTGAAGACACAGTGTGAGGAACATATGTCTAAACTTTCTCAGAAAACAATTGATCAATATTTGAAGTTTAAAGGAATAATTGAAAAGTTAGAGAAGAATGTGGAAATGTTGACTGAAGAAAATGTCTTCTTGACAAAAGAAGTGGAGGAATGGAAAAGTAAAGTTTGTAATGATTTAGCTACCAAAATTCAAAAGGATGTGTCTATATCATGTGCAAATTGTTTGGAGTTTGCTAGTATTAAGGAAGGATGGTTGAAAGAAAGGGCTTTGTTGGTTGAAGAATGCAATAAAGCTCAAGCTAAAGAGAAGGAAGCTGTTGAAGATTTTGATGCTTTATTTGAGAAATGTTATCCTCTTCAACAAAAATATGAAAAAGTTACTAAAGCTGCTGTCGAAGTTGCCGATAGAGTAATTCAACTTCAAGAGGAACTTACCAATTTGCGTGATAGAAATGGTGAGATTCAAAGTCAAAATAACATTTTGAAACAGGATGTTATTTACTATAAGAAACAAGTGGAGAAGGTTTCTGAAGAAGTTCTGGAAGAGTGTCGCTTGAGACGATGTCATATCAGTGATTATAACAAATTGTCTGACAAGTACATTGCTTCACAGAAAGAGTTATCGGAAGCTAATATGAAAATGTCTGAACAAAAGATCGAGATGTTTGATTTGCAACGAAGATTGAAAAATTGCAACCATTCACCGACTTTTCTGAATTATATGTATAAATTGGAAAAGAGTGAGAAAAATGGTCAAGATGAATGTCTTCATCAAGTACCTGCTCCAGTGGACATTGAAATGTCTGTTCCAGCTACATCATCTGGTGTTGAACAGCATGATTATTCAAAGTTTGCTGATACCAGTTCAAGGAAGAAACTAAAATTCAAATCAAAGAAGAATAAGAAGGAGGTTGATTACCGTAAAGGGTTGAAGTTTGATTCAAAATCTACTTTTCTTGAGAAAGAACAGGTGTTTCATGGAAATCCAGAAAACGTAACGATGCCAAAGTTTTCTGAAATTGTGATAGATGACTCATTGATTTCTGGAAAGAATGACCTGAAAGGTATCAAGTCTGAATTTACAAAGCTTGCCAAACAAGGTCATGCGATACCGACTTCTGTTCAAGATAAGTTTAAACAGAAAAATGGAGGCTTGGGATTTAAAGGAACAGAAATGCCGACTAAGGATTTCAACAAAAAGGAGTTCAAAGCGAAGAAGATAAAGAAGCAGAAGGTGTGTTCAGATAAGAAGACACAATGTTGGAAGCCGAAAGTAGTTTCACCAGATGAAAAGATTTCTTCTGAAGAGTCTTCTTGTATATCTGATGCTACATCACAAGGCGGTAACAATTCAGATTCATTTTATTCTGCTAAATCTAACAGGTTTTATCGTCAAGATAAATTCTTTGGTTATGGAGATGATTCTGATTTTTATGATTCTCCAAACTGTTTTCCAAAATTTCATAAACCAAAGAAATTTCAACCTGTGTTTTCAAAAATTCATGATGAAGGTCTTATTGATCAGTTTGGAAAACCGATTTCTATCAATTCAGCTGGTAAAAGACTTTGTTTTGTTTGTCGTGAGAAAGGTCATTATGCAAATAATTGTCCTACGACAACTAACAATTCATCATCAAATGCCAAACATACAAAGTATGTTGATCTTGATGGCATTATTTTTAGTGAACCAATGCCCAATACTAAATTTTCATGGAAAAAGAAGTCTTTTTCGGAGAAATTGGGTAGTAGTTCTGATTGTCACTCATCAGTTGATCAATGGTTCACTAGAAATCATCAAACCACAACAGGAATGGAGACCTAAAGTTGTCTCCACGGCCAACACAGATTTTGTTGAAGACACTGGACGACCTATAATCGTTGGGGATGAGGGTCGGGGTTTTAAGAACTTACTATTTTCCAGTGTTTGCAGGTATTTCAGGAAGACCTGTTAGTAATCGTAAGGTTGCTGACAGTGAGATACTTGTGTTTTTAAGTTAAAATGCATCGTTCTTATCTTTGAAAAACAGATTTTCAAAAATATCTTTTTCAAAATGTGTCAAGTGTTGATCGATCATTTTCATTTTTGTTATTCAATTTCTTTCTTTCGTTCATATCTTAGGGGGACAACATTTGAAAATTCAAAAAATAGTATTTGTTTGAATTTTAGGGGGAGAAATTGGAAAATATAAAAAAAAACATGATGAAAAATTGAGAAATTGATTTGACAAAAGCAAGAAATGATAGTACATCAGCATATACGCTATCTGCCATGGATAGAGTAAGTCTAAAAGGCTGTAGGTGCTTGTATGATCTGTGAATGTGTATGACTAATCTGATATCTGCAAGTAAGATATAAACATAAAGCTTGCCTGATAATCTTTGGTTGTTTACTTCTTGATGAATGCTATGTGATGGTTCTAAAACAAAAATAGAATAAAGAGATATCCTGATGAATGCATGTTTTCATTTTGGAAGATTTAAACTTGTTTGATTTTCTTTATTTTGTCAAACGATCGGACTTTCTCTGCGTATCGTAAGATCGACCTGATTGTTGTTCGTTTGACGTTCTGCTTTATTTTTATTGGTGTTTCGTATAATCCATCGGACTTTCTCTGCGTGTTCGGAAGAACCGACCTGACTGTTGTTGGATTATACAATTTCAACTTGTTTTGCTTTCTTATTTTCTCAAATACTTGGGCTTTCTCTGCGTGTCGAAAGACCGACCTGATTGCTAGGTATTTGAGGTTCTGCTTTATTTTTGCATGACTCATCAAGGATGTTTAAATCTCGAATAAAAGTTACTTCTATATGATAAACCTGATGATTTGCTAGTCTTTCTGATACAGTAGAGGCCATGTTATCAGTGCATGATAAAAATTACCTTAAGCATATCTGAAAACGATAAATATGATTGGTACATGCTGAAATAAACAATCAATGTTGTATTTGCGATTATCTTGGCTTGCATGCTGATTAAGACCGAAATTGAAATGTGCTAGATGCGTTATGTCTGATATGATCTTGCGTCATGATCTTTCTCACAAAATACCCAAAAATAGAGTTTGTTTCTATATTGCATTTACATTTCATTTCCGAAAAGTACAAAAAGATTTTTGGTGTGTTTTAACATAAGTTTGAAAAGTCAAAAAGATTTTAGGTTTGTTTTGATATAAACTTTCTAAAAAATCAAAAAGATTTTGTTACTTATTTGTTTTCGATTGATCGACACAAGATACGAAAAACATTTTCAAAATTCTTATCTTGGTTTCTCGAAGAGAAGTTTTGCACCAAGGTTATTTATGTTGGCCAGGTACTCAAAGGAAAGAGTTTATCACAACTTCAAGTCTTCTGAAGCTGTTGATAAAGATGAAAGAAACTGTTCATCGTCAAGTATTCGAAGATCAAGCTACCATCAAGTTGAGGGGGAGTTTGTTCAAGGAATATGTTTTAACTGACGAACAGATACTGCACATGACGAGGGGGAGTTTGTTGATACATAATCTGTGCGTCACGTGAAGTATCTGAACGAGACGATGTGAAGGTTCAAGACAAGTTCATGCTGCAGACCGAACTAGGTCCGAACCGGAGGTTCGGACCGGCCGAACTTGGAGTTCGGAGGGAGTTCGGAGCAGACGTCTATATATAGGAACTTGTGCTTTGAATGTGAGGACGTATGAGAATGAGTGAGAGAGACTAGTTCTTAACTATGTGTTTTTTACGGTGTTTCTCTAGAGAGCTTCAGAGAGAGTTTGTAATTGAGTCTATGTTGATTTCAATAAAACAAACTATTATTTACGTCTCGTTTTCACTCTACGATCAAGCAAACCTTTAGTAAGATCCGCCAAACGGTTTTTCAACATTTTTGGAAAAGGTCAGCTTACGCTGGTGAGTTCTATATTGAATGTTGTGACGCCCACTCCCAGACTTGGCTCTAGAAGGGGTCACGAATCGGATTTACTCATGAACACAAGGTATCAACAGAGATAACTAAGCAGCGGAAATTTTAAACTTTTATTTATTTGCCAAGTACTACAAAGTAAGAGATAATTTACATCTGGTAGAGAGATACCATTCCTGGGTTAGTCCTGTATCTGGTAGAGATTGAATGTTGTGACGCCCACTCCCAGACTTGGCTCTAGAAGGGGTCACGAATCGGATTTACTCATGAACACAAGGTATCAACAGAGATAACTAAGCAGCGGAAATTTGAAACTTTTATTTATTTGCCAAGTACTACAAAGTAAGAGATAATTTACATAAGAAAATACTATATGTCACTGCGTTTTATTGTTATAACTATGCCAGCTTGCCAACACCCTACTTCCGTCCGATAGCTTGCCCGTCTAATCCCTTATCACAAGGGCCTTCTCATAACTAGTCGAAGCCTCACCCTGACCTGACATACATACATTTTTGGAAAAGGTCAGCTTACGCTGGTGAGTTCTATATTCTAAAAGCTTTACCTCGGCGTGAGGTTTAAAACCCTTGGACCTGCAATATCCCTTTTTCACAGACATTTATCAAGTATAATATATATCACAATTATACAACACATAATATTCCTTAACAGGAAACACCCCCTATAAAACCATTTATCCCGCTATCCCTTCCTACAACCCCAACATTTATTACCAGTGTAAACCCTGCTAATGTATAAGCAGAGAAATCATCCTTGCCGACTGCCGAGTTTACCCCTCTAGGGTATTCCTTATAACGGTCAGTTGCCTCGCTTTCCCTTATTTGCCAACTGTCGAGTTTACCCTTCTAGGGCATTCCCTGTAACGGACAGTTGCACCGCCTTCCCCTATTTTCTTACTGCCGAGTTTACCCTTCTAGAGCATTCCCTATAACGGACAGTATCTTTTTCCCCCTTCTATTTGTAGTGGTCTCCAATCCCTTTGAGCAACACTACCTCCTAACTCCCCCCTGTACTACTACCTGCCCCTAGTTAAATACCCAAGTGACTTAAGATTATTAGTAAACAGTGATAAGGTCTTCATATACTGCAACAAGTGGGCATCCCCCAATTTACCGTTGGTGTATGTATACAGGGCGTATCCTCCACACTTCTGATATACTGGGTAACTAATATTATTATGCTTATATATAGGAAGTACCAGCGGCGTATCCACCACATAATAATAAAGTGAATGTATCATCTGTTCTCATATAATCATACATATTCACTATAATGTTTACTAATAAATCCTTTATCACTTGACTATCTAATTTTGAAGCAAATAAAGCACATATCATATAACACGTACAAATGATTTAATATCATTTTCACCATATCATATATATATATTTATCTATATATATATATTATCGAAAAAGCCTTTTAACAGTTTATCAATTCAAGATATTTCACGTATATGCATTTCCATAACAGTTCACATATATATATCAATCTAATAATAACTTAATAGTTCAATATATCCATTTATCAATTAGCACCTTAGAAATCTGGTATATATTTACTCAAAGGTAATTCAATAGTTCAGATACGCAACATTTCAGTTATAAATCATTTAGATGCATTTTATAACATTTGTATGTATATCAGCATGAAAACATTTAAAACATTTAAAAATTTAGGAGTGGGCTCATAGAACTCACCTTATGTCTTTAACTCGTTACACGAACGGAACTTCTGTTGGTGCAAAATATGTGTGACGTGTGTGTATTCCAGTTAGTGTCGTTAGTTGAGATAGTTAGAATAGTTAAATCAAGTTAGAGGGTAGTTTGTGTCAATATAATAAAGTGGAGGGTTGGTTTATCAAACCAACAAATTTATCATAAAGTGTACATGGCTAGCAGATCATCGGAGGTCCGATATACATCCGACCTTGATCCGAGAAGCAACCGAAGGGAGGCCGAACCTCAAGTTCGGCCCTCACAAATTGGATCACTTATATATATGTTTTGAAGGTTCGGAGCAGCATAGAAGCTCCCATAACCGTTTCCCTGAGATCTGATTCTAGAGTGAGGAGTTTTTGATTTTGTTTTTCATGAAAGAACTTGTTTAGATCAGTGATTAGGAGCTACAATCGAGTCCATTACATGTAATCTTTTGATCAATTCGAGCTATAAACCGAGTTTATTTACATAGTTGCGTTATTGAGTTTTCGATCATCTTTCGGTCCAAATTCGGTGAACAAATCCCTAGATCCGACGCTCTATGAGTTTTCAATTGGTATCAGAGCATTCCAGGCGTGATTTTACACCTATTTTTGATCGAAATCTGGTTCAATTTGGTGAACCTAAATCGAGTTTGACTTTTTCAAAGTCAAACTGTTGAGTTTGATTCTGAAATTGGGTCTCAATTCATGTTTGTTTGAGCTATTGAACGATTTTGGTAGTTTCAATACATCAACACGAACCTATAGCAAGTTTCAGATCTCATTTTCATTCAGTTTATCTCAGAATCACATTTTCACAGAGCTTCACGTGTTCTTCATGTTCATTAATGGTGATTTCGTGATTTTTCATTTTTTTTATCAAATCTGGTATGTATATGTTCGGAATTGAAGCACTAATCCATTGGTGAAGTCAGATTTTAGTTTCATCACTGTTTGAGATCGAATTGGTGTTGGTATTCATCAGGTTTTTTTTTAAGCAACAATGGCGTCACCTTCATCCTCATTGTTCAACGTGTTTCGTCAATTATAACCTATCAACAATGGATCTCTATGGATTCGGTTTTTCAGTACGAATCTAATGTAACTTACGGTTTAATTTTTATATCAAGAACTGAGAAAGATATCAGAAATTGAAGGATGATGATTTCTTCACCGGAAAATTGTAGATCCGCCGGAATATTGATCGGAAAAGTGTCGCCAAATCTGTGAAGTGATTCGACTATTTTGTCTTGTTTCTAATAGTTTACATATTAGTCCTCTTAGTTCTAAGAGATTAAAAAAAAAAAACTTTACACAAATTTCTAATAAAAAAAACTATTTTTTTTTAATTCACAAGTTTTAATAAACAAAATTTAAAAAAAAAAATAGAATACACAAATTTTTTGTGTTTGTTGAATTGTTTTGTGAACGCAAAATATTTTTGTGTTTGTGGCGCAACGATTCCCGATTTAACCTAATTTGCGTATCGTATGGCGTTAACGCAAGGTTTTATACAATAAACACTTCCTATGTTTATTTTAATATCTTATTATCTTAATAATATCAATTATTAAGTTTACCCCTTTTTATAAGTCAAAATGACCAAAATGCCCTTTAGGTAGTTATCATTTTCTTTTAACGATAATATGAAGACGCGCATTCCTATAAGTAAACGCTCACCCCGAGATTGCCCAGAGAGGTATGCCAGGTCCCAGTTGGAATTTATGCGACACCCCCGCTTTTGCCAGAAACCCCAGAGTACAGGCGCTTACCCTTCCGGTCCGCACGAACTTCTAAATATCCGATTAACTCGGTATCTTTAATACTTCATTATTTAATCAATTTAAACCCGTATATGTTTATTATATATATATATAAACATGTTACCATACCAAAAATCAAGTCCCCATACTCTCCGGATTATTTAATATTAAATAATCATATTTAGAAACCCTAATTTCATGAATTTCTCGTTTTATTATCAAAACTCATTTTTAATTCAAACCAACTTAGGGTATTATCCATTATAACATTTTATAATATCATTTAAAAGCTCAAAGCTTAATTCAAAACCGTTTACTCGATTTGGGCAGAACAACGTTACGAAAACCCTAATTTCACTTTTTATTTAATAAATATCAAAACCCTTTATAAAGTGAAATAAACTTAGGGCTTTTGTTTATAATATTATTTTATAATATTCCCAAAAATATTAAGCCCTAATATAGTCCTAATTGATTAATTTAGCAAAACCTTATTTTGAAAACCCTAATTTTATATAACTTTTAATTAAATATTAAAATATTTCCAAAACATGAAATTAACTTAGGGCTTTCTTATTAGTAAACATCATTTTAAGAGTACCTACAAAAATTCAGAGCCTAACTCTCGCCCGATTGATCGAATTTGATGATTTAAGCTCAAGAACCCTAACTTATGCATAGATTTAGAACTCGATCTTAGACATGATTTCAACAGAAATTGATAAGGGGCTTTTGTAGAGCATACCTTAAAACGTAGGACTGCAGGTTTTTAGCTTCTAACTCCGAGCAGATCGACCGAATTTTGCAGGAGAAGATTGCGGTTCGTGGTTTAGGGTTTTAGGAGATAAATCTCATGAATTGGCAACGATTTAAGGTCGATCTAATCTCCGTTTTATACTGATCAAGGTCGCAGGAGGGTGGCGCACGTGGATAGGTGACTAATTCGAAGAAACGACGCGTATACGGGTGAAACATCGGCTGTAAGTTGAGCCGTTCGTCAAAAAATGCGACTGACACGGCTCGCGTATCGCGACCTGTTGCTAGGAGATCCTCGCGTACCGCGAGGTACTTTGAGGTTTTGGCAGAAATGGTCCCTCTACTTTTTAATTACTTTTTAACCCCTAAACTTCTACCGAACTGCTATTTTATGCACCAAATCATTATAAAACATGTTTAATAAAGTTTCTAAGGTTCGGGACACTCTCGATAATATACGTATACATACGTATATATTTTTATATATATTTATATATATTTTTCATTATTTACACCTTTGGCCCCTCAAACTTTACAATACACATCATTTTATGTTCCGAATCATTTTAAGACATTATTATAATACTTTTTAAGTCTTGGAATACTTATGATAGTATATATATACATACGTTCATATCTTTCAAAGAATTACAGTTTTAGCCCTCCAACTTTTATCTTTTGCATATTAAACCCTAATCTTTTGATGTAACCATCATTTTATGTCTTACAACCTTCCAAAAC
This sequence comes from Deinandra increscens subsp. villosa, assembly GCA_039602395.1. Classification (NCBI taxonomy): domain Eukaryota; kingdom Viridiplantae; phylum Streptophyta; class Magnoliopsida; order Asterales; family Asteraceae; genus Deinandra; species Deinandra increscens. The sequence continues at coordinate 38,551,087 of JBCNJP010000025.1, forward strand.
ATATTTCTAACATTCTTGAAGGTACAGGTCATATATAATAATATATATATACATATTTATTTGTGTATTTACATAAATTACACTTTCTACCCTTCTATTTTCTTATTATTTATTAAGCATGCATTTTTCACATGTATAGCTATCTAAGTACGTATTCCTACATATATATTCATCAAATAAATATTTCACATGCATCCATACTATTCAAACATATTTTTACACATGTATTTAATATAAGGTAATCACGTAAAAACATTTTCTCCCGGTTACCAATCATTCCTATCATATAAACGTTTAGCTACGTTTTTCATGCCAATATCATATATATCAATTATCTTTGATATAAAACACATATTATTTTTATTTCCTTATTTCATTTTATCAATTAACACGTGTATTATTCATGCAATGTTATCGTTTATCGATTTATCACCCGGTAATGGGTAAACATGCATTTTCTGCCCTTAGCTACCTAACACATATATTACATGTATTATTCATAGTAGCTACGTATTCTATCAATTTTGGGATGTTACAAATGTCCTCCGCATCGGGGCTGAAACAAACTCTAGATATCATTCCAACTGATTCAAAGTGGTCGAGGTGTTAGTGCATGGAGTCCTAGCTCCTCCCTCATTCTGAGGAATGAGTTTCGGTAGGTGTTTGTAGGCTGCTCGTTCATTTCTTCTATGGAAGGTGGTCCAATCGGCCCTGAAATGAAAAACACGATGACATTAATGCAAATTATCAGAAAACTGTAAATTTTAGAAGGTCAGTGGGGTTGACACGACCTATGTGGTCGGGCACGAGGTGTGTCAAACTAGGGCACGTCCCGTGTTTATCTGGTGAATAGGTCTATTTTGACCCAGAATTTGACTGTCGCCAAAACTGAAAATTTTTATATGGTTAGGTGCAGAATTAGGCGATTTAGAGAACCCCATTGACGGTTTTTCCATATCACAACTCATTTTTTCAAAATCTAAGTTTTCCAAACAAGTGTTCTTGGAGAAAATCATCAAAAACTCATGAATTTTGGGTGGATTGATGTTGTTGGGGATGGATTTCATGGTTTTAAGTTGAAAATCGCCTAGAGAAATCCTTCAACATGACCCGTGCAAAATGAGTTAAGAAGGGGCGTGTTACCCTTTTACCTTTCGGTTCTGTGCTGTGACAATCCAGAATTCTAGGTTAACTTTAATACTATATTTACATGCAATTAACTAATTTATTATATGCATTAGACTTTTTTAGAATTTTGTCTATGAAATCTGCCCCTGCAAGGCACGACCCGTGCCAAATTAAAAAAAATTGCCTATAAAAGGATGGCCATGCTCCTCATCTCAGCTCGCTCAGAGCTTCGGCTCACTTCTTCCTTCTCCCCCCACTTCTATAGATTAGAATTCTATTTTCTTGAGCCACTTGGCGTTTTTTAGTCTTTAGTATGTCTATGTCTGTAAGAACATTAACCAAGTAAAGTAAATGAAAGTATTTTGTCTATGAAATCTTCCTTTACTTTCTAGAAAATCTATAAGCTATGATTAGCTAAGATCTTACACTTGATTGGAAGAAAATGACCTTTAATAAGTTTTCAAATTGTCTTTATAAAAATGGTTAAAGTTGTGTTTAATGACTTTATGAAAACCCTTTTTGTTGAAAGTTTATTATTGATCTTTTGAACCAAACGTGCTCTACGTAACACAGAACATTTGAGGAGTTGAAATCTCATCAACCGGACTTGTGACACCCGGTTGGGGGACGATGCATGATCATTCGGGTGACTCGCATCCCATGCTACATGATACGTTCAGGGTCCTTATTGTCTTTGTAAGCAAACCTGGCTGACCACGCATGTGCGGGCAGAAAGTATTTGGATGGGAATGGGGTGTTGGTAATATTTTCTCACTTCACTAAAGCCGAGATTGCCACTATTTAATTTGTATCCCCCCTCCCACGAATTATAGTGGTCCCCCTGAAATTTGTGGTTGAGATTTAGTTCTCAAAAGTTCTCAAAATAAAAAGTTCTCATTTGAACCTAACACTATATATATATATATACATATATACATACATATATATATATATATATATATATATATATATATATAGGGTAGGGATCCATGGAAAACCATTCATTTTTGAAAAACCTGGAAAACCATTTTCTAACCATTGATTTAAAATTGATGGTTGAGATTAAACAAGGGCAAGATTGTAAAATGTATAGGTTTAATGAAGGTCATAATAGACAAATCACAATTATATTAATTAATGTTTTAATTAGTTTTATCTCTCCAATCTTCCATTTTCTAAAATCTATCATTCTCTCTGTCTATCTCTCCCTCCTTTAATTTAAATTTCCAGACCAAGTTATAGAAAAAATTCAAACATACTTCAAAAAAAAACAAAAAAAAAACGTTTATTATAAGTTCATCACTCTCGTCACTGTTGTTACATAGGTGTAACAACAATTTCATGTATATTTTTAAAGAAGAAAAAGCGTCACTGTTATGATGAGAAGTTGAGATGAAACAAAGTTTGTTACACCGGTGTATCACTAGTTCATTACTATCATTACTATCGTCAACGTTTTTATGAGAAGTTGAGATGAAACAAATTTGTTACACCAGTGTAATTACTTGTATAAGGCTAAAGTTAGACATATGTAACCATTTTTAAATTGAGATGTAGATGAGATACAACCCACGTTACATGTGTGTAATCACAATTTACATGATAAATCAAATTAAATAGTGGCAATCTAGCAAACCCCAATTACATTTGTGTAATCAATTCATAACTTCATAATTATAACTTGAAAACTTATGATTACCTAAGTGTAAGTAACATAATATAATATAATAGATGGAGACTTGGATTATCATGGTTACACAAATTTAACATGTTTTCTTCATGTGCATCATCATTATCTTCAATGACGTCTTCATGTACATCATCTTCTTTCATCATCTTTGTTCTTCGAAATCGTTGTTACACCGCTGTAACAACTACGAACAATATATTAAAAAACACCAAATTAGACGAAATTATAAACCAAATAAACATCTCTAATCTTCAAATCTGTACATAATGATCAAAAACTGAGATATTTTAAAAGTAAATAGTTATGATGATTTATGGAGTGTAAATATGGAGTGTATTTATGATGATTTAAAGAAACAGATGGTTTCTTAAAATAGTTTATGTGAAATTTACATTATTACCCTTTTAATAAAAGAAATAATGGAAAATAGGAGGAATTATTTGATTGGTTGAAAAAAGTTTTCCAGGTTTTCCAAAAAACTAAAGGGTTTTCCAATGATCCCTTTTATATATATATATATATATATATATATATATATATATACACACACACACACACACTAGTGGGGTACCCGCTCGTTGCGGCGGGCAACATTTTATAGCATGTTATTTGTTTTTTATTTGCACGTTTCGCAGTGACAACAATTTACAACGCGATATTCGTTTCTATTTGCTTTGTTTCACTTATTGGATTGGAGGATTACTTATCACAAGGTCTTTTAAACAACAAAGAAAATTCACTACAAATTCAAAAATAATCTCCGAAAATAGTCCATTAACAATTAAAAATTAAAATAAATACATTCAACACTTGTAAATTGTATACAACTGACTCTTGTGAAATTTCAAATATGTAATACATCATAATTAAGATTATAATTAAGATTATAATTCAGCTCAACTAAACCATACTAATCTCATTAGTTAAGTTGAAGCAAACCTAAATCAACAACACTTGTAAATTGTATACATCTGACCCTTGTGAAATTTCAAATCTGCAATACACCATAAAAGATTATAACTATGCTCAACTATGTTGGGTTTTGTTAGGGTTTATCAAAGTCTTATTAACCTCTTAATAAGTAAAACGCAGCGGAAAATAAAACTTTCTCAAAGTTATGATATGTTAAAACCGATTTTTAACCTTTAAAGAAAACCCAAAACAAGGGAGGATCCAAATATGAAATGCATGCTATCAAGTAAAACAACCATAGGGTGTTTTAGATATACCTTCTTCTAAGAAAATGGTGTGAAGAAGATGATGAGGTTGAAAGGCAAGCTTCAAAGGATAAACCTCAAGGTTGTGATACCCACGAGCTCAAGCAACAAGCACCTTTTGTTGCTAGGATTTCTTGAAGACCAACTCTTCCTTCTCCTCTTGATGAATCCTAATCCAACAAGATCTTGGAACCAATTTCCAGATTTCTAATTAGCAAGAATGTCTTCTTGCTTTGAAGGAGAGAGAGAGAGAGAACTTGAGTATGAGAGAAGCAAGTAATGAATGACTAGTGTGGTAAACAAGGTTGCATGCCTTGTTTAAATAAAAGGCCCAACCACCCTCTTAATGGGAGGTGGGTGAACGTCCAATAGGAGAGAGAGAGAGAGGGGGGGGGGGGGAGCTTTTCAAACCTTTTTAAACTCCCTCCCATGCATCTAGTCCATTTCCTTGTCCACATTCATTTGGTCATGTTTCACTTGACCCATGTAACATGTTACATGTACAAATATGGTGTAACATACATAAATATGTTTTATGTAACAATTTATTTTACCAATTAAATAATATTGTTGTCATACTTATCTAATTTAAATCATCCATATGATTTAACACAAGTTCGATTAATTAGAAACCGATTTCTAATTGTATTCTATAAGTGACATTTATTCATTTGATTATATCTTAAATGAATGTCATATGGGTGTTTGTCTAGCCCGTTATTGGGTATGACCCGACTTGGATCATAACGTACTAGCCACATCAATCTAGTATGTGTCTTAGGCAGACCCAGTCCAACAATCTCCCACTTGCACAAGATTCATTAAAGATTGATGCAAGTAGCAAATACCGCCTAACAACGGTTTACTATCCCTAATACGCATGACTTAGTGCCATTCAATAACATCAACTTCTTCAAGTCTCCAATTGAAATGTTTTAGGTGAAACAATCATTTATCCTTTTGTCTCAAATGTCATGTTAAATCCTAGAGACATAGAGTGATCACTCTCCATTGATTTAACTTGATTCAGGCCTTAGACATTTAACTCTCAAACAATAAGAGGGACAAATTCCATCTTGACTACATATGTCTCTCACAAACACCTAGAACCATGCATGAGCTTAGCCTTATGTACTGCCATGTTTCAGAACAACGAAGAACTAAGTCAAAGCATAATGCTTGGTGAATATCAAGACCCAATATGTATCTCAGGTCAGAGGATACAAATGATATTCTCCTTTACTCAACCTTACTTATGATCAATCAATTAAGATTCCATGGGGTAAGTCTTGAGAGCGGGTCGTCCAATATTTGTCTCCCACAAATATCTATGAACCTTGGTAGCAACCTATTGCTCCATATTCATACCTATGAATATCCACCAATCCAAGTTCATAATAGTCTTACTTTCATATTTGGTCCCACAAATATAATCGACTACAGACATTTAGAATAAGTAACTTATTCACGGATTTAAACATGCAAAAATGGAACACTACACAATTTAAATGAAATCCCACATTCATATAAAAGTGTAAAAAATAAACATTGTTCCGATATCCAAATACAAAACATGAATCATATCCAATCACTAGAATGTCGAAGTCCCATGGCACAAACATGACCTTCATGCTTTGTGCGTTCTAGGAGCTTCGTGAGTGGATCGGCGACATTGTCGTCAGTGTGAACTTTGCGAATACATATATTTTCCTTTGCAACTTCATCCCTTATGTATTTGAATCTCCGCTCGATGTGCCTCACCTTTTGATGATCACGAGGTTCTTTGATTTGAGCAATCGTTCCCTCGTTATATGTGATACCTCGTCCAAAATCAGGTCAACCTCTCTCTTTTGACTTTTTAATTTAATATTCATATGTGTTATTTAGATGATTAAACTGATAAATTTGGATCAAACTATTAAATTCCTGAGATAAACTGATAATTGACAACTGATGTTAATCCCGCGTTTGTATTGAAACATATACCCGTGAAATATGAAAGTTTTCATATTTTGAATATGGAACTTCAATAATAAAAAAGAAGATATATAAATGGACTTTTTATATTTAATCGAAACTGATATAATCTGTTTCACCCTAAAACACTTTTTATGAGAAATAAACTATTCCGTTGTCAAGACTTAGCCAAATGGAAACCCGAGACCCGTCCAGGCCCAGTCAGGCCCAATAAAGCCCGATGAACCCAAACAACCCGAACAAGCCTGGAACTTAACCCAGTAACCCGACTCTACCAACCCGACCCGGAGGCCCGACCCACGGCCCAATCGGCCTGGACCGAACCCGGCGTCTTCCCCCTTTTCGACCCACTCAGAAAACGGCCCAATCCGGCCCGTCTCTTCTTCGTGGCCCAAACCAAAACACGGCCCACACCCTACATGATTTTATTTGGGCTTCGGCCCAATCCCCAAATCTTTTAAACTAATAATCTTTAACCCATGAAATTTTATAAATGAGCCCATGATAAGTTTATAAAATTTTGGCACATCAACTTTTATAAAAATACCACCTTTGTAGTTTTATATTACTTGGGTGATATTTGTAGAAGTTAGGATTTTTAAACACCTCTAATCACCTCATCTTTTATAAAAACCTTGCCATGAAGACTTCTCTTTTATAAAAACCACCTACAAATTAATTAGTAAAAATCTCGTATGTAGGTGAATTAACTTGGTGTTAAAAGGTGCCACATCTCTAATCTAGGCTCTAATCTAAGACATCAAATCTTGCCAACCCATCCTAGTACTAATACTTGATGGATTAAGGGTTTGACCTTGAGATAATGACCAAGATTTGAGTTATAAGAACCCCATCACCATTCACCATCCATCACACCACAACACACACGCCTCCCCCCCCCCCCTTGCTCCCTTTGTTGCGCCAGCCGAACACCACCCAGCCACCGGCGACCAGCCGCTGCTCCGACACCCTCCTGCCGCCCAGCCCGTCGGAGACCAACGACGGACCACCGCCGCCCTCCCTCTTCCTTCTTGGTTTTCAAATCCTCACCCATTGTGAGTGTTTCTAAAACCCCTTTTCTGCTATGATCTCCCATGTTTGGCACCCAAAGTGAAACCCAATTCTTGATAACTAAACCCTAGAATGCTTGCATTTTGTTAAAACAACTAACCAACTCTTTTCTTTATCTCCTTTCTTCCAAGAATCAAAACACTCCCTTGGTGTCTTAGGACTTAAAGGAGCCAAGGAGTGTGGTGAACACACTTATGAAATCTAAGGAAAGTAATATGGTGTGCACCATGATTCTTGTGTTCATGAAATCATTGATTTCATGTTAGTTGGTTTAACAAATCTCAAACCTCTTCTTTCTTAATAAAAATCATGACTAACTAAATTGGATGATAAATAATTATATGATTATATGTTTAGCTTGTCCTAACACTTGATGTTAGTTGATTATATACGTTTCATGTTTGGATATATGTAATGGTCCTAACACTTGAAAAAGTGTTAGTTGATTTAAATGACTAACATATGTAACTAGTTAATGAAAATGGAACATATAAAATTGGTGTTTATACTTACTTAACTTTTCCTAACACAAAGTGTTAGTAGATTTATTAATTATAATACAAATTGGTCCTAACACTATATGTGTTAGTTGATTTAATCATGAATTATGTTATGTTGCTAAAATGGACATGTCACATGGTAGAGTTTATGGTAATTAATCAAATAAATCTCCTAGAAAAATAAAATGATTTAAAATAATTACATATGTAACTTATGACAAGAATTGGCTAAACAATTTGTAACAAGTAAAAGGATCATAAAGAATATTACTTGTTTTGGTAAAAATGTAACACATTAAAGTGTTATAAAAGTCTTACAAGACAAAAGGAATGTGACATGATTTTTTTTTGCTAAAAATGGAAGGAATAAAATTTATGTCAAATGATTAATTTGACATAAATTCTTGGATTTATTACAAGTTTTAACCAATTAAAGAAATGTATAAAAATAGAGAAGTTTTCTATAAAAGGGCATTGTCAAATGAATATGTTTTATAAAAATAATCAAGAGCCAAGCCATTGACCTTAATTATTTTTATAGGCTTTTATTATTACTTTGATGAATCAAAGTAATCGAAATGGAAGTACGTTGCGTAGTAATAAAACCGGGACCCATACGGCGATATACGCGAAAACGTAAATGTTTGAAATCTTAAACCAAACCTCTTATCATGTTTTATTAAAACTGAAACAAATATGTGGAATCCTCTTGAAGGGTTTAACTTGTATATCACCAGTATATATAGGTATAGGAGTATAGTTAGGGTTTACATAATTACAATAAAGACCCTATACTATAGTGAATTATAAAATAACCTCCGGCTTATTTATTCTATCTAACATACCCTCCGCAGTTTGAGCGGAGGGCCTTTGAACGTTCAGACTGTCATGAAAATCCATAAACAACGGTGATGGTAAGCCTTTAGTAAATATATCTGCAAACTGGTGATCTGAGGGAACATGTAACACGCGAACTTGACCAATGGCAACACGTTCTCTTTTTGGCAACACGTTCCCTTACAAAGTGTATATGTAATTCCACATGTTTGGTGCGTTGGTGCTTTACCGGGTTAGACGCTAAAAAAACGTCGCTCACATTATCACAAAACACAATGGTAGCCCGAGACATATGACAATGCAACTCAAGAAGGAGGTTACGAATGCAAGCTGCTTCGGCAACCGCATTGGCAACACCAAGATATTCAGCTTTAGCACTTGACCTTGATACGACATGCTGAAGTTTAGAGGACCAAGAGACAAGATTATCACCCAGAAAGACACAGAAACCAGATGTCGACCGACGAGTGTCAGGACATCCCCCCAGTCGGCATCGGTGTAAGCAACTAAACGATCAATAGAAGAGGGATGAATGTGAAGTCCCAAGGAAAGAGTTCCCTGTAAATAACGCAAGATGCGTTTTAGGGCATGGAAATGTGGTTCACGAGGATCTTGCATGAAAAGACACACTTGATGAACCGCAAAAGTAATGTCAGGACGAGTGAGAGTCAGATACTGAAGGGCACCAGCTATACTCCGATACAGGGTGGGGTCCGTAACAGGTTTACCATGCAACGAGAGTTTGGCCTTAGTGTCAGTAGGGGTGCTGCACGGATTGCAAGTCTGCGTATTAGCACACGGAAGGATGTCCTTGGCGAAAGCAGTTTGAGAGAGAAACAAACTAGATTGATCCCGGGTAGCGGCAATGCCAAGGAAGAAGGACAAAGGACCAAGATCAGTCATAGCAAACTTAGAAGAAAGGTGACTAATGACTCGGGATATTAATGACGGAGAGGAAGCCGTCAGAATAATGTCGTCCACATACAAGAGTAGATAAATCACCACAGTACCCCGTTGAAAGGTAAAGAGGGAGGAATCAGACTTGCTACTAACAAACCCAAGCAAGGTGATGTAAATAGCGAAGCGTTGATACCAGGCTCGAGGAGCCTGTTTCAAGCCATAAAGAGCTTTGCGGAGCCGGCAAACATGATCAGGACGCGATTTATCAATGTAGCCAGGGGGTTGCTTCATGTAGATAAGCTCAGTCAGATCGCCATTAAGGAAGGCGCTCTTGACATCCAGCTAGTGGATGGGCCAGTGTCGGGAAATGGTAATGGAGAGAATAGTACGGATAGTAGCCGGTTTGACAATCGGACTAAACATCTCGTCAAAATCAAGCCCCGGTTGTTGAGAAAACCCTTGAGCAACGAGACGACACTTATACCATTGTAGATTGCCATGACTGTCAAATTTGTGACGATAGAGCCAACGCCAACCGACAATGTTGGCATTGGAAGGACGAGGAACGAGCTCCCAAGTGTCATTAGCGAGGATGGAAGACATTTCAGAGTCCATGGCAGTCTTCCAATTTGGGTCACACATGGCCCGAGCAGTGGTTCTCGGGAGATGAGAGACAACAGAAACCGCTGATAGGTTAAGGATCTGACACGGCTTAAGTGAGCCAATCTGAGAGCGAGTGACCATAGTATGAGTAGGTCCAGGAGCCACATCCCGAGAGGAGGAAGCGGTGGAGGAGGAAGAGTGCACCGACACGGGAGACGTCGGGGAGGCGGAAGCAGAAGAGGAGGTGGAAGACACCCATGAATGCGGAGTGTTTGGAGCTTGCTGGTTGTCTTGGGAAGGAGTACTAGCGTTGAGGGGTGGATCAGGTGGAACCACGTGTGGTGGTAAAACCTGATCATCAGACGACTCAAGGATAGAGTAGTCTGGGGAGCGGGGCGTAGAATGGAAGTGAGCATAAGGAAAATGTGTCTCATCAAAGGTGACATGACGAGAGATAATAACCCGTTGGGTAGTAAGATCCATGCAGCGAGATCAATGATGATCCGCCGAGGGAACAAGATAAACACAAGCCGTGGATCGAGGAGACAGCTTGTGCGGAGCTATGGAAGAGAGGCTTGGGTAGCAAAGACATCCAAACACACGAAGGTGAAGATACGAAGGAAAGAATCCACACAGAGTCTCGAAGGGAGATTTGTAGTAAAGAGTAGAGGTGGGGAGAAGATTGAAAGTGTGAACATCCATTTGAAGAGCTTCAACACAAAATTTTGGGGGCAAGGAAGCTTGGAAAAGCAGAGTACGAATGGAATTGTTGATTGTGCGGATGGAACGTTCAGCTTTGCCATTTTGTTGAGATGTGTAAGGGCAGGAGAAGCGAAAATGAATGCCATGTGTTTGTAAAAGGTTGTGGAAGGATTGATTATCATATTCACGACCATTGTCACACTATAAAGCTTGGATATCGGTTTTGAATTGATTCACCACATAAGCACGAAAGCGAAGAAAAGAGGCAAATACCTCAGATTTTGCACGCAAGGGAAATACCCATAGAAAGTGGGAAAAATCATCCAAGAACAAGAAATAGTATTTGTAACCACTCAAGCTTGTAATAGGAGAAGTCCAAACATCAGAATGCACAATCTCAATTAATCGCATAGTTTTAGTATTAGACGGAGAAAAAGGTAAACGACAATGTTTTCCCAATTGACAAGAATGACAAAAAGGTAACACGGTACTAGAACATGGAATAAGTTTACGAAACAATAAATAATTAAAAGTAGAAACTCCAGGATGCCCTAATCGACGATGCCACGTTTCCAGGATACAGCGATAAGAGATCGAGCAGGACGAGCAGCCGAAGCATGTAGAGAAGGAAGAACAAGATAGAGATCACCATTGTTGTCACATCGGTGACACCAAGCACCCGAGCTAAGATCCTTCACAGTGAAACCAAAAGGATCAAATTCAACGGAGACAGAATTATCAATACAAAAATGACGCACATAAATATGATTTGTAACCATTTTATCAGAGACAAGAATGTTATTCAGGACTAACTTGTTATGTGAAAATGGAAAAAAACCATTGCCGATGTGCGTCACCGGTAGTAAAGCACCATTACCAACCACACCGTGTAAGAGAAGTTAAGTTACCTTGGTTAAATTGCATGTGATTGCTAACTCCTGAGTCCATGTAGTAGTTGGGATATTGAGCCTGTGGTTGCATAGACATGGCACTGAAGATTGACGGCAGATCAGTTGACTGGGGCTGTTGAGGAGCGATAGGAGAATACTCAGCAAACTGAGACTATTGTAGTGGAGCGGCATAAAGAGATATTGGTGGAGGACCAAGCACAGAAGGTTGTAGTGGTCTTTGTGGTTGTGTAAGTTGAGGCGGCAACGACGAGATCATCTGTTGTGGTTGCTATATAAAGTGAGCAGTGCCTGGAGTGAAGAACTGTTGACCTGATTGATTTAGCATAGTATACTGATATTACGGCTGTTGATAAGGTTGCCCACCTGTATTTCTTGTATTACCTGCAAAAGACTGAGATGAACCAGAACTGTTAGTAGCATTGCCCCCCCCCCCCCCCCCCCTTTGGAAGCCCAACGTCCCTGTGATTGGTTTTTATTGTTCCAACCCTTTCCTTTGGCATTAGAAATAGAACCGGGCTGGTTGGAGTAAAGGACAGTGGTAGTGTTTTGTAAGGGATCACTAGCGGGAACGGAGAGACCTTCACGAGACTCATGCTGAAGAACCATGTTTTTGGCTTCTAAAAAACTGGGAAAGGGGTGTTTATTGGTTATGACATCGACAATCGAGGTAAATTCAGGGAATGGGAGTTATCGAAGGATTTGCATAAAAAGCTCTTGATCAGTAATGGGTGAATCAACATCAGCAAGTGAATCAGCAAGGTTTTTAAGGTGATGACAAAAGTTGGTGATAGACATGTTCCCTTTTTTGGTGTTACGAAAAGTATCTTGTAACTGAAGCATGCGGGACGTTCTATTATTAGTAAAAAATTCAGATATAGTGTCCCAAAGAACTTTAGCAGTACAACTATCAGCAGTAACAATCTGTAACAGATCATGTTCACAGGTATTATAGAACCATCCTTTGATTTTAGCATCCATGGAATACCAATCAATATCAGTGTCACCAGTAGGTTTACTAGTGCCATCAAGATGACCTTGAACCTTGGCACCAACACACAAGTCTTTGAAAATCCTACGCTATAGTTTATACCGATTTCCATCGACATTTAATTTAAATCCAAACTGTTGATGAACATTAGTAACGGAGTAAACAAGCGAGGGGACGGTGTGGGATGAGGTTGCACTAACGGTAGACATAATATCAAAAACAACCCAGAAAAGTAATCAAAACAAATAAAGAACATAAAAAACAGAGAGCTTTACCGTAGGTAGAAGGTTCAACACACCACCAGATCTGAACACCTTACACACCCGAATTCCTTTTGATGTCGTCTGTTTTATTAGCACAAAACAATCAAGTAATAATTTTACACACACAAAAAACACCTTGTGTGTGTCTTTACGTGAAAGTTAAAAAAATAGCCAAAAGAAGGACAAATAATTAGAACACATAAAGAAAAAGCTTCTTGGTATGTGTTTACGTGGAGATATTCAATATATAATTCTTGAGTATTAATCCAATGATGAAAATCAAATGGGGCGGCACTTTGAAAACCGATCGCTATGATAAAAGGAGTCGGACGATCGGAAAGCAAAAAAGACAAAAGAAATTGTCGGAGGGAGTATAGTTTATGGATATGATACCATGAAACAGATATGTGGAATCCTGCTCAAGGGTTTAACGTGTATATCACGAGTATATATAGGTACAGAAGTATAGTTAGGGTTTACATAATTACAATAAAGACCCTATACTACAGAGAATAATAAAATAACCTCCGGCTTATTTATTCTATCTAACAAAAACAACCCAAAAGATAAATAAACTTTTATAAATCCAAGTATCGACATGTAATGTTTTAAAACAACGTTTTAAAAAGAATTGAATATTTCACGCAAATGAAATATTAAACGATTTCGAAATGATTAAATGTTGTGACTTAAAACGTATATTTCAAATGATTCATGTTTTAAAAAAAAAAACTTGAAATAATTATTCTTTGGCTAATAATTATTTACAAAAGTTTTAAACCATGTTTTATTCACCAAGAATTGTTAAACATAATTATTTAATTAAAAATAATTATAACTTGCAAAATAAATCAATCGAACACATAAAATAATTAACATTATTATTTTAACTCGATGTTCAATACTTATTTTTAATTAATAAATGATTATTCTCTTTGTTATATCTATTGAGCATAAATATAAATCATCATGAAAGTATTTATTTAATAAATACTAACCAACGGGTTTTCAAATGAATACAAACGGGATTAAAAACGTCAAGACTTAACCGGTATCACTTGGGTGACTTATGTTACTCAATTGATTGTAGACCTTATGCAAATAAATGCCTAATTATTTATTTAGGACATTACTTGCTACCGCTCCTGCACTGTTTATTTCCATCATACCTGCTGATCCAGTGAGTTTCACGACCCCTTTTCTTTTAACTATCTTTATACTCTTGGGGGAGAAATCATGAAAACTGATAAATGTTTTTTACTTAATATTATGGTTTATCTGTTAGTCATATGACTGCTTGTTCTCTTACGGATTGCCCAATTTTGGTACATTATCGTTATAAACGTTTGTACAACTGTATACCACCATTAATTGATTTAAATTAGTTCTGTACGAAACGATAGCTAGTGAATAGATCTATTTGGGTTGACAACCCTGCCCTAACTGGTAGCTCCAGTTCTGATTCCGAATTGTCTTGGGGTACACGTCAGTTATTCTACTATGTTCAGTATCTCTCGGGCGAGATACTATGGGTGGGTAAACCGTTAGTATTTGAAATCAAGGTTCAGGTGAGTTCATACAACCACAACGATAAACGGATGTGATATTTAAGTATACTGAAAACTGTTTTACCAACTTTAAACGTAGAGTCTTAAACCTGTGAACCTCACAAACTTTATGTTGACCTTTAAACTCATGATTTCTTAGGTAACTACGCAATCACCGAAGACATGCAAATGGGGCTAACTTGTACCATCGGACTTGCTTCGCCGGAGTCATAGTCTCAACTATCCCAATAAACCGTTTTATGCTTTTAATATTAATTTAAGACTTTATGATTTTCAAATGCAAGACATTATCGTTTCCACTACTCTTTCCGTTGCAATGAAACTTCGTAATGTTTTTATGAAGTTTAAATTTATTAGAAGTTGTTCTATGTATCCGCGACTATGATTCCATCTCGCTCATACCCAAACCCGTTGACCGGGGTGTGACAGATTGGTACCAGAGCCGTGGTTATAGCGAACCAGGATAAACAAACAAACAGACCAAAAACTGAACGTGGACTATAACCCACTCCGAAGCTACCATTTGCATGCAAGACCGCATCTCTAACATGTTTATTTATGTTAACTTATACTTTACACGTGAATTACTCTTTTACTTAAGTTTCTATACTATTATGTTGTTACTAACTCTGTTTCTGTTGGAATATTATCGCCGAGATGGCTTCCAGGGAAGTCATTTGCATTGCCGATTCCGATGGGGAATAGACTGTGGAGGAGTACACCCCTTCGCCTGAGGACTCTGCACCCGAGGATTACACGCCTTCGCCTGAGGACTATATGCCATCTAGTCCTGAGCTCGAGGCGGCCACTGTGGGTAAGGTTCACCTGTCCACCATCCCCTCCAGCTTTCTGAGGCCACTTAGGCTCATGACCTCCGATGACACATCCTAGACCACCCTACCGCCACCGCCACTGCTGGCGGTGTGGTCCCTGCTGGTGCTTCAAGCACCATTAACCCCTTTGCAGACCGCGAGCGGTCTGTGAAGACCTACGTCGTCATTCTTGACGGTGGTAGGCGAGGATATACCCCGGGGCGGGCGTCTGGCCCATCCCTGAGTCGTGAGGCTAGAGACACCCCTGAGGAGCCTGCGCCCAAGCGGCGCTATGTGTTCGAGCTGCCTCATCTAGCTTGGATGTCGGACCAGGTGCAGACATGGCGGATTTTGGACG
Source organism: Deinandra increscens subsp. villosa (assembly GCA_039602395.1). NCBI lineage: Eukaryota > Viridiplantae > Streptophyta > Magnoliopsida > Asterales > Asteraceae > Deinandra > Deinandra increscens. The sequence continues at coordinate 38,566,612 of JBCNJP010000025.1, forward strand.
AGTTCCCGAGCTGCGATGCATGGGGCGAGTCATCTCTCCCCGATCCCTCCCGTCGTGTCCCGTTGGGTATGGCGGATTTTGATGTATTACCGGGATTGTGAGCCCTAGATGAAAACTGATTATCTTTTGTATGTTTTATCTGTAATATGGTGGAAAACAATCGTGGATGTATGTTATGATTTATATTATCTCTTTTATGGTTATGAAAATTGCTATTCTCATGTTATGGTTGTGTTATATCTATCATTATTACCACTATGGCACATTATGTTACCTCCTCCTTTCTATCTTATGTTTCTTGGTTACGTTTGCGCGTATCATGTTATGGCAATTGATGTATGTCGTGGTAGTTATTCTCGAGCATGTAATAACCCCATTACATATTATCTAAAAATTTTCTTTATGATTGACAATTGTAACTTAAAGCGAAATCATGCCACCACGACGCCGAACCCCCATGAACACTTCACCTCCTCCTGCGATGACCGTCGATGAAATCGAGGAGATAATTGCTCATCGTGTTGCTGAAACTGTAGTCGCTGCTGAAGCCCAACGTCAGAACGACGATGGGGCACGCGGTAAGAACGAATTAACCAACGTTAGAAAAACTTAGACTACGATTCCAAAAATTGTATTCAACGTTTCAACCTAACAAATGAAGGGCCCCGTGAATGTTCATATAAAACTTTATGAATTGCAAACCCTCAAATCTCAAGGGTTCTGAAGGTGCTGTTGGTTTAATTCGCTGGTTTGAGAAAATGGAGTCCGTCTTCCGCATAAGCAACTGCCCTGAGCAGTACATGGTTAAATAATCCACGTGCGCACTCACTGACAGCGCACTAACCTGGTGGAACTCCCATGCTGATGCTATGGGAACTGATTTGGCCTATGCCATGACATGGGACGAACTCAAACAACTGCTGCGCGATGAGTATTGCCCCAGAGAAGAACTCCAAAAACTTGAAGCTGAGTTCTGGAACCTATCCATGAATGGAGCCGATGTTGATGGCTATACTAAGAGGTTTCGTGAACTCGCTCGTCTCTGTCTGACTATGGTCACACCGCCGTATAAGACGATTGAACGGTACATCTGGAGACTTGCATCGCATATCCAGGGGAATGTCCTTTCCTCGAATCCTCAGACTTTTCAGGATGTTGTGCGTCTGGGACACAACCTTGTTTACCAAGCCAATCGTCAAGGTGTGAACCTTGACAAGAAACAGTCTGAGAGCAAATCCCCTGAGGCAAGTACCACTCTCTCTGCAAGCAAGAAGCCTGACAACAAGTGGAAACGAGGATTCTGGAATGTGACACCTCGTCCGAAACAGGTCAAACCTCTCTCCGTTGACATTTAATTTAAATGTTCATACGTTTTAATTATATGATTAACTGAATTAGTTTATAATGATTAACTGATAACTGATTTAATTCCGCGTTTGTATACCCGTAAAATATGAAAGTTTTCATATTTTAAATATGGAACTTCAATAATAAAAATATAAATATAAAAATTTGACTTTTTATATTTTATCAAAACTGATATAAACTGTTTCACCTTAAAATGTTTAATGAACTTAAAATGTGATAAAAACATTCCGTTGTCAAGACTTAACCAAACGAGATCCGATATCACTATTGGGCCCGGTTAGGCCCAATAAGCCCGAAATAACTCGAATGAACTCGAAACTTTACCCGGAGACTCGACTCGACTAACCGAGTAACCAACCCGACCCGGAGGCCCGACCCGCGGCCCGATTGGCCTTGGGCCGAACCCGGTTCCCTTCCCCTTTCCGGCCCACTCGGAAACCCAACCCCAGCCCAATCCGATTGCCCTTTTTTCGGCCCAACCGAAAACCGGCCCGATACCCGGTTATATGGGCTTCGGCCCACCTCCAAAGTTTTTTTATGGGCTTTAACCCATCAAATTTTATAAAGATTAGCCCACTTAATTTTTTATGAAGTTTGGCCCAACTACCTACAAATTTCACCACCTTTGTAATAAATTATGCTTCAATCAAATTTATAAAAATTATAATTTTTATAAACACCTAACATCTCCATATTTTATAAAAGCTTGGAAGATTTATAAAAGAATTAATCACCTAAACTTGACAACACACCTAGTCTACATTTGATTAGTTGTCATTAACCAATGGTTAATAAACCAAAGTTTAGTTATAAAGAAGAGCTCACCACCCCACTTGTCCTCCACACCTCAACCATCACACTCCCTCTCTCCCTTGGAGCTCTCGGTTGACTCCCCTCCCCACAGCCCCTGTCATCGCCGCCGGACCACCACCGGCCGACCACCCTCCGTCCCGCCGGAGACCACCGTTGGACCACCGCCACCCCTCAACCGATTTTTCCTCTCTGCTTTGTGAGTCTTCTAACTCACTTCTCTTTACACTTCTACACCCAAATAATGCCTACAAGTCTTGACAATAATAAACCAACACTTGCATCTTTGATTAAAGCATCTAATCTCTCTTCTTTAACCCCCATTCTTCTTCATGATCTTAAACATCTTCTTGGTGTTCTAAGGAACTTAAAAGAGCCAAAAGATGGGTGAAACACTTGGAAAAATCCATGGAAAGTATCCAAGTGCACCAAGATCATCATATTTAGTTTATGCATTTACTTACATATTTATGTTGATTCAAGAACAAAACCCTACATGGATATATCCATAAAACACACTAGTTGAGTTAGATGTTCTTGGATCATCATATGAAATGGTCCTAACACTTGAAAAGTGTTAGTTGATATAAAATGAACTAACTAAATGAAATGTGATAATCTTTGATGGTAACTAACAATCTATTTATGTTTATATAAAATATGTTAGTTGATTTTTATTTATCTTGTCCTAACATGAAAATGTTAGTTGATTGTTATTTATTTAAATTTGTCCTAACACAAATGTGTTAGTTGATTGTTAATTGTCCTAACTGTCACACCCCCAATCTCCACTAACGGAGTTTTACCGTGTGGGGTGTGAACCAGACCACAGGACCCGAGTCATTAGTTACATCAAACATAAGTTAAGGGTTCGAAACGTAAATATATTTCCAAACGGGAAATATCAAACCAGAGTTAAAGTTTAGCGGAAGCTTATGAAAGTTATGTTGCGCAAAACAAGCGCCCGATAAGTAAATAAAGTTCAAGTATAGGGTTTTAAAAACAAGTTCCCAAAAAATAAGTTACGTGCTCAAAATCCGATTCTCCTTAGCGTCCTACAAAGCATGCATAATGGCAAGTGTCAACTAATGTTGCTGAGTTCACATAAGCACATAAGTATAACTAGTATAGTTATGTAGTCCTCGAATACAACAGTTTTTTTATTCGTATCTAAGCATGTATATTAACAGTACAATCCATATCGTAGGTAGCGAGCCTAAGTTCATGTCACTAAAACGTTCGCAACCGAAGCTGACCAATTAGTTGTAGGAATGATCCTTACGTGGTTTGCCTTCCCCGTGTCTACTCGATCACGATAAGTTTAGACTGACATTGTCCTCAGTCCGACCGCCAGTCGGGTGGTGCATCTCGTGCCCGCTGAGTGGGGTTTGTCAGACCCCGGTAGAACTACCCAATATCCCCTCGCTATAAGCTATTAACGGTTCGATAAGTAAGGACTTGAAAGATAAAGCATTTTACGTGAACATGTGATATATATTGGATTTCTACTTTAATCATACATAAAGTTGTCGTGTTATCACCCTAACCCGGGTGTAACGTGTTTGCGTGTGTTATCGTCCAAAACCGGAAGTAACGTAAAGGTTGTGTAACTCACCTTAGGGTGCACTGCTACAATTAAGTAAGACTCCGAGTATTATGTAGTTACCAAGCACCTATCGAGTTTACATACGTAAGTGTGTGTCCGCACATGAGTAACATAGCCTAGACGACGGTATTATATCAAGTAATTTCAAGTATGACGTAGGTGACAATTTCAATACGTGACAGAAATCGTTTGTTCGAAAGCAGTCAATAATGACGTTAAATCAAGGACACAAAGATTTACAAAAAAATCTACATGAGTTTGTTATGCCAAAGAACAAATGTAGTGATGATCGGGTAAACATATACCTTCATAAATATAAATATCAGAGTGTAGTCAAAAGTATGAAAAGTAATACGTCCGATATATATACTTATATGTAGTGTCAAAATTTCAAGAGTTTAAAGAAAATCTTTAAAACGCTTGCATGTCAATTAATCAAATATGTATATATATATATACATATATATATATATCTATATTTAAAACTAATTTTTATTATTAATAACGAGGCTATAAAATTTTAATTCATTTAAATTATAATGTTTTCATAATATAAATGTTCAACGAGAACCCTAACGAGGTCTATGAAACTTTCACGGGACGAGATTTAATAGTTATGTATTAGGATTTTTAGGTTTTGGACAAGGAATGCTTGAAATCACTAAAAAAAATTAAAAGAGCATAAGTGGGGGTCATGGGACTCGAACCCGTGACCTCTGATTTCAAAGTGTGGTGACTTTGCCACTGAGGCAGCGGGGCGTTTGTGTCTAGATACCGACCGGAAAAGTTTTGTGTTAATAGTGTGACAGAAAACTGGTCAGGAAACATAATCTGAAAAAAAAGGGATATGCGACCTGCGAGGGTCGAACCTGAGACCTCTTGGTCTCCAGGAAAGGGACTTACCAACTTCGCTACAGAAGCTTTTGTGTTTTAACTCAGCACAGTAGGTATATAACTTATCCTGACCCGTCATCACTTTCTTCCCCAAAACTCCGGTGGCCGGAGTTTTATTCCGGTCACCGGAAAATCGCGAAACAAAAAACAAACTAAATAGAGATGCGCGATTTATATAAAAGAGTGATTACCTCGAGTTAAAGATGAGTTTTGATGCGTTTTAGAACCCGAAAAAGAAACCGAAAATCTCGACTCCGACGCTTGACGTTGCTCCGTTCTCGAATCTAATGCTTCAGGGTTAACCAACAGAGGACGACAATCTCAGTGATGTACAAAACGGGTGATGTAGCAGCGGTGGTTAGCCGGAATTCGAGTTCGCCGGAGAACTCAAGGAAAAGAAAAAAAAACGAGAGCAAGGGTGGGACGATCTAGATGTGATTTTGATTCAAATGATGAGGTAGGGGGTGATCAATAGCATCAAATGGGGACAATAATTGTGAGTTAATCGGAATTGAATGGAGGTCGATGTCGGTTATGAATTTGAAAGAGGTCGCTGGTTTCATCACCTGTGAATCATTACTTTCATTTTTTTAAGCGACTTATGCTAATTGACAACATTGGTCCCTCCCAGCTTTTACAAGGAAGGCAGCATGTTGAGGGAATTACAGGTTTGGTCCCTACAAGTTTAGCTAGTTGGAAGGATAAGAAGTTGCAAAAAATAAAAATAAAAAAAATAACCCCTCGAGGTTAAAAGCCGTTAGTTAACGCTAACGGGGTTAGTGGGGAATAACCTTAACCGTATGTATAAGACGTTTGACCGAATAGAATCAACGTACTATATATTTACAGTGTGAACCCTAATTGTACACATAAAATCATAAATACAAATTTATAATTTATAAATGATTCACATAAAATCATAGTTATAACCCATAACTATATACTTTTAAATTTCTATAAAATTATAGAAACGCTTTGTATACATCTTCACATAAAATCATAAAACGACGTGCGTATATATATATATATACTAGCCGTGTGCCCGCGCGTTGCGGCGGCGACAGTGTATAGCGTGTTATTCGTCTTCGTTTCGCACGTTGCAGCGGCACAACAAACTACAACGCGGTATTTGTTTATTTGTTCGCTTGTTATGGCGGCACGACAATTTACATCGAGGTATTCGTTTTTTTAATAGCCGGGTGCCCGCGCGTTGCGGCGGCGACAGTGTATAGCGTGTTATTCGTCTCATGTTCGCGCGTTATGGTGGTACATGCGCGTCCGGCGACGACGACAATTTACAAGGCTCGAAGCCTATATTCTTATAGGGTGCAACCCGCACGATGCGGCGGCGTCAGACTACAATCGTGCATGATGATATCATGACGCGGTAACAACAATAAACCAATGCGGTACTTGTCATGCATAAGAGTTTTGATGGGTAAAACAATGAAACAAACGAAAGCGTTTTGGAATAACACTTATAAATTGAATAACAAATTTAAAAATATATGTATGCAAAAGATAGTTTTGAAACCTAGTATATGCTAGTAATATCTGTGTAGCCATATTGAACATTTATCTTCCTATTGTAATGTATTGCTATACACCTATTGATAAGTTTGTTTAATAAATTTGTTATAACCATAGTTAAGGTTGTAGTTATTATATGTTTTGGTTTCGTAAACTTGTTATTTCATATTGTCAAAAGTTGCTATAGACCTATTGATGTGTAATTGGACATTTTTCTTTATACTCAGAAGCCTATATATCTTATAGATCGGATATGGAAGTTGAAGCCATACCATAGTACATATATGTTATAGGCACTTCTAATATCAACAATAATGACAGATATCAAATGTGCAAAATCAAGAAGGATCATACTTACAAATAGAAGTACAGAGCCTTCATTTTCCATTCAATTTGACTGGATTTTTTAAGTTTATTTGTGTATATATTCAAACTAATACCAACACCATGTCAAAAAAAAAAAACAAAATGAAAACTTCATACTCAATGGTTATGAGTTGGCGATGTTGGAGGCTTGCATTGGTAACACTGTGCAAACAGCCAAAGGTGTCTACTTGGTTGATGAATTTTGTAATGCTGGCCCACCCTCCAAACCCAAACCCAACAACAAAAACCCAATGCTCAATATGTTGATTATGACAGGGCGGTCGAAAATTCCCTGTGTCTTCAAAACCGGAAAACAATCTTACATTGGAGACCAGGAACTATTTCTTCGTCATCTTAATATGCATCTTTGCCTATACCGTCTTCCCAACATCAAGATTCCTGTCCAAAAACTATGTCAGAGACCTAATTAATTTTAAATGTGAGCATTTACATGTATGCATATTGATGGAGTGCTTGAGCATTAATTATTTTTACACTAATTCTAAATCCCGTCCAATTTTATAATATAGTAAACCACATAGACCAAGTTAGGACACATATACTTCTTTTAAATAAAGGTATGAGGTGAGGGTGAATAAGTCATTTTAAGAAAGACGGAGTGGAATTAACAGTGTTAAAATTGTCACAAGTTTCACGGGATTAACAAATGTTGGTAAAATAAATTAATGTAACTTCACTCATCCTCTCAATTTTAATACCATCTATTTTTCTCTATTACAGTGGATTTGTAAAACAATGGTTAATCGCCACATGAGGTATTATTTGATCGCCTATGGGACATATTATTAGTTACTATTGATTATTATTATAGAACAAATCGTAGCCGAAAACTACAAACCAAAAAGCAAACCACTGTATATTATGCTAAACATGTAGATATCCAAAACAGGGCTACATAATACTCCATTATACCATCACATAGAAAAGATAGATAATAAAAATGACAAACATACCTCAACAGCAAAGCATGCAATACCTCTGCAACTCAAACCCTGATAATGGGACTCAAAAACATGATAATGTTAATTGAACATAACAAATTCAACCGAGTTCAAGTATAACAGATTTTCAGGTTCGGTTTTTTTATCGCAAAATTTTCAGTTCCGGATACATAAAAAAAACTAAAAAGGAAGATCCCAAGGACATATAGAAATCCAACACAATGAAATCTATTTAGGTGTGTTTGTTGGAAATCTGTTGCCTAATGTCGCCTCTAAACCTAAGTTTTCTTTATGTAGGTTTGTTTGTTAATATACTCAATGAAAAACTGCAAGAACAATGAAATCTATTTTGTGCATATTACTCAATGAAAAACTGCAAGAACAATAAAAATTCAGAACATGAATTATAATAATGGGTCATAAAAAATCAAGAAAACAAACACGATAAACTGATAGCATGGGTCATAATAAGATGCCAAATATTCATATAAATGTGGTTGGGAAAAAAGAAGCTCGGCAGATGCCAAATTTACCAATCATCATACATACCTAGCTAAAAATAAACCCTATTTGAATTGATAGCATGGAATTGAAGCCGCATCTTGAAAAAGTAATAGAAAGTGAGAGTACCCGGCTTGATTCTTTGAGGTTTAGACCGAAAACCTTGCGCTAATGGAACTGACCTGAAATCATAAAACAAATAAACCCTACACAAAAATAGGGCTGGTATTAAATTTGGGGGTCAAACACCATTACTTTTTGGTCTCAAATCTTATTAATAATAATCACTTTTTATGTGAACGGCAAATAATCAATTTTGATGTGAACTGCTAAGTCCTAACCATATGAAATCATAATACAAGAACTTAAAGACCTTCACAAAGATTGAAAAGAGCATAAACATATAAAACAATAGGAACATAGTAGATAATAAAGCTGCTTTTGCTGTAAAACCTGCCATATGGCATCAAATTTTTAACAAATAAGACTATAACCTCGATTAACCGTCGTAGAATATCACAATAGGATAACAAATCTTCAGTCGGTACCTAAAAATGAAAACACAACAAATTTTAATGGAATTTAGATATATTACATATATTTAGTGAAGAAAACAACAAACATTCAAAACACAAACACAACACAATCTTCAAGTAGAAAGTCCCAACAGATATGATATGGAGGTAGTAGTTTAATCAACTCAATGGATTCATCTATGGCCCATGACCAATTTCAGAATCGGCAGAGAAGTATAACAACTAAAAAGTCCATCTTTAGTCAAAGATTTCACAAAACCAAACGAAAAATGCTAACCCTTCATGGTATAAAGATGATTTCAATCCCAAACCAAGAACAATAACCCAGCAACTTGCAAATACTTTGAATAACAAACAACGGTGACAGTTACAAAAAACCCATAACTGTACAGTTCTCACCAAAAAAATGAACACTTCCACAATATAAAGAACGACTGAGGTATAAAGAATGAATAAGGTGTAATGTTGTACTACAATCAAATGCCTCTCACTTACCCCTTTCATCCTTATTTTGTGCTCAAAATCCAACAAAGGCATCAGATTTGATAACCACGCTGTCAAAGTCTTCATCATCACCATCCTAAACAAAAATAAATTGAAGTTAATTAAAGACAAAACCAATAGACTACTTGGATTGAATTTGAACCTTAGAAGTCAAGAAAAAAAAACGCTCTACCCATTTGACCCATTACAAATACATACAAATAGAAGTATAAAAACAAAACAACAATCCCCCTGTTATAAGTAGTGGCTTTATGAGATCAATCATTTCACTATGTAAAGATCATTGACCCAATATTAGTTTTCTGACCAAGATAAAATTATGATTCATAAGTTACCTGCATAGTGTATATCTCATGATTTTCAATGGAAAAAAAATTCAAACACAGGATTATAGACAATTGCAATCTACACATACAAATTAAAGTACAAAACATAAGACAATGCCACCCAATAAAAGTAGATGGGTAAATAGGTTTATGAGATTAATCCTTCCATAGTGCATCTCTCATCATTCTACTTGTAACAAATTATTTTTAAGAAATTCATAACAAAAATTAGTCACAGGAACACTATCAATGATCTAAGTTAATCGACCACGATACAAAACTCGACACTTGAATTTATAAACACTTGATAGAAAAGCAGTAGGTCATTGAAAAAACAACACCTCTAAAAAAGAAAAGGCATAAATACAAAAGCAAATAAACCACTAAGAAACCAAGCCCATAATTCTGAAATCCGTTGGAAGTAATTGTAGTTGTTCACAACTCTTTCCATGAGTTTGAACACACTTATTACATCAGATGGTAATTATCTTGACTCCTAAGGAGCTTTAAAATATGAGCTTTAGAACCAATATGAGCTTTAAAACACAAATAAATTGTATGTGGTTGCATATATCTTTTTCTTTTCTTTCGAATCTATGACTCCTAAGGAAGTCAAAAAATATAAGCTTCTACTTTTGATACAATCTGCAAATTAAATGACGTTTCATATATCAGTTAAAGCACATGTAAATGTTGTTTCATATATCAGTTGAATTGCGATTAGAACAAATATGTTATTAGAAACCTTCAAGCAGGTCTGATTACAACATGAAAGGTATTAGAGAACTTGATAAGAACAGATTCTAAGGTGATATTAAGAAAAACATTAATCATCAAAGGCATGCTAAATTGGGCAAAATAAAATTAAGATTGATATTGGATGTACCTCAAATTTCGATTGCAGATGGAGATGGTAAAATGAAATGGAGCTTCAAAACCAAATTCATATAACATAATAAGATGGATCTTCAAATGGGAGACCAAATAACAATAATATTAAAACAGTTACCTCAAATTGTTTTTGCAGATGGAGATGGTAAGACGAAATTGATGTGAATTTATAGAGTCCTCCTCCGAAGTTCGAATCCTCAATAGAATCGCGGCCCAATCGAGAGAGAAAGCATGAGTGATCACTACAAAAGCGCAGTTGAAGAAGAAGACGGAGGAGCAGGGATACGTTTCCCAATTGCGGCCCAATCGAAGGGGAGAGAGGCGTGGTAATCGATCTGCGCTTTCAAGTTTGAAGGATTTGAGATCTGTAGCCCAATCGAATGGAGAGATGGTGGAGTAGCGTGGATAACTAAGGCGGCTCTGGAGCTCTCGAGGACAGTCACGCGTGTTGAAGGCAGCAAACTTGGTTAATACCTATATTAACCTCATTTTTGTGAACCGTAGGAATCTGGTAATGATTTAGGGTTCATTTTCATGCTTAACACACTTGTACATTTTGCATCAATATTTGTAAGCGTCTTAAAATTAAGGAATTTAATGACAAAAATGCCCCCATGAACCAATATGTATTATATAGTAGTATAGATATATGTATATATATACATATATACCACGTAAAAATAATGAATATGATTGCCACATAAAATGACAAAACGTTTTCGTGAAAACATAAAATATAATTTATATAAAATTATAAATTATATACATTCAAATTGTTCAACCGACATCTAGACTCATGTGCAATGCTCGTGTAACTATTCTAGTTAACTGATGTAACGGACGTTAACGGACGTTATTGAAATATAACACAAGTTATCAACGAGGTTAACCTAGGAAATTGCCGGTTGTCACACTAACACTAAGTGTTAGTTGATTTAGAACAACAATATTTTATACAACTCAAGTTTTGAATTATAAACGACAAACCACATGTAAAAAAAACGATGGTTTCTCTCTCTAGACTTGGCGATTTTGGAGCTTTCTTCGAAATCAATCCGCTGATCTTGATCTAATTAACGCTCCTTGGATCTGTGATTAAGGCTTACATCGTATCATTGAGTGATCGTTATGACTGCTTAGTGGTGTTCGTTGTTGGTTTTTTCTCATGATTTCTCGATTCGTTAATTAGGGTTTATTGCTCAACAGTTTTTTCATCATTTTTGTTGTTCGTTTCTTTCGTGGTGTGTTACTGTTGAGGATTCGATTACGTATTACTGTCTATTTCTCACTGCTATTGAGCTTTGTTGGTGAAAATCCCGCTAGTTCGCTAGGGTTTGGGTGACGCCGTTTTCTGATTTTTTAGGGTTTCTCGCTGATGCTGCATGGGATCGACGAAACCTAAAAAGTCATCTACCTTCTCGAGTCTGAAAAACATAGATGGTCCAGTGCTACGTGGTGCAGGTATCTTAATAACATCGAAATTGGGAGTTGGTTACCACGCAGTTCCTTCTCTGCCAGTAGGGTTGTCGGAAACGTCGATCAATATGATCGTAACTGACAAAGCAACAGGGATGCCAATTCAAGAAGGTGTTGCTGGTGGAGAGGATAATCGTGACTCTTCGGTTGATGAGAATAACGTGGTGAATGTGGGCGCTGATCCTGGTTTGTCGGTTAACACAGGAATGGGTGTGTCGAATGCTAATGAACAGGTTGGTGTTAAACTTGCCGATCAGACTAATACATCGGATCGGAATGATATTCAGGTACAAAGTAAGACTGATTCTGGTGCTGTTGATGTGCACAAGAATTTGAACATTGTGGCTGTGAAAGACGGAGTCAAAGAGGTGGAAAATCGGGGTTCTTATGCTGATTCGGTAAAGGGTCAGACTCAACAACCTACTTATCTAAAAAGGCAAGCTGTCAACTTCAAGTTTGTTGTGTTTAAATCGAATCAAGAAGGAGTTGATGTGGTTATACCCAAAGAATCAGTCCGTAATGTTCAAGATAAATTGGGATTCAATCTTGTTGGGTATTTTCTAGGGGACCGTGTTGCGTTCCCTGTGGTTGATTACTATGTAAAGCAAAAGTGGAATAGGTTTGGTCTTGAAAAGACTATGATGAATGCTAATGGGTTCTTTTTTTTTAAGTTTTCAAACAGGGAGGGGATGATGAGTGCCCTTGAAGGGGGGTCCTTGGATGATTAGAAACCGGCCTATTATTCTAAATGTTTGGTCTCCAACAACTCAGCTTAAAAAGGAGGATATTAAAGAGGTTGTGGTTTGGATAAATCTCCATAATGTCCCGCTTGCTACTTATACTAATGATGGTCTTAGTATGCTTTTTTTCGAAAATTGGTAAGCCCAAAGTTCTTGATTCGTGTACTGTTTCCATGTGCCTTAATAATTGGGGCCGTAGTAGTTTTGCACGTGCTCTTGTAGAAATATCAGCGGATACGGATTTCAAGGAATGCCTTACTATTGCTATCCCTGATATTAATGGTGATATGTACATAAAGGAGAACATAAAAGTTGAATATGAATGGAAACCTCCGCGGTGTACTACATGTTGTGTGTCCGGGCATAAGATCAAGTCTTGTCCTAAACGCATTGTGACTAACCCTGTTCGTGATCCGGTTGTTGATGATGATGGTTTCACTAAGGTCACTAGGTAAAAAGTTGGTCATAAACCTTTGTTTCATCTGAAAGGCCAAAATCCTAAATTTAAGTATAGACCGGTTAAAGATAAAGGGAAGAGTTCTATGGATGATGCCCCTGAAATTACAAAGACTGATAAGAAGAATCTTTCTGTTTCTGGGCCTCATTCCTCGGGTAAAGCTGTTGCCTCTACCTCTCAGGTGCATACTAGTGACTCTTTTAAGACTTTTGAGGATATGGGTGAGCATGACTATATGGGATATGACTATGATGGTTATGATGGATATGATGGGTATGATGGGTATGAGGATATGGTGGAAGATGTGTTAGATGATACTAGTGAAACAGGTAAATTTATGGCTTCTGGTGCTGCATCTACTTCTTCTACCAAAGGAGCAAGCACTCCTTTACTCAAACGTGGTTTCTTCAAATGAGTTCTGCCCTTTGTTTATTTTTGTCTCGGTTTTGGAGCCGTCGTGAAGCTTTTGTGTTTGATGACGGTGGCTGATTTTTGGGGGATCCTTTTCTAGCTGTGTCCTAGTTGGTTAGATTAGTGGTGTCTTGGTTGTTTCATTTGGTTATGTTTCACTTGTTTGTCTTTTGTGTTACATACTGGGGCATGTCCCATGTATGAACTAGTGAGGATAAACCTCACTACTTGTACTTATTTGTTTGGGTATCAATAGAATCACCGGGGTAACCCTTACCCAAAAAAAAGTGTTAGTTGATTTAATCATGAAACATGTTATGTCACTAATTGGACTTGTCACATAATAAGATTATGATAAATACATGGACTAAATGACTAAAATGTTACCACATGGGAAATTACTTGTTTAGTAAATATAACACATTAAATATGTTATAAAAGTCTTACAAGACAAAAGGAATATACTAAATTTTATTACTAAAAATGGAAGGAATAAATTTATGTCAAATGATTAATTTGACAAAAATTCTTGGATTTATTACAAGTCTTTAACCATTTAAAGACATGTTATTAAAATGGAGATTTTTCTATAAAAAGACATTTGTAAAATGAATATGTTTTATAAAAGATCTTTGTAAAAATAATCAAAAGCCAAGCAAATGACATTAATTATTTTTATAAACCCTTATTATTAATTTGATGAATCAAAGTAATCAAAATAAGAATACGTTGCATAGTAATAAAACCGGGACCATACGGCGATAAATGCGAAAACGTAAATGTTTGAAATATCAAACCAATTACTTATCATGTTTTATCAAAACAATACAAGGATTTTATAATATATAAAAACTTTTATAAATCCAAGCGTCGCTATCCAATGTTTTAGAAGAACATTTTAAAAGGAATGAATATTTCATGCAAATGAAATATTAAAACGATTTAGAAATACTAATGATTTTATGTTGTGACTTAAGATATATCTTTCAAGCGATTCATGTTTTAAAATGAAAAGAACATTAAATAATTATTCATTTGACTAATAATTATATACAAAAGTTTTAAAATATGATTAAATCAAAGTTCACCAAGAAATTTTAATCATAATTATTTAAAAATAATTATAACTTGCATGATTAACGAATCAAACACATAATTATTTAATTAAAAATAATTATACGAACTTATGAAAATAATAATAAACATTATTATTTTTAACTCGATGTTCAATAGTTGATTTAAATTATCCCTTGTTGAACATAAATATAAATCATCACGAAAGTATTTATCTAATAAATACAAGCAAACGGGTTTTCAAACGAATACAAACGGGATTAAAATGTGAAGACTTGACCGGTATCACTTGGGTGACTTATGTTACTCAATTGATTGTAGACCTTATGCATGTGCCTATTTATTTATTTAGGACATTACGTGCTACCATTCCTACACTGTTTATTTACCGACTACCTGCTGATCCAGTGAGTTTCACGGCCCCTTTTCTTTTAAATGTTTTATACTTTAGGGGAGAAATCATGAAATCTGATAAATGCTTTTTACTTAATATTATGGTTTACCTATTAGCCGTATGACTACTTGTTCTCTTACTGATTGCCCACTTATGGTACATTATCGTTATAAACATTTGCACAACTGTATCCCACCATTAATTGATTTCAATTAGTTTTGTACGAAATGATAGCTAGTGAATAGATCTATTTGGGTTGACAACCCTGCCCTAACTGGTAGCTCCAGTTCTGATCCTAGATTATCTTGGGGTACACGTTAGTTATTATGCTCTGTTCAGTATCTCTCGGGCGAGATACTATGGGTGGGTAAACCGTTAGTATTTGAAATCAAGGTTCAGGTGAGTTCATACAACCAAAACGGTAAATCAATGTAATATTTAAGTATACTGAAACTGTTTTACCAACTTTAAACGTAGAGTCTATCTGTGAACCTCACCAACTTTATGTTGACCTTTTAAACTCATGATTTCTTGGGTAATTGATGTAATCTCTGGAAGACATGCAAATGGGGCTTCATCATGCTATCGGACCTGCTTACGGAGTCATAGTCCCAACTATCCCAATAAAATGTTTTTAATATTAATTTAAGACTTTATGATTTTCAAATGTAAGACATTATCGTTTCCATTACTCTTTCCGCTGCAATGAAATGATGTGATGTTTTTTGAAATTTGAAATTATTAGAAGTTGAGAAATGTATCCTCGACTATGATTCCATTCTCGCTCACACCCGAATCCGTTGACCGGGGTGTGACATGGAAGAATCGTGAAGAGAAGACCCCTGCTAAGGAAACCGGACCAGTGAAAGTCTATGCTGCTACAACCCCTACTCACGCTGTCCGAAGGACCGGATATACCGGTGGTGCACCCCTGTGCAACAAATGCAACCTCCACCACACCCTCAATTTTGGAAATGTCTACTGCAATATCTGCAAGACTAAAGGGCATGTAGCACGCGATTGTCCAAAGCGCATCTGTTACAGTTGCGGAGCCACCGGACACTATAAGAAGGACTGCCCGAAGGCGAAAAATCAGGATGCTAACCAGGCTAGAGGAAGAGCCTTTGTGATCAATGCCGGAGACGCTCGCCGTGACCCCAACACGGTGACGGGTACGTTTCTACTAAATAATCATTACGCTTCTGTTTTATTCGATACTGGTGCCGATATAAGCTTCGTGTCTACTGAATTTGGCCAATTACATGAAATTACTCCTGTTTCCTTAGACACTAAGTTCACGGTAGAATTAGCAAACGGAGAATTAGTAGAAACTGAAATAATCTATCAAAATTGCTCGCTAGAACTCTCCGATCCTTCTTTCAGCATTGATTTAATGCCTGTTGATTTAGGAATTTTTGATGTAATCATTGGTATGGATTGGTTATCAAAGAACCATGCAGAAATCGTGTGTCATGAGAAGATAGTGAGAATACCACTTGCAGATGGCAACACTCTAAACGTGCAAGGCGAAAAGAGTGGAATCAAGCTAAATCTCATATCTAGTATGAAGGCACAGAAATTCCTCCGTAAAGGATTTCACGTTATCCTAGCACAAGTAACTGAGAAGAAACCAAAGGAAAGCCGTGTGGAAGATCTCCCTATTGTCCGCGAATACCCGAAAGTCTTTCCCGAAGACTTGCCAGGATTACCCCCAACGAGACAAGTAGAGTTTCGCATTGACTTGGCCCCCGGTGCCGCCCCCGTTGCCAGGTCTCCGTTTCTTCTGGCACCATCCGAGATGCAAGAGTTATCTAGTCAATTACAAGAATTACTAGATAAAGGCTTCATCCGTCCAAGCCACTCTCCATGGGGAGCACCCGTATTATTCGTTAAGAAGAAAGATGGAACTTTCCGGATGTGTATCGATTACAGAGAATTGAACAAGTTAACTGTGAAGAATTGCTACCCGCTCCCAAGGATCGACGATCTATTTGATCAACTTCAAGGATCCAACTTTTATTCCAAGATCGATCTAAGATCAGGATACCATCAACTCAGGGTTAGAGACGAAGATGTTTCGAAGACAGCGTTCAGGACATGCTATGGAAATTATGAATTCCTTGTAATGCAATTTGGTTTGACAAACGCACCGGCAGTGTTCATGGACTTAATAAACCGCGTATGCAAACCATATCTGGATAAATTTGTTATCGTGTTCATTGACGACATCCTCATCTACTCCCGTAGCAAGGAAGAACACGAACAACACCTGAGACTTATCCTGGAACTGTTAAAGAAGGAAGAACTTTATGCGAAATTTTCCAAGTGCAACTTTTGGATTCGCGAGGTACACTTTTTGCGTCATGTGATCAACGATCAAGGTATTCACGTGGATCCCACAAAAATTGAAGCAATCAAAGATTGGAGTACGCCCACAACTCCAACTGAGATTCGACAATTCTTAGGTCTCGCTGGCTATTACCGCAGATTCATTGAGAATTTCTCAAAAATAGGCCAGCCCCTGACCGCTATGACCCAGAAGGATAAGAAGTTCATATGGGATGCTAAGAGTGAAGCAGCTTTCCAGTTTTTGAAGCAAAAGCTACATGATGCCCTAATCCTATCACTGCCTGACGGAATCGTAGACTTCGTTGTGTACTGCGATGCTTCGCATCAAGGTTTAGGTTGCGTACTAATGCAATGAGAGAAGGTCATTGCCTACGCTTTGCGAAAACTGAAGATTCACGAGAAGAATTATACGACCCATGGTTTAGAACTCGGAGCCGTTGTCTTTGCTCTCAAAATCTGGAGACACTATCTCTATGGTACTCAATGCACCATATTTACTGGTCACAAAAGTCTCCAGCACATTTTCAACCAGAAGGAATTGAATAGGAGACAACGTCGATGGGTGGAACTGCTAAATGACTACGAATGCTAGATTCGTGATCACCCGGGCAAGGCTAGAGTTGTAGCTGACGCCTTGAGCAGAAAAGAACGCGTCAAACCACTTCGTGTTCGAGTGTTAAGTATGACCATACGCTCGAATCTCACTTCACAAGTGCGTGACACTCAGATTGAAGCCCTCAAACCAAAAAACCTAGCAGAAGAAGGCCTACGTGGAATGGAGAAGCAACTGGACGAGAAACCTGATGGAACCAAGAACTTCATGGATAGACTATGGGTACCTGTCTATGGAGGTCTAAGGAATTTGGTGTTCGATGAAGCTCACAAGTCAAGATATTCCATTCATCCCGGAGCAGATAAGATGTACCACGGTCTGAAGAAACAATTCTGGTGGCCTAACATGAAAGTCAAGGTAGCCACCTATGTCAGCAAATGTTTAACATGTTTAAAGTTCAAAGCGGAATACCAGAAACAATCTGGATTGTTAACTCAGCCTGTAATTCCGGAATGGAAATGGGAGAAATATCCATGGAATTTATCACAAAATTACTTAAGTCCAGATCTGGATATGACGCTATCTGGGTAATAGTAGATCGACTGACGAAATCTGCGCACTTCCTACCAGTCAAGGAGAAGGATATCATGGATAGGCGAGCCAAACTCTACATTAAGGAAATCGTCTCGCGACATGGTGTGCCTATATCTATCATATCCGATCGTGATAGCCATTTCACCGCTAACTTTTGGAGATCTTTATAGAAATCTTTGGGTAATCGACTCGATATGAGTACTTCCTACCATCCACAGACAGATGGCCAAAGTGAGAGAACGATCCAAACACTCGAGGATATGCTGAGAGCATGTGTGATTGATTTCGGACCCAATTGGGACGAGCACCTCCCTCTTGCCGAATTCTCCTATAACAACAGCTATCACAACAGCATTCAAGCCGTACCTTTTGAAGCACTTTATGGAAAAAAGTGTAGATCCCCACTCTGCTGGACTGAGATTGGTGACAGTCAGTTGACTGGTCCTGAACTAATCTTTGAAACGACTGAGAAAGTCTTCCAGATCCGTAACCATATGAAAGCTGCCATAGACAGGCAAAAGAGCTATGCCGAAAACCGCCGCAAACCCTTATCCTTTGAAAAGGGTGAACGCGTCATGCTAAAGGTGTCACTTTGGAAAGGTGTCATTAGATTCCGTAAACGAGGTAAGCTCAATCCTCGTTACATTGGTCCCTTTGAGATTACTGAGACCATCGGACCAGTAGCTTACCGACTATGCCTGCCCGGCGAACTAAGCAGCGTACATGATGTCTTTCACGTTAGTATTCTTAAGAAATGTCTATCCGAAGAAACGCTCATCGTCCCACTTGATGAAATTCAAGTTAACGAAACACTGTACTTTATTGAGGAACATGCCGAGATACTTAACCGAGAAATCAAGAAGCTGAAGCATAGCCGCATTCCCATAGTCAAAGTGTGATGGAACCCTCGACGAGGACCAGAGTACACTTGGGAACGCGAGGACCAAATGCGTCGAAAGTATCCTCGTTTGTTTGGAAATGTCGCATCTACCAGTAACCAGAACTGAATTTCGGGACGAAATTCTTCTAACTGGGGGAGAATGTGACACCTTGTCCAAAATCAGATCAACCTCTCTCTTTTGACTTTTTAACTTAATATTCATATGTGTTATTTAGATGATTAAACTGATAAATTTAGATCAAACTGTTAAATTCCTGAGATAAACTAATAACCGACAACTGATCTTAATCCCACGTTTGTACTGAAAACATATACCCGTGAAATATGAAAGTTTTCATATTTTGAATATGGAACTTCAATAATAAAAATGAAAATATAAAAATGGACTTTTTATATTTAACCGAAACTGATATATTCTGTTTCACCCTAAAACACTTTTTATGAGAAATAAACTGTTCCGTTGTCAAGACTTAGCCAAATGGAAACCCGAGACCCGTCCAGGCCCAGTCAGGCCCAATAAAGCCGGATGAACCCAAACAACCCGAAGAATCCCAAAACTTAACCCGGTAACCCGACTCGACCAACCGAGTCACCAACCCGACCCAGAGGCCCGACCCACAGCCCAATCGGCCTGGGCCGAATCCGACGTCTTCCCCCATTTCGGCCCACTCGGAAAACGGCCCAATCCGGCCCGTCTCTTTTTTGCGACCCAAACCAAAACCCGGCCCACACCCTACCCGATTTATTTGGGCTTCGGCTCAATCCCCAAACATTTTGAACTAATAATCTTTAACCCATGAAATTTTATAAATGAGCCTATGATAAGTTTATAAAATTTTGGCCCATCAACTTTTATAAAAATTACCACCTTTGTAGTTTTATATTACTTGGGTGATATTTGTAAAAGTTAGGATTTTTAAACACCTCTAATCACCTCATCTTTTGTAAAAACCTTGCCATGGAGACTTCTCTTTTATAAAAACCACCTACAAATTAACTAGTAGAAATCTCATATGTTAAAGGGTGCCACATCTCTACTCTAGGCTCTAATCTAAGACATCAAATCTTGCCAACCCATCCTAGTACTAATACTTGATGGATTAAGGGTTTGACCTTCAGATAATGACCAAGATTTGAGTTATAAGAACCCCATGACCATTCACCATCCATCACACCACAACACACACACTCACCATCCCTCTCCCTCCCTCTCCCTTTGTTGCGTCGGTCGAACACCACCAAGCCACCACCCCTGCCGCCGGCGACCAGCCGCTGTTCCGCCACCCTCCTGCCGCCTAGCTCGTCGGAGACCACCGCCAGACCACCGCTGCCCTCCCTCTTCCTTCTTGGTTTTCAAATCCTCACCCATTGTGAGTGTTTCTAAAACCCCTTTTGTCCTATAATCTACCATGTTTAGCACCCAAAGTGAAACCCAAGTCTTGACAACTAAACCCTAGAATGCTTGCATTTTGTTAAAACAACTAACCAACTCTTTTGTTTATCTCCTTTCTTCCAAGAATCAAAACACTCCCTTGGTGTCTTAGGACTTAAATGAGCCAAGGAGTGTGGTGAAACACACTTATGAAATCTAAGGAAAGTAATATGGTGTGCACCATGATTCTTGTGTTCGTGAAATCATTGATTTCATGTTAGTTGGTTTAACAAATCTCAAGCCTCTTCTTTCTTAATAAAAATCATGACTAACTAAATTGGATGATAAATAATTATATGATTGTATGGTTAGCTTGTCCTAACACTTGGTGTTAGTTGATTATCTACATTTCATGTTTGGATATATGTAATGGTCCTAACACTTGAAAAAAGTGTTAATTGACTTAAATGACTAACATATGTAACTAGTTAATGAAAATGGAACATTTAAAATGGGTGTTTATACTTACTTAACTTGTCCTAACACAAAGTGTTAGTAGATTTATTAATTATAATACAAATTGGTCCTAACACTATATGTGTTAGTTGATTTAATCATAAATTATGTTATATTGCTAAAATGGACATGTCACATGGTAAAGTTTATGGTAATTAATCAAATAAATCTCCTAACATCTTAAATGATTTAAAATAATTACATATGTAACTTATGACAAGAATTGGCTAAACAATTTGTAACAAGTAAAAGGGACATAAAGAATATTACTTGTTTTGGTAAATATATAACACATTAAAGTGTTATAAAAGTCTTACAAGACAAAAGGAATGTGACATGATTTTTTTTTGCTAAAAATGGAAGGAATAAAATTTATGTCAAATGATTAATTTGACATAAATTCTTGGATTTATTATAAATTTCAACCAACTAAAGAAATGTATAAAAATAGAGAATTTTTCTATAAAAGGGCATTGTAAAATGAATATGTTTTATAAAAGATTTTTATAAAATAATCAAGAGCCAAGCCATTGACCTTAATTATTTTTATAGGCTTTTATTATTACTTGATGAATCAAAGTAATCGAAATGGAAATACGTTGCGTAGTAATAAAACCGGGACCCATACAACGATATACGTGAAAACGTAAATGTTTGAAATCTTAAACCAAACCTCTTATCATGTTTTATTGAAACAAGCCAAAAGATTATAATAAATAAACTTTTATAAATCCAAGTGTCGCCATGTAATGTTTTAAAACAATGTTTTAAAAAGAAATGAATATTTCATGCAAATGAAATATTAAACGATTTCGAAATGATTAAATGTCGTGACTTAAAATGTATCTTTCAAATGATTCATGTTTTAAAAAAAAAAATAAACTTGAAATAATTAATCTTTGGCTAATAATTATTTACAAAAGTTTTAAACCATATTTTATTCACCAAGAATTGTTAAACGTAATTATTTAATTAAAAATAATTATAACTTGCAAAAAAAAATCAATCAAACACATAAAATAATAAACATTATTATTTTAACTCGATGTTAAATACTTGATTTAATTAATAAATGATTATTCTTTTTGTTATATTTATTGAGCATAATCATGAAAGTATTTGTTTAATAAATACTAACTAACAGGTTTTCAAACGAATACAAACGGGATTAAAAAGGTCAAGACTTGACCGGTATCACTTGGGTGACTTATGTTACTCAATTGATTGTAGACCTTATGAAAATGCCTTATTATTTATTTACGACATCACTTGCTACCGCTCCTGCACTGTTTATTCTCATCATACCTGCTGATCCAGTGAGTTTCACGGCCTCTTTTCTTTTAACTGTTTTTATACCCTTAAAGGAGAAATCATGAAAACTGATAAATGTTTTTTACTTAATATTATGGTTTATATGTTAGCCATATGACTGCTTATTCTCTTACTGATTGCCCAATTTTGGTATATTATCGTTATAAACGTTTTTACAACTGTATCCCACCATTAATTGATCTCAATTAGTTCTGTACGAAACGAAAGCTAGTGAATAGATCTATTTGGGTTGACAAACCTGCCCTAGCTGGTAGCTCCAATTCTCATTCCAGATTTGTCTTGGGGTACACGTCAGTTATTCTGCTCTGTTTAGTATCTCTTGGGCGAGATACTATGGGTGGGTAAACCGTTAGTATTTGAAATTAAGGTTCTGGTGAGTTCATACAGCCACAACGATAAACCGATGTGATATTTAAGTATACTGGAAACTGTTTTACCAACTTTAAACGTAGAGTCTTAAACCTGTGAACCTCACCAACTTTCTGTTGACCTTTTAAACTCATGATTTCTCATGTAACTAGGCAATCACCGAAGACATGCAAATGGGGCTTAACTTGTACTATCGGACCTGCTTCGCCGGAGTCATAGTCCCAACTATCCCAATAAACCTTTAAATTAAGACTTTTAGATTTTTAAATGTAAGACATTGTTGTTTCCACTACTCTTTCCGCTGCAGTGAAACGACGTAATGTTTTTATGAAGTTTAAATTTATTAGAAGTTGTTCTATGTATCCGCGACTATGATTCCATCTCGCTCACACCCAAACCCGTTGATCGGGGTGTGACTTTATCACAAAGGATCTCTAGAGGTCCTTGAATGGTAGGAACAACCCATAGTTCGGCAATAAATTTCTTCAACCATGCGGCTTTTTGCGCAGCCAAAGATGTTGCGATGTACTCTGATTCTGTAGTGGACAATGCAACCACCTCTTGCTTTGAGCTCTTCCAAGAGACCGCCCCTCCATTCAAAATGAAGATATACCCTGATTGTGATCGAGAATCATCTCGATCCGTTTGGAAACTCGCATCCGAGTAACCCTTTACAACGAGTACCTTCTCATGGGATCCATATATTAAGAACATATCCTTAGACCTTCTAAGATATTTCAATATACTTTTGACAACCATCTAATGACTATTTCCTGGATTTTGTTGGTATCTACCTGGCATGCTTAACGCGCATGACACGTCCGGTCTGGTGCATATCATAGCATACATAATTGATCCTATAGCAGACGCATATGGGTTCCTTTCATTTTGTCTTGCTCAACCTTTGAGCTTCGACATTGAGTCGTACTCAATATAGTCCCTCTTTGAATAGGTACCAAACCATTCTTAGATATCTTGAACCTTTTCAAGACTTTGTCAATGTATGCACTTTGATTCAAACCTATCAAGTGTCTTGATCTATCCCTATAGATCTTTATTCTCAAATTATAGGCGGCTTCACCGAGATCCTTGATGGAAAAACAACTTCCAAGCCAGGCTTTTACAATTTCCAAGGTTGGAATGTCATTTCCAAATAGTAGTATGTCGTCTACATACAATACTAGAAAAGTTATTATACTCCCACTAGCCTTCTTATACACACATGCCTCATCCTCGTTCTTGATGAAGCCAAATTTCTTTATCTCTTCATCAAAACGGTGATTCCAACTCATTGATGCTTGTTTCAATCCATATATTGATTTCTTTAACTTACACACTTTATTAGGATGTTTTAGATCGACAAAACCCTCGGGTTGAGCCATATAAACATCTTCCTCAAGATATCCATTTAGGAAAGCTGTTTTGACATCCAATTGCCATATCTCATAATCATAATGGCCGGCTATTGAAAATAATATGCTTATCGACTTTAGCATTGCCACCGGCGAGAAAGTTTCATCATAATCAACCACTTGAGTTTGAGTGAAACCTTTTGCTACAAGTCCAGCTTTAAATATGTCTAAGTTTCCATGCATGTCGGTTTTCTTCTTGAAAACCCACTTACTTCCAATTACCTTAGAATCAGGAGGTCGTACTACCAAGTCCCATACTTGGTTGGCATGCATGGATTGCATCTCAACGTTCATGGCTTCCAGCCATTTGTCCGATTCGGGACCGGTCATTGCATCATGGTAATTGGTTGGTTCATCCGAATCCACCACATAGAATCCCTCCATGAAAAATCCATATCTTTCAAGTGGACTACTAGTTCTACCAGATCTGCGAACGTTGTGTGTGTTTTGATGAATCATTTGATCATCTTCATCCTTGTGTGCTAACAAGTACACATACCCATAGCGACTATAGTCGTCGGTAAAGGTGATGAAGTATCTTTCACCATTCCTAGATGTTGGCTTAAAAGGTCCACATACATCTGAATTTATGATCCCAAGAAAATCTTTTGCCCTTTCGGTGGTGCCACTAAAAGGTGCCTTAGTCATCTTGCCTTGTAGGTAAGATTCGAATAGTCCATATGAATCACATTCATCTGTTTTCAAAAGACCACTCTTTTGTAATGCTATTATGCGGTTCTTATTTATGTGACCAAGACGGCAATGCCGAATGTAGGTGTCACTCAAATCTCTTTTGAGTTTCTTGGTGGTGGTTTGGTACATCGAGCTATTATATGATGTGTTTTCATGAACCAATTCATAAATAATATTTAAAGGTCTAGCTTTAAAATAAAACATCTCATTCATTGAAACATGGATATCATTGTTAACAAACTTAAAATCATATCCAACATGTCTTAAACGGGAAACAGAAATTATGTTCCTAGTCAAACTAGGAGCATAGAGTACATTATTCAAAATTACTTCCAAACCACTTGGAAGTTCCAAAATATAGTCTCCTTGGGCTTCAACTTGAACTTTCGCTCCATTGCCCAAAAAGAGACTAACTTCTCCCGTCTTTAATTGCTTATTTCTTTTGAACCCCTGCAACATATTACATATATGAGTTCCACATCCGGTATCCAATACCCATGTGTTAGAAGAAATAGCATTTAGCTCAATGTAGATCATAAAGGTCTTACCCGAGTTTTGACCTTCATCCTTCTTTTCTTTCAACCCTTTGAGATAGGTTGGAAAATTCCTCTTCCAATGTCCTACCTCACCACACTCAAAGCATGGATCATTTGAAGCAACCTTTTGCTTATTTTCCTTCGGTTTTGGGGCTTCTTTCTTGCCCTTCCACTTGACAAATCCCTTCCCTTTGGCAACCTTTTCCTTTGAGAAGCTAGAGGTAGAGCGAGACCTCTTCTTGTTACTACCCTCATTGATCGTTAGAACGGGCACAAAACTTTTGCCCATCCCTTGCTCGGCCTAAGCATCCCATGAAGCTCGGGAATGGTCTTCTCCTAACCATTCATATTGTAATTCAATAAAAAAGTGTCAAACTTCTTTGACAAAGAGTTGAGGATCAAATCCTTAGCCAACTCTTTTGAAACCGGACAATTGAGCCTTTCAAGACGATCAATGAGGCTCTTCATCTTAAGAACATAAGATGAAACCGTTTGTGACTCATCCATACGACATGCATGGAGTGCTCAAACCATTTCGAAGTGCTCGGTCCTTGCCTTTTGTTGGAACATTTCCTTCAATTGGCATATCATGTCGTATGCCCCATGATTCTCTAATCCTTTTGAAGCTCAGTGATCATACTTGCTAGCATGAGGCATGAAACTTGGACGGAGTCCTCGGTGTACTTCACCCAATCGGCATAAGCCTTAATGTCTTCGACATCGGGTTCGTCAGGGATAGGGTTGTCCAACACATAAGACTTCTTTTCTTGTTTGAGAACAATTCTCAAGTTGCGGTACCAATCCACAAAGTTGTCTTGGTTGAGACGATTCTTATCTAAGATGGATCTTAGTGATAGGTTATAGACATTTGTGGTGGGGATGATTTAGTTATTATTGGCCATCTACAAAATTTAACAAAGTTCTATTAAGTATCCTCGATATCAATATAACCATTTTTAATAAAATTAATACCCTTTTATGTCTTATAGACAATTAATAAATTAAAACCTAGAATCCAACATTACATTTAAGTTGTGGTTAGGTGACCTTTATCCCACTCCTTAAAATAACAAGGTAGTCAACGTTTGACAATTGCAACTCTTTGCAACTTCTAGTAGTATGGGATCGATTAAACATCTTATGTTTAGTTGGCATGTTTAACCCCATCAACGCCTTTGGTTCCCCATGTTTCAGTGACCCTATTCACATGGTCTCCAAATCAAGTTGTCCTACTTATACACATGTGTATATTTAAACATACGAGCGGTTAGGTGACCTTTATCCCACGAGTATAATAAATATACCTTAATTACACTAGTTCTCTCAATGTAGTTAGGTGACCTTTATCCCACAAAGAGTTCCCAAGTGAATCAAGTGTTGTATAAAAGGATGGCGTTTAAACTTGTTTAAAAGGGTCGTTTTTAGTTTTCATGATTCTAGTTTAGAAAACTCTAGGTACCATACAATTCACATGCATTCAAATGTATGGTACCCTAGTGTTGTTGAAATCAAAATTTCATGGTTCTTTTAATAAAACCCATTTTATTAGTGAATCATTAACTTTTAATAAAACCCATTTTATTATATCTTTTGTTAATGACATTTTAAGAACTGATTTAGCTTGTTAATGTTTATTAGTTTGTTTTAGCATGCATATCCACATATCATCAAAATAAACAATCACACAAGCATGACAAAGTAGGTGCATAGCCATAGCCAACTATTTTGACAACACTTGTTAGCCGAAACAAGTGTGCCAAGGTGTATCCTAAGGGATAATTACACAAGTGTTGTGTCGGTGAACTCTCACTTGACTCCGCATCCAAATGCTTCAAGTTGTGTCTTGGTTATCTGCTTTTGGGCTTGAAAGGGCTCTTCCAAAACAGCTCCAATCTCTAGTGGAGGAAATTTCCTCCGTTCCAGCATCAGCGGAGGAAGAATCTTCTACTCAAGATATATCAGCGGAGGAAAACTCCCCTGCTTAGGATATATCAGTGGAGGAAGAATCCTCTACTTAGGATATATCAGCGGAGGAAAACTCCCCTGGTCAGGATATATATTCCTCTGGTGCATCTTCCTTTTACAAAATGAATCCTAATATATTTTTCTAGTAAAATAAAATGCACCTAATCTATTTAATTTACATACCAAATGAAAACTTAAATAAAATTACAATCCCAATATAAACCTATTTAACTATTACAACCCTTGAAATAATTAAATACATAACACAACCATAAACATTCACCATAAACAAACACAAGGTCATGGCTAGGTCTTATGCACCAAAATATACATCCAAATGTACTAAATCTATTATGGTTCCCTTTTTAACCCATTCCCATTTTGGTCCAACACTAAACCGAAAATCATGGGTTTGTTGTCCAAACAACCAAAAAAACCAAAATGATAAATTGTATAAATCTTTCAAGATAACCACATGCATGTTAGTGAAGCATCTTGAAAGAAAAAGGGAATCCATAGACAAACTTTCGGCTATATGGTATGGAAGACCAAAATCCGAACTTTTGTACAGTTAACCAACTAACTCTTTTGAAGCATGCACTCATATAAGCGGCTCTAGATGCCATTGTTGGGTTTTGTTAGGGTTTATCAAAGTCTTATTAACCTCTTAATAAGTATAACGCAGCGGAAAACAAAACTTTCTCAAAGTTATGATATGTTAAAACCGATTTTTAACCTTTAAAGAAAACCCAAAACAAGGGAGGATCCAAATACGAAATGCATGCTATCAAGTAAAACAACCATAGGGTGTTTTAGATATACCTTCTTCCAAGAAAATGGTGTGAAGAAGATGATGAGGTTGAAAGGCAAGCTTCAAAGGAGAAACCTCAAGGTGTGATACCCACGAGCTCAAGGAACAAGCACCCTTTTGTTGCTAGGATTTCTCGAAGACCAACTCTTCCTTCTCCTCTTGATGAATCTGAATCCAACAAGATCTTGGAACCAATTTCTAGATTTTTAATTAGCAATAAGGTGTTCTTGCTTTGAAGGAGAGAGAGAGAGAGAGAGAGAGAGAGAGAGAGAGAGAGAGAGAGAACTTGAGTATGAGAGAAGCAAGTAATGAATGACTAGTGTGGTAAACAAGGTTGCATGCCTTGTTTAAATAAAAGGCCAAACCACCCTCTTAATGGGAGGTGGGTGAACGTCCAATAGGAGAGAGAGAGGCGGAAAGCTTTTCAAACCTTTTTAAACTCCCTCCTAAGCATCTAGTCCATTTCCTTGTCCACATTACTTTGTTCATGTTTCACTTGACCCATGTAACATGTTACATGTACAAATATGGTGTAACATACATAAATATGTTTTATGTAACGATTTATTTAACCAATTAAATAATATTGTTGCCATACTTCTCTAATTTAAATCATCCATATGATTTAACACAAGTTCGATTAATTATAAACCAATTTCTAATTGTCTTCTATAAATGTGTGACGCCCACTCCCAGTCTTGGCTCCAGGAGGGGTCACGTATCGGATTTACTCATGAACACATGGTACAACAGAGATAACTAAGCAGCAGAAATTTAAAAACTTTTCATTTATATATATAACAAGTTACAACAGTAAGGAAGATAAGAACAAAATCTAACAACTAGATCTTATCTATAGCTATGCTAGTCTAGTACCGAGTCATTCCTGATAGCTTGCCCATCTAATCTGCCCTTGCTAGAGCCATTCCCTTGCTACTTTAAACATCACCGATACCTGACATACATGCTTTTAAAGGTCAGCTTACGCTGGTGAGTTCTAAGTATTTAAAACTTTTACCTTTCCTTGAAAGGTTTACCTCAAACATTTGGGCCTAACGGCCCCTTCTTTAAAAACATTATCAGGTATAAAACATAACAGAGTTATACCAAAACATTTAATCATTTATCCTTTATCAGGTATAAGACATAACAGAATTATACCAAAACAATTTGTAGAAGCATATCCCTATGCTATGAGTGTCTCGTATATTGTATCTATGTGAGCATGTCCGAGTATAAGTTGTGGTAGAAATGTCTTCAGTGGCGTACCACATGGTCCGGCGGACCATGTGCTCCGGCGTACCAGTTTGGTACGCTGGGTGGTTAGTCACTTAGTATAAATAGGTAGTGTTAGAATGAGAGCTTAACACTTCTGAATACTTCTGTCATTTCTACACTTCCTGTGTGTGTTTCTAGAGAGAGAAACTAGAGAGAATTCTTTGTAATCTTCAAGTGATTCAATAAGAAATCTCTTATTTACATTTCGTGTTCATTACATTGACAAAAGCATGCAGTAGTAAGATCGTTTCTCGACTCTACAAGTGGTATCAGAGCTATTGGTTGCTCTATTGCTGTGTTTTTGATCAATTTTCGGATTTTTAGAGAGAGAAAGTTTGGGTTTCTTCACGTTTTCATCAAATTCTTCCAATTCCGAGTGTTTCTGAGATGAAAAATGATTTCTAAGTGTTTCTGGAGTGATTTCGCACCTTACTGAATCAATTTCTAGTTTCAAAAGTCGCAAAATCGAAAAATCATTCGATTACAGCTTGGTCCGCAGGTCGAATTTCTGGTCCGCCGGATGAATTTTCTGGTCCGCTGATTGGCCCGCCCGTGTATCTTCATCGAAGATCTGATCTGCTGATCTGGTCCGCGTAGGCAATCTTCATAATTCTTATCCGTGGCAGTTTCAGCGTACCATCTGATCCGCGGCAGTTATTTCAGCGTACCATATGGTCCGCTGGTTGTAATCTGATCCGCTGGTTAATCTGATCCGGCAGTGGTCCGCAAGTACAATTCTGGTCCGCCTGTTTGATTTGGTCCGGAATTGGTCCGCTGAATTTGGTTTGGTCCGCTGGCAGAAAAGTGACCTTCACTAAAACTGACGTATCTTGAGAACCGTAAAGAGTTACGGAACCCAATACCAGCCAAAACGTTCGTCTCGGCGAGATCTAGGACTTGTACTGCCTATGGACAGTACCGTCCAGTTTTGACCCCCAAAATCCGCTTGGAAGACCTCCATTTTTGAGTTCAAAGTTTTTGAAGTATTATTTTCAGTGAAAAATGTCTGATTTTCAAGCGTTTGCGGCTATGCAAAGCACGGTACAAGCTATGCTCAATTATGATAATGAAATAGGAACAAGTCAGAAAGTTCCTAAGCTGTTAAAGTTGGAAGATTATCAAAATTGGAAGCAACGTTTTTCTGCATACATCAGCACAAACGATATTGATTTATGGATTCCAATTCAAAAGTTGTATGTACGTCCAACTGCAGATGGCGAGTATAAAGAAATTCAAGATTTTTATAAGGATGAAAGAAAAAGTTATGAGCTTAAACAAAAAGTTTATGGTTATCTTACCATGGCTTTACCTACCGAGTTGTTGCATCAATTCAGCACTTGCAAGAAAGCTAAATAATTGTGGGATGCTTTATCTGCTCGATGTGAAGGTAATAAGCAATATAAGAAGAGTAGACGAAAAGTGTTGAACAAGGAATTTGAAAATTTTCAACATTATGAAAAAGAAAATATTTCTGCTCTTGTTTCAAGGTTTTCACATCTGATTAGTGAGATGAGAGTGGTTAAAATTGAAAAGACCGAGGAGGAATTGAAAGAGAAATTGATGGAAGCATTACCGGAAAAGTGGGAAAACTATGTATTATTGCTTACTCATGATAAAGAATATTCTGCATTGTCATTTCATGATTTGACCGGAAAGCTTCATGCTAGAGAGATGGAAATGATGACATCAAACAAGTCAACTGCTCAATTCCAAAATCCTGAAGTGTATCATGGTCAAAATTCTGCAAGTATCAATGCAAAGTCTAAATCTTTTGGTGTTAATTCATCAAATCCACCTCAAACAGCTTTTGTGGCTGGTCATGGTTCAGGAAATTCTGGAAATTCATCAAGAGGATGTAACTTCACTATTCCAAATTATTCGAGTTCGACTCCATATTCAGCAAAAACACCGGATGAGCACTTTTCATTAATCTCAGCTTTGTTATCTTCATATTATGGATTGCTGAGTGGTGGGTTGACAACTTCTAATCTGATTGAAGAGGATTTCGATGAAATCGATCCTGATAATCTTGAGCAAATGGATATCCATTGGCAACTGGCAATGTTAGCTCAACGAGTTAAAAGATTCAAGAAAAAGACTGGATTTCAAAGTTTAAATCCAGATGGCAAAGTTGGTATTGATAAATCAAAGGCAAAACGCTTCAAATGTTCCAATTTTGGACATTTTGCTCGTGAATGTTCAAAATCAACTGCTTCATCATCAAAGTCTCCAACAGCCTTGGTGTCTCAAGTTGATAAACAATATGATTGGGGGAAAACTTCTAATTCTCCAATTGCATTAACTGCTGTTGCTTCTGAGTCCAATGAAGGTTATGATTGGGATGCTGATGTACTTGAAGCATTTGAAAAAGCTCGAACATCGAATAAAGGCTATGATTGGGCTACTGATGAAATTAATGATGAGTCTGCATGGACTGGTTCATCTGCGATGATTGCTCAAATTGTTCATAGTGATAATGAAGAAGAAGTAACTGATTCTGAATCTGAAACAAGTGGTTCTGGAGATGGTGGCTATGAATCGGTTTGTGAGTTCTGTTCTCAGATAGACAAGAAGATAGAAGGATTGATAAAAGAAAATGAGTTGTTGGTTGATGAAAATAAAAGAAAGATAGAAGAACTGGCAAATGAACAGCAAAAATTAGCAGATCTAATTCAAGAATTTTCTTCTCAGAAAGAAAAGTTTTCAGATTTACAAACAGAGATTATTGAGAAAGAATCAAAATTTCAAAGTGTTAAACAAGAGTTTGAACAGAAAGTTACAAAGTTATCTGCAGAAAATGATGAATTAGTCCAAGAAGTGAAGAAATGGAAAGATGAAGCTGAGGATACTGCAAAAGATTTTCAAAATCTTTTTGATAAATCAAAGTCCAGACTTGATACTCTTACTCAACTTTCTGGTGATCAAGCTACTAAGATTCAATCTTATCAGACTGATATGGAAAAGTTACTTGATGAGAAGAGGGAGTTGGTTAGAGTGAACAAGTTGCAAAATGCAAATTTGGATATTCAGAAAAGAAATGAAGATAAACTCAAGAAGGAATTGTTGGCCGGATTAGATGAGTTAAGATTGCAAAAGTATGAAACTAATAAAGTGGCAAAGAAGCTCATTGCAACAGAAAAAGAGTTGGGTGAAGCTCATCAAAGAGTTTCTGAATTAAAGATTGAAGTCATTGATTCAAAACGTCTTTTGAACAATGTTACTAATTGACAATCTTTTACAAGTTTCTTGGCAAAGGATGAGAATTTTGAAAGGATGTTCAACAAAACTGTTCACCACCAGGAAGTCTCAAAGAAGGCGTTCATGATTTGAAAGACAAGGTTGAGACTGATGATTATTCTGAATTTGTTAGTTCTAAATCGGTTGAAGGAAAGAAAGAGGAAAACGGTACGAGTACTGAAAATTCTGAAGCTCAAAAGGGTGTGTCTGGTTCTTCGTCTACAAACAAAGAGAAATCAGCAAGTTCAAACACTGACATTGATGAAACAATTGTTGATGCTCCAAAAGATCTCAAGAAAGTTAAAGCTGAATTTTCTAGGTTGGCAAAGAATGGGCATAAATCTACTGGAATGGGAGAGAAGAGTTCAGGAAAGAGTGTTGGTTTGGGATTTGAAGGAAAAGCTGATCAAGGTGGTAGTTCAAAAGTTCCAAAACAACAACAACTAAAAAGAATCAATGTGAACCAAGTAAAGAAAGATGTATTCAAAGCTGAGAAGGTTCAACCTGAGAGATTCTACAAACTCAAGGGTTCGGAACAAATATTTTCTGACAAAGAATTCCCGCTACATTGTGTGGATGCTCAGAAAATTGCCGAATCACTGGCACATCGACAGTAATCACGGGAGTATTTCAGTTCCCTTTACCTCTTTTTGTGCTTGATTGTGATTTACCGTACATTGAGGGCAATGTACGAAATAAGTGTGGGGAGGAGGGTAAATTGAACTGAAATTGTGAAAAAAATATTTGAAATTTTATGATCATTTCCCCCTGTTGTGTTGTTTACATGGTCCTTGAGAATTGTTTGCGGTAAAAAATGGAAAATAATAGAAAAACTGGAATTTTTGGCTTTTGGTGAATGTAAATAAAATTGAATAAAGTTGAAAGCGCGCTTAGTTTTTGATGTGCTGGTAGGCCCAGCTGATTTCTGAAAGCTTAAAAATCCTGATTTCGCTACTTTAATATATATTTTATAAATAAATATTATGGGTTCCCGCCTTTAGTGTAGTAGCAAAGCCGAAACTGTTAAATAGGCTGATAGGTACCGCAATTGAGTAAAATGTTTATGATTTGGAGTATAACCCGGCACACTATAGATCTTTTTATGAAAATAAATCCGAGAAATAATGGCGCCCCATCCATCCATCCATCTTGAGCTTGTTTTGAATTTTATTTATAAAAAAAAAGAAAAAGAAAAAAAGAAAAAAAAAGATATCGAATAAAGTGCACAAAATTCGCTGATCCTACGTTCTACCTCTAGGGATAGGGACTCCGGAGATGATCTATTGGGGTGATGTGGTTTTGTGTGCGAGGGTCAAAGCCTGCTTACTACCTCTCGGGATAGGGACTCAGGAGATGTAATGTCAGGTGGAGACTCGCCCTAGTTTTAGGATTAAATAAATAAATTCAATTCAAGCTCACCCATCATTCCGTCCATTCGCATTCCATAATCTCTAAATCATAAATATTGTATTCAATTACGGTGGAAAAGCCCTAATCCAGTTTGACTCGTGTTGATTCATGCTTTGAGACGGGATTAGGCCTAGTTGCGAAATTGATTGTGTGGGACCCATAATTGGTAATAAAAGTGAATAAAGCATGTTCAGGGGCTTCGGTTTTTGGCGGTTGGGTTTATTCGGACCGAAATACCGGTAATCGTGGCTATCGCGTGAGTACCTATGTTTTTTTTAATAAATTTTAGTAGCTAGAAGCCAATTTTTTCCGGCTGTGATTCCATCGCGAACTTTTTCGGGACGAAAAAGGGTTAAGTGTGGGGATATTTGATGCACCGCATCTTATACATGTTTTCGAGTGATTAATCCCGCATTTTATCCGGCTTTTGTTGGAGTTTTGATGAGATTTTGGTACTTAATTGTTCATATGTTGAATTTTAGGAGATCTAGTGGTGATTGGTTGATTTGTGGTGATTCGGGCGAAAACGAAATGCGATTTGGAGCTCGGGAGTGAAAGATAGAAGAAACTGAAAATCTGCTGCAGTGTCAGTCATGGACCAGCGAGCCCCAGTCTGTCAGTTTTCGCTGGTCCATAGACCAGCGAGTTTTCCTGTCCCAGTTTTCGTTGGTCTATGAACGGGCCCAGACGGCTAAAAATCCCAAAACGAGTATTTAAGCATTCTTGGAGCCTAGGGTTTAGGGAGTTCGACTAGAGAGCACGTTTTTTAGAGATCTTTGAGATTAGAGGTCATTTTGGAGCAATCAAGGGCCGGATTGAAGATTTTGAAGCTTAGATTGAAGATTTGAAGGCTTCGGTTGGGGATTTCTTCATCTAAATCGAGTTTCTTCTTCCTAGTTGTTGATTGTTTGTTCATGTTTTGCTTAGATTTGACTGATTTCATGATTAGAGACATGATTTGTGGCTGATTTCTCATTTGTCACCTAGTTTAGATGAAGCTTTACCCATTTTGACTTTTCGGTTTGACTTTTCAACATGATTATGTGATTTTTGCTCTTGATTCTAGTTTTGATTGTTTGGGATGATTATGTGTGCTTAATTAGCTGCTGTTAATGATGTATTATGTGGACTAATTGATAGGGATTGTGGAATTGCAACCATTATTAGTTAGTTTATTGTTAATCCATAGACTTAAATGAGTTTTGGGTTAATGCATGATCCAGAGACCTCCTACATGATGATATGTCATTGATATGTGGCTGATTTTGTGTGCATCCTTATGGAATGAACTTGACCGAGTTGTTTCATTTGCTAGTTATTGGCTAGGCATTATTTGATAGGTTAGAATACTTGTGACCACAAGATTTGAGCTTTTTATTCGTGTTTAGTCATTGCTAGGTCCTAGATAATCGGAATTAGAGTCAATGCATGTATTAGGTTTCATTTAGAGAGACCTCTCTTGGTGTTTCCTGATTTATGCGTGTTTTGCTTGTTTTGACCGAAACTGTGAAACTGTTCTGCAAATTCACATATTATGCTATCCGTGCTTCATTTAGAATTGTCTGATCATTAGGGATGTGTCTATAGTCCTCCTTGGTTGGTTTATTCTCATTTGGTGATGGTTTCATGTTGATAAGTCTTGCCGGGGGTCTTATGTGGGTTTAGTGGATTCTAGGCTAGGTGATATCTCTGTCATTCGGATTCTCTGTCATTTGCATTGTTTACTGCTTATTTTATTGCTTGCTTAGTTTATTTAAATCAATCATTCCAATTGCATCGGTTAGATATTAGTTATGATACATTATCGGGAGTCTGATTACGCGTCCGTGGATTGATACTCGGTACTTATTGATACTATATTGCATACGACGGGTATGCTTGCCCTAGTGGGTGTTTAAGTGTAAGAAGGATGATCGTGGCATCATTGTTTGGAACAAAGCTCGATTAGTGGTTCAAGGATTTTCTCAAGTTGAGGGCATTGATTTCAATGAGCTATATGCTCCAGTCGTGTGGATTAAAGCTATTCGAATCTTTTTAGCTTTCGCAGCATTTCATGGATTTAAAGTATATCAAATGTTAAAAGTGCATTTCTCAACAGGAAGATTCGTGAAGAGGTTTACGTGATGCAGCCACCTGGATTCTATGATCCCCACTTTCCTGACCGTGTGTACAAACTCGACAAAGCATTATATGGTCTCCATCAGGCCCCGAGAGCCTGGTATGAGACGCTTTCTACACATTTGCTCGACAATGGTTTTGTCGTGGCACTGTAGATTGCACACTCTTTTCGAAGCGGTTTGGGAAAAATTTACTGCTTCTTCAGGTGTACATGGATGATATCATTTTTGGGAGCACGAATGACACATTGTGCAAAGAATTTGAGCGTGTCATGCAAACGAAATTTGAAATGAGTTCAATGGGCGAGATGGGATTCTTTTTAGGTCTTCAAGTCCACCAATCGGCCAAAGGCATCTTTTTACATCAATCGAAATATGTTACTGACATTTTGGCTCGGTTTAAGATTGGTGATGTTCGGATTCCAAGCACTCCAATACAGGTTTCTCATGGTCTTGGACCAGATAAGTCTGGTGCCAAAGTGGATCCAACATTATTTAGGGATAAGATCGGTTCTTTAATGTATTTAACTGCTTCTCGTCCTGACATCATGTTTGCTGTGTGTTTATGTGCTAGATATCAAGCTGCTCCGAAGGTTTCTCACATGATGGTAGTGGACAGAATCTTTGCTTATTTGAAGGGTAACCAGGATCTGGGTATCTGGTATCCTAATGATAATAAGTTTGACTTCACTGCATATTCTGATTCCGATTATGGTGGATGCAAGATAAATTTCAAATCTACAACCGCCGGGTGTCAATTTTTGGGAGAACGACTAGTGTCGTGGCAGTGCAAAAAGCAAACCTCGGTTGCAACGTCGACTGCAGAGACAGAGTACGTGCGGCTTCCAGTTGTTGTTCACAGGTTTTGTGAATCAACAGCAGTTGCGCGACTATGGTTTGAAATTTCTAACTACTCCCATTTTTATTGATAATTCAGCTGCCATCTCTATCACGAAAAACCCGTTCAACATTCCAAAACTAAGCACATTGATATCCATTATAACTTTATTCGTGATTGCTACGAAAAGAAATTGATTGATTTGCAGAAAATTCACATTGATTTTCAAAGAGAGCTGACTTGTTTACAAAAGCGTTTGATAAAGTTCGCTTTCAATTTTTATTGAAAATCAATGGGGTTACTCGCTTAACTGCTATTTGATCTGGTTCAGTTGATCGTTTTTGTGATGTGTTGAGTAGTCTGATATATGTGAGTATGATATAAAGATAATGCCTGCTTGATAATTGTGGTTACGCATCGTGATGGGTACTGTGTAAATCTGGCATGAATAAGATGAGAAAATATCAAAAACAGAATAAAGAGATGTTTTGATGTATGCTTGCTTTATTTTGAAAGATTTAAACTTGTTTAATTTTCTTTATTTTGTCAAACGATCGGACTTTCTCTGCGTATCGAAAGATCGACCTGAGTGTTGTTCGTTTGACGTTCTGCTTTATTTTCTTGGTGTTTCGTATAATCCATCGGACTTTCTCTGCGTGTACGTGAGTACCGACCTGATTGTTGTTGGATTATACAACTTCTGCTTTGTTTTACATTTTTTATTTTCCTAAACAATCGGACTTTCTCTGCGTGCCTACAGGCCGACCTGATTGTTGTTTGTTAAGGGTTCTGATTTCTTTTTGCAAGAAACATCATGAACAAGATATCTCTGTGACATTTTATTCTGTATAAGCAAGATTACAATATCAGTATGAAAACTCTGTTGCGAGTAACTTGGCTTGAATAAAAGAAAATACAAAAATATGAAATAAGCAGTTTGCCAGTATTCCTGATTGTGTAAGTACCATGTTATTAATGCTTGATAAATACACTTAATTCCATATGAGAAAGCTATAAACATGATCTGCTTTAGCTGAAATAAACCAAATGGTTATATTCTCAGACAACTTGGCTTGCATGCTTAGTATTCTGAAATTGAAGTGTGTATGATGCGTTATGTCTGATATGATCTCACGTTGTGATATTTCTCATAAAAATATAAGTTATTGCATTTAAATTTTTTTGTTAGTTGGTGTTTTTTACTAAGTTTGATAAACCAAAAAGATTTTAGGAGTGTTTTAGCATAAGTTTTATAAACCAAAAAGATTTTAGTGTGTTTTGATAAAATTTTGATAAAAATCAAAAAGATTTTCATTCTGATTTATTTTTGATCAACTGAATTCGGTGATGGAAAATTCTTGATTAAATGAACCATAAACGGTGCTAAATCAGCTCATCATGTTTGAAATTAAAGAAATTGAACGTTTTGGATTAAAAATGAGATTTTGAAGGATAAAGGGCAAAATGGTCTTAATTCTGATCCGGCGGATCATATGGTACGCCGGGCGGACCACTTTGGGGTATAAATATCACATTCTGGTCCGGGTTCTTCATAACCCGCAGACCATCTTGTTTTTCTCTGTACAGAAACCCTAAACCCTTCACACGACAATTCCTTTGATTTCTTTGTGTATAACGAACTATAGCTCGTGATTTTTGTTGCTAAAGGTAGGTTTTAACATTGCGCATGTAATGGTGGTTTTGATTTGCAGGTTGATGATCGCATTTGCGAGATATTCGAGATTTAAGTCTCGGTTTTTTTCAAAAACACTAACTCCAAGGGGTTAAACAAGATTTAGGAGTTGTTAATGGATGAAAAACACATAGACTTGCTCGGTTTTTACTCTAGAATGAAACCTGTGTGTTCGATTTTTAAAAACACTTGATTTGGAGGATTCGATTTGACAAAAACCGTTCGGTGTCTGTTCGTCCGCCGGACCACATGGTCCGCGGCGGACCAGATGATCCGCAATCAATTCTGATCCGCAATCTGGTCCGTTTGACCAAATCTGATCCGCGGTCAACAATTTCTGGTCCGCCGGACCAGATGATCCGGATGACCAAAAGTGATCCGCTGATTGGTCCGCTCATCAAAAAAAAATTCAAAAAGTTATTCGTTTGAGCGTTTCACATAAAATCAGATTTAGTCATTGATAATTATGATTATATTGAATGATTTTAATGATATTTTGTTTTGATGATGTGTACAGAAATGGCAGATTTCAAATCGATTGGTGAACACAATGTTTGTGAATTTCTAGATGTAGCAGAAAAATGGAAACCTCAATTTCTTAATATCTTTGATTTCATTAAACGATCAAGGATATTATATGCTGCAACTCATGTGTGTCCTCCATACAAAGACTTGCTGGTGATGTTTTGGAATTCAGCACAAGTGGATTGTTCAGTGGTTCCATCAGTAATTAGTGCAAGAATCTGAGTCCTCCGTACAAGTATCTGATGCATGTTATAATCAAGTGTTTTGGGAATCGAATGAGAGGGCAGGAGGAATTTGATCTGAGATTGTTATCATTTTTCTCTGCATTGGTGTTAAATCGAGAATTCAACTTTTCTGGATGGATTTTTAATTACATGAAGGAGAATATTTTGACGAAACAAGTGAGAAGTATTATGTATCCAAGATTCATACAAATGATCTTGAATGATCTGCATCCAAATCTTCCAAAGAATGCTACTGCAATTATTGATATGAAGCATATGAACAAAGTTGTTGTTGGGAAGATTCCTATATATCAGAAACGTAAAGGAGGCAAAGGCAATCCGCCTGTTAAACGGTTGATTGGTCATCTGGCAGATCTAACTTATATAGCTCCTGCGGATGGAGCTGCCAAACATGATGACAGTTCAGAAGATGAGTTGGAATACGATGATAACGGATTTCCTGTGGATGTTGAAGATGCTGATGCAAATGATCAAATATCTCAAAGACAGAATGATCAACCACAAATTGTTCAAGATGAACCACCTGTGCAGCAACACGAATCTGAGCCTTTAGTTCAACAGAATTTTGAATCTGAAGCTGTGAATGACCAGAATGATGAGATGTTGGATGATGCTGATATTCCACATGATGATGCTCATGGTAGTTCTTCTGATACTGAATCAGATTCTGGTGACTACGTATCCATCTTGTACAATGCTAGAAATGTTTCTGTCAAGAAGGGTTCCAAACAACATATCGCTTATCTAAAGTCACAGAATTTGGATACTTCTCAATATGATCAGAGGACTAAGCAGGCTAAAGACACAGTTGATCCATCTTATACTCCGGAAGCGGAGGAGTCTGTTAGAAAATCTTCGGAAGCTGACAAAGGCAAAGCTAAAGTAATTTATTCTGGAAAGGTTAAACATATGGCTAGGCGACCTACTGTGCAACAAGGCTCATTTCTGGCCGATGCTAGAAAATCTGGTCAGAGTCCACCTGGTAAGAAACAAAAGGTTCAGTCTCAGTCTTCGGTTCCAGTGCAACCAACAACACAAAGTGTGAATGTTCAAAGCTCTTCTGTTCTACCTGCTAAGAAGTTGATCATCAGAAGACCGTCTACTACTGCTTCTACTTCTGCTACTGCTTCGTCTACTGCGGCTGCTACTCGATCAACCATTTCTTCTGCTGATCTGAAGCTGGCGATTCATCAGACTAGACTTGATGAATTAGAATCAACGAATCGTCAGCAGGTAGATGAAATTAGAGGTTTAAAGAATCTAGTGGCGGAATTGGTGTCTCGGGATCAATCTAAAGATCGTCAGATTGCCAGTTTAAAATCTAGAGATGAAGA
The DNA here is from genome assembly GCA_039602395.1 of Deinandra increscens subsp. villosa. NCBI lineage: Eukaryota > Viridiplantae > Streptophyta > Magnoliopsida > Asterales > Asteraceae > Deinandra > Deinandra increscens. The sequence goes on from JBCNJP010000025.1 coordinate 38,607,538, forward strand.
AAAGGGTCGTGAAATTGCAAAGTTACAACAATTATCTCTTTCCCTAGGTGAGCAGTTAAATCTCTTGCTCAAATCTTTACCTGCTCAGGGGGAGACAAGACCGAATACTGATGAAGGTTGTAAAGATGATGATATATTGAAATATTTGAATGATGATCCTGATCCTGAAGGAGGTGTGGGTGGTACTGGATCGGGTACTGGGGCAGCTGGTTCATCTGCTGCTGCTGGTCCGTCTACCACATCTCAGGGGGAGTCTGATGATCATGTTTATGATGTGACCCCGATTACAAGATTTGAGTTAGGAGAAGGGGAGTTTGTGAATCCTTATACAAAAGAGCAGCTTGCTGCAATTTTTGCTCTAAATGTGGAAGATGTGGATAATGTTTCATTTGCTGATCCGTATAACGAAGAAGATTCAGATGAACATGTTGATTATGAAGAAGAGCAAGTAGAAGTAGAAGATATCACTGCAGAAGAATATCCTACTGATACGAAGGTTTATGGAAATTTTAATGATAATGATCAGTCGGAAGGTTTCAACTTCTTTGGTGAAGATGATGAAGAAAAAATTGATGAAGAATTAAAAAAGAAAGAGTCTGAGAATCAATCTGAACAGCTAGCATCAACCGAATCTGAAAATTTATCTGAAGAACAAGAGAAAAAGATGTTATTTGATGCGTGGTTGAAAGAGCAAAGGGCGAAGAAGATGCCGGTGAAATCGTCTACAAAAGATGTTGATCAAAAGAAATTCTTTGAAAGGAAAGGTAGAGAAGCGTCTGGTAGAATAATCAGTTGGATGTATGATTCACAACTCAAATGCTATGCAATCAAGAAAGAGTTTGGAATCATCTATCTAAAGTATGCGACAAGGTTTAGTACACTGCCGGTCTGTGACGTAAGAGACTTATCAAGAACTCCATTTCTGAATTATGGAAATGATAGGTTGGCTGAAGTTTTCAGAGACAAACTCATTGAAGAATGTCAAGGAAAGTTTCAATTTCTAACTCCTCAAAGACCAAGATTTATTGAGCATCCAACTAACATCCATCCAAAAACTGGAATGCCGATGATCATTGTGAAGTACAAAAAGCCTGTTCAGTTGAAGAAAATTCCTTTAAAGAAGCTTGAACAGGATTTCATCAAAACTTTGAGATGGTTGTACTATGATGAAAGTTCTGGTGAAGCAGTGGTAGTGGTTAAAGAAGAAAACAAAGTGGTCAGACTATACGATCTGATGTGGTTAATCAACCCATCCAAGAATGACATAGACAAACTCTATCACTGTAATATTCTTTACAAGGCTGAGCATGCTGAACAAGCTTTGCAGTTTCAACGGGTGATTAGAGTATGTTTTGCTTTTGGGATTCATGCGGGGAACAACAGAAGACAACACTGGAAGGAGACTGAATCAAGAGCTTCAGAAGACTAGCACAAGACAAGGGGGAGTTTGTAGAAGCATATATAGTTGTCTAGTGCTAGGTCTTGTATTTATAATGTTTTGTGTAATCTGGTCTCAGCGGACCAGGGGCGGACCAGATGGTACGCCCGGACCATCTGGTACGCTGGTTAGTTGGTCCGCTGGCCAGAACTAGTATAAAAAGGTTACGTGTCTGACTTATGGATAAAATAGATGAAAAAGCCATAAGATCATTGTTCGATGTGCTTGGTAGGCTCGGCGTTAAATCAGAAAGTATTCAGATGTGATAAACACATTAAATAATAATGCTTGACCATGTGGACAATATCTTGATGCATGTCTCATGATATCAAGGAAAAGATATGTGAAAAAGAAAATGAGAAGTCACTGTGTATACATGTGTTCATTTTGCAAAGATTTAAACTTGTTTGATTTTCTTTATTTTGTCAAACGATCGGACTTTCTCTGCGTATCGAAAGATCGACCTGATTGTTGTTCGTTTGACGTTCTGCTTTATTTTCTTTGGTGTTTCGTATAATTCATCGGACTTTCTCTGCGTGTACGGAAGTACCGACCTGATTGTTGTTGGGTTATACAATTTCAACTTGTTTTATTTTCTTATTTTGTTAAATCCGAGGCCTTATCTGCGTATCGAAAGATCGACCTTAAGGTAGACGATTTAACGTTCTTATTTCTTTTTGCATGGAACACAGTTGACTAAATCATGAATACAATCATTATGTGATTAAATCACAAATGAAATCACAAAGTGTGATATAAAAGCAAAATCATATCTGAGTATGTCTGATAGCGTGGGGTACACTGGTCAAAGCAAATCAAATCAACACAATAACATATCCAGATGTTATGAGTATGATTTTGCCTGAGTTTAAGATGGACAAATTATACCAGTAATCGACATGACTTATGTGCTGAAGTAATTGAAATTGAAGTGTTGTTCAGCATGTTATGTTCAATATGATCCCAAGTTGTGATCTTTCTCGCAAAAGACAAAAATAGTGTTTGGTTCTGTATTGCATTTATGTTTCATATCTGAAAAGTTCAAAAAGATTTTAGGTGTGTTTTGGCATAAACTTTGAAAAATAAAAATAAAAAAAAGATTTTCAGAGTATTTTGATTTAAAGTTTCAAAAAGCCAAAAAGATTTTGCTTCTTATTTGTTTTCGACTGATTGACATGTGATACGAAATCAAATTTCAACACTATATCTTGGATTCTCAAAGAGAAGTTTTGCACCAAGATTAAATTAATTTTCAAAAGAAAAAGAAAACCGCGTTTCTGTCTTCTGAAATTGCAGGTTATATGTGTCAAGACTCAAGCATGGTGAAAGGGGGAGTATGTTTTATCTTTCACAAGTGGATCTTGAAGTTTGAAGATGATTCAAGAGTGATCCAGCCATGCAAGCTCTATTTCTGACAAGATTTCAAGTCAAAGATCGAATGTAGCAATGTTGAAGATTGAAGACTGAAGTTTAGTTAGAAAATAGATACACTACACGTTAAGGGGGAGTTTGTAGAAGCATATCCCTATGCTATGAGTGTCTCGTGTATTGTATCTATGTGAGCATGTCTGAGTATGATTTGTGGTAGAAATGTCTTCAGTGGCGTACCACATGGTCCGGCGGACCATGTGGTCCGGCGTACCAGTTTGGTACGCTGGGTGGTTAGTCACTTAGTATAAATAGGTAGTGTTAGAATGAGAGCTTAACACTTCTGAATACTTCTGTCATTTCTACACTTTCTGTGTGTGTTTCTAGAGAGAGAAACTAGAGAGAATTCTTTGTAATCTTCAAGTGATTCAATAAGAAATCTCTTATTTACATTTCGTGTTCATTACATTGATCAAAGCATGCAGTAGTAAGATCGTTTCTCGACTCTACACAATTAACCATTCATTCTACTAAGCATTGTCTATTGGAACCACGTTAGCTCCTCGGGCAACCGTCGCCACCCGAAACCTTTCATAGAGTAACCGTCGTTACCCCGGGGAACCGTCATTCCCCGCTTCTAGTTGCACAACCACCTTTTCCCTTTTCACCAGACAATATCTACTTAGATTAAAACCTTTTTAACCTTTTAAACCTTTTCATCCTTTTCGAAAGTCCATTTAAATAACTCTTGTATTTGGACTCATAACCATTTCAACACCAGTCCATTACCCGTATATGGAAATAAGCGTTTCATAAATATAATGTTATGGGTCTTGCATAACAAGGCTATTAAGATCATATTTACCCGACACTTAGTCCTATACATAGGCTTAGACCAAACATTCACATTTTTCATTTCTCAAAGCTTTATATAAAAGTTTCATCTTTTATATTACCCGTTTATTATAATCTTCCCGAAAAAGTAATAACAGGTAATAATAACTTTAAAACAGTTATAAGTATTATAACTTTTCCACGTATGTGTATCAACACAAAACAAGTAAAGGCATCTCAAATACTTTTCAAGTAAACAGTTTGAATATATATCATTGCATGTATATCAGCCCGAAAACATTAAAACATTTAAAACATTTAAAAGTGGGTTCATATAACTCACCTTATTCTCTTAAGCAGTTAATTCAGAGAAAACCTCCGCTATGCCTTCCAATTAAACCTAATCGCGTATTGTACGACGTTAACGCAAGGTTTAATATAATAAACATTTACTATGTTTATTTTAACTCTTTATTAACTTAATAATACTTATTTATTAAGTTTATTCCTTTTAAAGATTAAAATGACCAAAATGCCCCTTAAGCAGTTATCCTTTCCTTTTAACGATAATACGAAGACACACATTCCTATAAGTAAACGCTCACTCCGGGATCGCCTAGTGAGGGATGCCATTTCCCAGTTGGGATTTATGCGACACCCTCGCTTTTGCCAGAAATCCCAGTGTACAGGCGTCTACCCTTCCGGTCCGTGCGAACTTCTTAATATCCGATTAACCCGGTATTTTAAATACTTTATCATTTATTCATTTTAACTTTATATATATTTATTACTAGTTTTTGATACCCGTGCCACGCACGGGCGAAATTTTTTTAAAATTAATACTTATAGTAACATATTATAATAAATGTAATTTAATACTTGAAAGTAAAGAAAACCATCAACACTCCAAAATTTAAAAAGTTACAAAATGAAAAATACAGACTTATACATTACATTTGACATTTGGTTTGTCACATTTCCATCTTTATCAAATATGAGAAGTTTTATTTCATCCCTACTCTTAACCCTTGATAATGCAATGTAAAGGTGATCATGACTAAAATATGGATTTTTAAATACAGGCCAACTTTTAAAATCAATTGACCTTAGCTTTTATTAACCGTCATTCCCAAACATAATGCAATCAGAAATTGTCTCATCTTAAATTTAAAGGGTATTTTCTTATCGAAATGAGACATCGAAATTGTTAGAATAAACGTACAAATATTTTATTGTTTTTAAATCAAGTAAGTCATACTAATTAATTGGAATTCTTTACATTTGATCTATGGGCTTTAACGTTTTGATAAAATTAGAATTCATTTGAATTTAAATGTTAAACATTATTTAAAACATGTTATAATATTGATAAGACTACAAAAGTTAATTAGTACAATTGAATTTAAAATTTGCATTACTAACAAAATTAGTTGAATTTTAAATTAGAAGTTTAATTTTGACTAACTTGGTAAGTATATACATTAATAACAATATTAGTTCTTAATATTAGGCAATTCAAAGTAAATGCTTATAAATTGAATGTGTCAAATTATTAAATTTAAATTTAAATTGATAACAAAGTTACTTGATAAAATCTAAATTTATGGGGGTCAAATATTGACATTGAATTTAAATTTAAAAATCTACATTATATATATTACAATAAGATTTGTAAATAAATAGTATTGTTTATGGTTTTTTAAATTTAGCCACAACTCTTTACTTTCTTAACAATTTAGTCCTTTGTTTGTTTTGGGCTTTTTAGGATTTTGCCACAGGTTTTGTTTTCGTCACATTTTAGTCATCCGCTTTTTTCGTTTTTCATCCCTAACTTTTAAAGTTATTATTTTTTGTTTTATGTTCGTCTTCTTCTACTTTGGCCACGAAACTTTTACAGTTTTACGTTTTTTACTTTCGTTTCACATATGTTTCATACTTTTACGTTTTATACCCTCTAACTTTTAAAGTTTTTTTAAAAGTTTATAGCCTTCTACTTGATCATGAAACTTTCACGATTTTCCTTTTTTAGTATACTTTTAGAGTTTTCGACTTTAACCACAAACTTTTTGTAGTTTTATTAGACTTTTACATTTATACCCCTTAACTTTTCTACTTTCGTTTTTTAGTATACTTTTATAGTTTTTATATTTTCACCACAAGACGTTTAAGCTTTACATTTACCCCTTAACTTTTTTACTTTTTTTTATTTTTTAGAGTTTTCGGCATTGGTCATGACTTTTTTTTTTATAGTTTTATACTTTACCACATTAAAACTTTTCTTATTTTACTTTCGTTTTTAGTATGATTTTTATACTTTTACACTTTAAACATAGAACTTTTAAACTTTTACGTGTTATACCCCTTAAGTTTTCTAATTTAGTTTTTTAGTATACATATAGAGCTTCCGACTTTTTGACTTAAACTGACAGGTAAATGGGTGGCCCGTCGCGAAGCGAGGGCGGGTCACCAACTTGTTAATAACAAAATCAATTGCTAAAACTGGAGAAGTCAAAGTAATTAAAATGAATTTAGACGTTAACATTTATTTAAAATGTAATCACATGAATGATCATATCTACATTATGTGTCAATCTAACCGTAAAACAAAAATTTACATACCTGCAACAGAGTGAATAAATTCTTTGAAGTCTTTGTTTAGGTCTACATATAAAATAACCATCTAGGAACCAACTTAAAATTTCACGCAAAAAAAACGTTATGCCCAATCAAGCATTGCCCCCTTTCTAAAACAATGTTTCACAAAATTTTATAGCTTCATATTCAATGTTTCAGAAACAACTTACAATTTTCATACAAAACTTGAAGTATCATCTCAATCTGAAAATGATAAAGAATAACGAACATTCGTTAAGCTACAAAAGAGTTCTAAAAAAAGATGCAAGGCTAAATCTTTCCTGTAAAAATATCACTAAAAACATAGACAAATTCTTTTATATAAAATCAACTCAATATTGCATATGAAATCATATCATACCGAAGTCCTTGATAACCATGGCGTTAGTTGCAGAATTTTCTTCATATTCCATCCATAAATCATGTATCGTCTTAGATATAATATGCTACAACAAGTAAGCAACTACCAAAATGCCCATCACATTGTTATACAAAGTAACAGAAACAGGAAGAGTATTATATAAAGAAAATAAATATAAAAATTATAGGAATTGATCTTAGTTTCAAACGAAAATAATTTTGGTTAGGTTACAATCCAAATCTTCAACGGCATCGGCCCTGGTTGAATATTGTGCAGCCCAAATCAATGTGTCTGGATAATCTTAAAAAGAAAAATGTATGCCTGAAACCTTGCAGATGGAAACAATTTGTAGGAAAAAAGATATGTCAGTGGTAGCTTTTTAGGGGGGCAACTACATGTCTATTTTGATTACCCTCTTCCATTAAATTTCGGTAGCAGTATCAACTATGTTCATGATCCTGCTATTAGGCAATCAATAAAAGAAAGATAAGAAAGTTATTTTGCACTATACCAAATCATATCACCTCATCTGTAATGTTTTTTGGAAAATATTTATCCCCTCATCAAGATAGTACTAAGATTTTAGAGCAGCAACTACAACTTCAAAGGCTAAAATCAACTATGACAGACCTTGTATCTAAAACAAAAGATTTTACACAGTTAAATTAAAAATCTAATGTTTGCATTGAACAATAAAAATATAGAAATTATATATCTTGATAATGTTGTAGTTGACCTTTAGCTTTTTACAAAATGCTAATATATACCAGTAGCAAACTTAAAATTCTCTATATGAACATTAAAACAAAGGCAATGGTTCATCTGTAGTTAAAAGGTCCATTCGTAGTGTTCAAATTCAAAGTAATTAATTTGCTTCATTATGATCACCCCACATCTACAGAGAATCAATGGAGTCACGCATACCTTGTGATGAGAGGAATATCGGATGTTTTGCTTCATTATGAACGCCCGGAGACCTTGTCTAAAAGAACCTAGATCATTACCATTATCACCAAAAAGTAATTATAAATCATCCAAATATACTTTCAAGATAGTTTTACACTCACTGTAAATGAAAACAAAATGAGTAAATTAGAATTCCAAAATATAAAATAAAATCACAAAATTACATGCAGATTAAAACAAAACACAACTTAAATCACATTATTTTACTTTTTATTGCTTCAAGATGTATTTTTTGGCTAATTGTTCCACTGTTCTTGATCGTATCTCATTTGGTCTGTATTTTTTGCTTTCTTAGCTTTTGTTTGGAAATTATAGGAACCAAAGCTTAACTAAACATATCGGTCTGTATTTTTTTTACAAGGGCTATTCTTAAAGACAACCGAAGCTTAAAACTACAATATTACAGGCATATTATAGGAACTAATAATATTGATTTGCCAGAATTTACTAAAAGTGATTGAACTCGGGATCCTTTTGGATATTCCTTCACCCCGAGGAATATCAAGCCCTCTTAGTGCAACATTAGTGGCTATCAAGATTGGAGTAACACCATTTTTTTAAAGATCTTAGTGCTTTACTTCCTGCAAGTTAAGTTGTAATTCAACAATCTTTAATCTTTAATCTTTATAAGATAGTAACTGAATATATAAAGTGATTGATTGAACATACATAGAAGCATTGTACTTTGTTCGCCCTGATGTCAATGAAACCCTTGTTTTTGTGGTCCCTTTGGGTACTGGAACCGAAAGAAATGGGTATAGGCTCTTATATTCATTATAAACTTAAGTACCTAACAAAATATCAACATAGAAAATAACCGTTGCAATATGGATATGTTTCACAAATTAAAAAATAGTATATCATGTGAATGAGAACAAAATTTAAATTGTGACTGATCAAATCTGCTCTATGAATCAAGCTAAAATCCATGGAGTTTAACAACAAAACCCGTAACAATCTGAATAAACTAAAATGAAACAGAAAAAAAGAATACGAAATGGGAGAAAAGGCTGTGAGAAATTGAGGTTTCAAGTTCTAATTGCAAACCAATATAGGAGTTTTCTACGTACATATGGAAGAATCAAAACCTTTCTCATAGACTTAGAACATAAAACATTTAATCTCATAGTAATAAGAAAACAAAATCCAATCAATGGTAACGTGAAAGATGAGATGCAGATGATGATAGTACCTTCCGTTCAGCAGGTATCGACAGAGCCTTCCTTTATTTACACATAAACAGTCATCAACACAACCTTCAACATAGAGAATTGATGGAGTGGGGAGATAAAACAACAATAACCACCTGAGACTGCAAAATAAGTTAAGTAACCACCAAATTCTATAACTAAGGTAGTGTCATGTCCAGTATTTATATAAAATAAAGTATACCCAATAAAATTTTCTAGATAGAGATTTTACAAACCTTTACATACCATGTTGTATAACATCATGTATTAAAAGAATGCCAGTTGCATCAAAAAGAAGACTTGTCTTCTTCCACATCGTTTAAACATGTAACATTTATCAATTACATATAATCATTCATAAGAACCCCTAACAATCAACGTTGAACAGGAGTTGAGAAATAAAAAATATAACAGATTCAATCAATATTAGCATCGATTGTTGACACCAAACACATATGGAATTATGATTATTGAAGATTTGATATCCGATTTTGATAGATACATCATACATCTAACACAATTTCGATTAAGGTTGAATAAAAGTTTACCTCGAAGATTTATTGTGCAGATGAAGGATTCGGATTGAAGGTCATTGATGAGAGAGAGATAATCGATGAAGATGATGGATGCAGAGGAATCACCTGTTCAAAGAAGTGGAGATGAAATTGCCAACTTCAATCGATTGTTCTTGGATGAATGAGAAGGTTATACGGGATTTAAGGGAGTTTGGGAATTAGGGTTTCTAATAAGCCAGGCATGTAAGTCGGCTTATTTGTTGTGGGTCGCGTTATTTTCTCAAGTTCCGAACAAATCTAATTCATTTAATCGGATATCATTTAGGCGGGAAAACTAAAAAATGGAGTGTTGTGGTGATGCCACGTGACCACCATTCTTTTCATATATATATATATATATATATATATAGATAGATAGATGTATATAAACATAGTTCCATATCAAAAATCAAGTCTCCATACCCTTTGGATTATTTTATATTATAATAATCATATTTGGAAACCCTAATTTCCCGTTATTCTCATTTCTTTATCAAAACTCATTTTTATTCAAAACTGCCTTAGGGTATTATCCGTTATAACATTTTATAACATGCTTTAAAATTTCAAAGCTTAGTTTATTACCGTTTGCCCGGGTTTGACAGTACAATGTCTAGAAAACCCTAATTTCAATATTTATATAATAAATACCAAAACCTTTTTATAAAATGAAATAAACTTAGGGCTTTTGTTTATAATATCATTTCATAATATCCTTTAACATATCAAGCCCTAATATTTTCCCGATTAGTAATTTTAGCAAAACCTTCCGTTGAAAACCCTAATTTCAACATTAATACATTAAATATATATTAACATATTTAAATATGTTTTAAATATATATTAAATATATTCTATAATCCGATAATTACTTTATCGTTTATATTAAACTAGCATAGTGCCCGCGCATTGCGGCGGTGATAATTTATAGGACGTTATTCGTCTGTTGTTCGCGCGTAATGACGACGACAATTTACAGTCTAACTATCTCATAAGTCTTGCGGATATCAATTAAATAATAACGAACATATGAATGGTAACGGAATGTTATCTTACTTTTATCATTCCATTTGACCCAATTAAACAGAGCATTAGAGACAGAAACTGATGCAAATAATTGAAATTGATTCCAATGAATGGTAATAGACCATATGAGCCAACTAAAACTCATATAATGAATGGTAAGAAATAAAATAATACCGTTACCTTTATAGCGTAATGATTGTAATACCTAGGTCTGTAGCTTAAGTAATTAATTTAAAAATTAGATAAGCAACAATTTGGTGATACCTGTTCATTAATCATGATGATAAATATACCACATTCATCTTTGCTACAATGTTAAACTCTCCCACTCAACGTATATATTTTAGTATCTGAGAGTTTTGTCAATGTAGTCACATGCCCATTAGCTAAGCCTGAAACAATAATGTAATAACGTAACTGAAACTTATTTAAAAACTAACATATCAATAGTAATATGAAGACACAGACACATAAAGTATGAATAAAAAAACATTGGCAGCAAAAACATAACCATGTTCCATAATTGACTGGTAGATCAAAATGCAAAAACATAACCTTGTTCCATCTATTTCATGTAGAAATCTGCTCAATCATAAGGTAGTATAGGTAATCATTTGTATGCCAACTTTTCGTGACGTTTAATTTATGGTTTTGAAGATTCTAATTGTTATGAAACTGTGGTATCATCTTGTGATACCATATACCCAGTTGCATTACCTTAATTCCCAAAATAATATAAAGGCTCAATCAATATACTCATGAACTAAATGAGTCATAATAAAAACTTTGACCCGGGCATTTCTTGCTTACTATTTCTTGAGCTCTTCCTATGCATATAATCACCTACACACATAAGGGACTTTTTAGTTAATACCAAATCAACAAAGGATCAAGCAAATGGGCCCTGGTTATGGAACAAGTTGCTTCCAGGTGGGGAACCAACATAACTATAAGCAGGAGTGCTTGGAACAGAATCAAATGTGATTGTGCTCTTGTTCAATCTTATGGAGTTTAGGCCCCAGCTACTAGAAGAATCAAATAACATATTTCCATGAGAACTCTTTTGATCCAGATCGTGCAAAAAAGATCAGTTTCAAATTATGACAAGATAAAACATCTTGCAATTGCACAAAGAGTATTAAGTCCTTTAAATTCTTCTATAAGAAATCACATACCTAATGGTTTGCAGCAATAAAAACTCAGTGATTGTCAAATGCAGCATTGGTTGGCTCTTCAAATGTGGCGTTGGCTTGCTCATCAAAATCCTTTTCATCCATGAACACAGATTCACTGCAAGGTTAGACACGACAAATTTCAGAAAATGAAACCACCCTTCTTTCACCCGATAAATTAGCTAAAACATCAGACTGTATCAACATGTGCCGGTCACCACAGAACTGATCACTGAGCTGTGATTCAAACAAAAGAAGAAATATTTGATGGAGTTGAAAAAATTAAATCAAATTAGACTAAACTCCTCAAGTAGTCAACAGTTGATACGAATATAAATTTAAATCAAATTAGACTCAAGTAGTCAAGACAGCTAGGAATTGATTTAAAAAAAAAACCCCAATTTATAAATCCACTTACAGAAAGGCAATTGAAGTGGTAGTACCTTTGTTTTGTTATATTACATAGATGCTTAACATGATCTGAACCAAATAACAGCTGAATAAACAAGTTTGCTAATAGGAAGTATTGTAAATTTAACACCCAGAAGTAAATTAACATCTGATTTTTCAAATATATGTTTGCTAACACATGCTTTAAACTTGTATTAATGAATTAGTTACTGTAATTATAGGAGACACTTGTATCAAAATACCACAGTTGTTGAATTTATGGAAAATAAGCAAAAATACATTTGGTTATCAAAGAACAAAGCACTCACAACTGCCTGAAACAAAATCAGATGAAAATGCAACAGCACATATAAAGAGCTTTAGAGCAACAACGGTAAGCATGTAAAATTTGAAATTTATAGGAAGACTGAAGCATACCTCTAGGATAGTGTTGGTCCGAGATCAAACTGTCAACACGATATTCGATCACAAATGAGTTCGGAAACCTCAAATGCGATTGATTCAAGAAACAAGTAGAAGAAATAGATTCAATCTATGAGAAAGATTGAATCTTGAATGAGAATCTCTACAAGTTGAAGCTGATCGTAAACAGGAATGAAGAACACAAATCGTAAACTGTTTTTGTATTAGAAAAGCTTACTCAAACATAAACATAAATGGGTTTATATACTACCCAAAACAAACCCTAATAAAATCGTAATCAAGAAACCGGCCCACATGGCCCAAATCGTAAACTACAATTAAGCCCATAAGCCCATTAATAAACAAGCCCAAAACTAAAATAAACTAGCCCATCAACTAATGTTCATGCCTCAATAAAATATAGCCCAACAATCTTCCCCTAGGCATGAACCATTAGACCTTTTACGGCAGCAGCAGATCGAATCTGAATGTATTCTGAGTGTTATTCGACCACCATCTGTTCGCCACAATCCGGTTTGCCGTCCCATAGAAGATTCCCACCCTCACAGCATTTTCCAAGTCATTTTCATCTCCGAGAATAGGCTGTGAGGCGAGCAGCTTGATATCCTTTTCTCCAAACCTTAGCAAATCCACCGGATCGTAAAAGCGAAACTGCCTCAGACCCTTGCAGAGAACCACCACCTCGTGTGTCGTTGGATCATAACACCAGCAGTCAAAGTTTTTGACCAAGGTGCCATCTTCAATCTCGTCCAACATATTGATAACTCTTGTGCGTTTGGTGGGTGGTCTCCTTGCTTCACCAATAGGCTCTCCAGTCACTGGGTCAGTTTCAGTCTGGACCCACCTTACTTGCTTGAGATCAAAATTTGCAAAGTTATCGACTTGATGGCTCAGCAAATTATTTCTAATAAGGTCTCCGTCTGGGCTGTTCCATCTGTTTATGTAGGGGGCTCGAAGCAGATTTCTGATCTCAGGCTCAGTCCAAGAATGGAATTGTGCACGAGTTCTATAATATTTAACTGGACTATAGCCATCACGGATCACAGCAAATAATTTCTTCTCAGTGTCGTAATGCCAGCATAAGATGGGTTCACAACTCCCCTTTTTGTCTAAAGCACTTCCTCCAAGATCAAGAGAGTACTGAGTGGGGGCTGGTCCTTGAAAGAATTCTCGGAACCAGTTGTCGTGACCTTCAGGAGCTTTGGAGATCACTCTTCCTCCTCTGGCATAATCAGACATCTCAATATTTTCATCTCCATCGTCTTCATTCATTGCTTCAGCACCTTGCACACCCTGTGATGAACTTTGTTCAGGGGCACTTGAAGATTTTGACTCCACGAGACTTTTCAAGTCAGTAAATTTCTTCTTAAGATCCATCAAAGTCTCATAGAGCCACTTCATTCTATTTTTATCTGCCACCTCCTTTTCTCTCATCCTTCTGTTCTCATCCTTCAGGGCCTTTATCTCATTTTCTCTGAAACGATTCTGAGATATCAAAAAGTTGATATGAGGATCAGTGCTTATCCTCAAATCAATTGGAAGTTCAGCAGCTTGGAAGGGCCTGAAGCTAGGAATAGCAGTTGGCTGACTTATCACAGGAGCAGCGCTCACTTTCACTGGGCTTGGAACAGCAAAAGAATGATCAACCTCTATAAATTGTCCTTCTTCTCGAACTGGGCTACGTTCGGATAGAAGTGGAGTTTCAGTCTGAGCAGGAGCAGGTTGATCTTGAACATTTTCAGCAGCTGTTTCTTCTTGAGCACTGGGACCCTCAGAACTGGGCCCCGCTGGATGCACTATCATTAAACTTGAGCTTGTCTTGGAAAGCTTGAATCTGATGCTTCTTGGATCTGACCTCTTTCTTGGAGAAGGTTCACGTGCAGGAATTGGTTCTTCAAGAACATCTTCAACATCCAGATTCAGCTTAGGAGGGGTTGTATCACTGCCTGATGATCCGATCATGTCATCCCTTGACCTTTTAAGGTTAAGGGTCCCCAGATTCCCATAGATATCATCATCAGTAATCTCCTGACCAGCAAGTATATCATCCATTACATTCTCTTCATCGAAGGGTATTATTACATCTTCTTCTTGTACATTAACAGCCGGAGTTGCTGTTATGTCTTGTTCTTCAGCAACGGATGCATTGACATTAGGCACAGCAGCTTCAGGTTCATCTTCATCAAACACTTGTTCCCTTGCCACCTTTGGGAACGCACCCCTCTTTACCCATTCAAGTCTTCCCCGAAAGCTGTTTTTACCCTTTCTATCTTGGGTTTGAAGACCAAAAACCCCACAATCCATCACTTTGATGTCCAACTTCTCTATCCTTTCTTCAATCATCGGGTATTTCTTCATGACCACCATTTGCACAAACCTTGGTGTCATAAAAAACTGTTCTCTGGCACTCAGATCAGCATTGCCTACCCAGTCAGACAGCATCATCTTTGAGAAGTTGAAATCCCAATCTAAGGCCAATGCAATGAAAGCAGTTCCATGAAGTTGATTCAGCTGATCAAAACTGGTTCTCTTGCCTAGAAATGACTTCTGCATATAATGTGCTAGGCACCTCCAGTAATGAGGCAGTAGCTTCTTGAAGATAGGCGGAAACTTCCCCTCGTACCCCAAAGATTGAGCACCAGCAAGAACAACCTCCTTCGGATACTTGATTGGATCAGAGGCTTTATCAGTAATGTTCAGCCCCTTTCTGATATCATCTTCCTCAATCACTACTTGTCTGTTCTGCACAGTTGCGGTAATACTTGTCGTGTCAGCATTTGCTCTTGCAGTACCCCAGAACTCCCTCACTAGCATCTCATCAATAAGTACATTCGTCCTCAGGGCATGATTGATTTTACAAGTATTCATCCCAGCCACCAGAGAATAGAATAACTCCATATGCTTTTCTGGTGGGTCTTCCAGAAACGCTGGGATGCAGTGATCCTGTTCAAACTTTATCTCTTCGTCTAGCATCTCTTCTGCCATCTGAGAAAACGAGACAAATGCATCAGACTTGTTCATTAAAGAGCAATTTTGTTTGTCAACATCTTCTTGAAGTTCAATTGATTATCACGTTAAATTTCTTTAAGTTCAGAAAATTCTCAATTTAAACGCTCAAGTGAAATATCTGATTTTGAAGCACAAGTTAACAAACACTATTAATTTTAATTTTTTTTTTAAAATAAGTTTGATGAGATTAAAAAGAATTAAGTATATAAACTTTATAATGTGATTACGATTCAAAATATGGGTTTACGATATATTAAACGAGTTCACGATCGGTTTAATTTTGGTCCAATCGTAATCACTCAGTCCAATCGTAATCTCCAAAATTAACCCAAAGCCCAATCGTAAACGCGTTTT